>CM077246.1:8610531-9128031 GCA_039654775.1 Spinibarbus caldwelli | reverse complement strand
ATAAGTAGATGATGAAAGTCAAATTGTGTTTACAGTGCTTGAATGTTCAGACGCAATGTGCATGTAAGTGTGTGTGTGTGTGTGTGTTGCAGCTGGAGATAACGGTGCAGTGACAGCTGGCTGATAAAAAACAGCCTTTAATGATTAGACTTTGAATTAAAAGGAAATTAAGGGATTTATTGTAATCTAATCCAGATTTGTCTAATCCCTCTCGTACCCTTTAGTCTTTCCCTTCTGCCACATCTGGACACCCTCCAGCCTTGTGCTGTCTGTCACTTTTTCTTCTTACCATTTCTGTATTCTCACCTCTCTCGAGCCAGTCTTATGTGACTGCAAGCATTTGTGAACATCTGGAATCAGTCTGGATTCTTGTCCAGGGGCATCACCACTGAAAATGTCAAATTAAAGGCTTAGTTCACCCAAAAATCAAAATTCTGTCATCATTTACTAACCCTCATGTTGTTCCAAACCTGTATGAGTTTCTTTCTGCTGTGGAACACACACACACACACACACACACAGACACACACACACACACACACAAAAGATATTAGGAAGAAAGATAATTTGGTTACCACACGGACTTGCATTGTATGGAAGATATATATTTATATATATATATATATATATATATATATATATATATGTATATATATATATATATTCAATTCAATTCAAGTTTATTTGTATAGCGCTTTTCACAATACAAATCGTTGCAAAGCAGCTTTACAGGAAATTAAGTTTCTACAATATATTTATATATTGTAGAAACTTAATATATTTAACTTATGGCGAAATTTGGTAGTTCTGTATGTTGTCTGAGGGTATGCTTCATCTGAGGTCCTCTGAGGGGTTGGCATCATCTCTTCTCAGGTGTTCTGGATCCAGACTGAAGCTTGTGTAAATCCTAGTTACCACGGGATGTTAATCCCGTGGCAGAAACAGAGAAACAAATAGAGACATAATTAGCGTAGCTGCTGTTCCAACCAAGCAACAATTATTTGTTCAATCCAAGCTAAAGAACAATAATGCGTGTTTGATCAGATATAACTGCAGTACAAGATCATGAGATGCATTATGTGAATGCTTGGCTAAAGAGATGTGTCTTTAATCTAGATTTAAACAGAGAGAGTGTGTCTGAACCCCGAACGTTATCAGGAAGGCTATTCCAGAGTTTGGGAGCCAAATGTGAAAAGGATCTACCTCCTTTAGTTGACTTTGCTATCCTAGGTACTACCAAAAGTCCAGAGTTTTGCGACCTTAGGGAGCGTGATGGATTGTAGCGTGGTAGAAGACTAGTTAAGTACACAGGAGCTAAATCATTAAGGGCCTTATAGGTAAGTAATAATATTTTGTAACTGATGCGGAACTTAATAGGTAGCCAGTGCAGAGACTGTAAAATTGGGGTAATATGATCATATTTTCTTGACCTAGTAAGGACTCTAGCCGCTGCATTTTGGACTACCTGTAGCTTGTTTATTGAAGATGCAGGACAACCAGCTAGCAGTGCATTACAATAGTCCAGTCTAGAGGTCATGAATGCATGAACTAGCTTTTCTGCATCAGAAACAGGTAACATGTTTCGTAGCTTGGCAATGTTTCTAAGATGGAAGAATGCTGTTTTTGTAACATGGGAAATATGATTTTCAAAAGACAAGTTGCTGTCTAATATAACACCCAGATTTTTGACTGTAGAGGAAGTAACAGTACATCTGTCTAGTTGCAAATTATAATCCAAGAGATTCTGTGTACTGTTTTTTGGTCCAATAAGTAATATTTCTGTCTTATCTGAATTTAATATATATATATATATAATATGTGTGTGTGTGTGTGTGTGTGTGTGTGTGTGTATTTTGCTAATATATATATTTGAAATATCTTCTATATATTTTTAAAAATATCTTCTTCAGAAGAAAGAAATTCATATGGTTTTGAAACCATGTGAGGGTGAAGAGTATTGAATGACAGATTTTCTTTTTTGGATGAACCTGCCCCTTTAAAATGTAAAGGAGACCTTTTAAGTGGAACGTTTTGGCTAAATGTGAAATATTTATTCATACATCTAATGAGGTTTGCAACCCATTTTATTTCTGTAATTGGACATATTTCAGAGTGAAACAAGATATTAATGAGAGAAATTTAGGACAGGACAGGATTTTAACTACCTGTAATTGACTGGATTAAAAAAGTGAGTGTTATGTACTTGAATGGAGCCAGATGTTTGGGGGGCAGGTTTAAAAAGTACATTTATATAAAAAAGTTATGAAGATCATTTTTAACGTGGAATAACATGCACTGATGAATCATGCACAAAATGTGCATTTGGAGAGAAAACATCATTTCTGATTCCATGCCATAATTTGACAGAAAGAAGCAATAAGTAAGCCATTTAATGTTTGTAATTCTTGTATTCTTAAACGGATAGTTCATGAAATGAAAATCATTTACTCTCCCTCAAGTCAACCCAAACTCGTATGAGCTTTTTTCTCTGCTTTGGACATAAAAGAAAATTTGAAAAATGTTTCAGTGATTTTATGTTTTGAACATTAATTGAATGAACAAAATAATTGAAACATTTATTAAAATGCCTTCTTTTGTGTTCTGAACATCATATAGGTTAGGAACAACATGAGGGTGAGTAAATGATGACAGAACATTCTTTTTGAACTTTGAGGTGAATGTTAGCTGTATGATTAGCTGTGGCTAGTCTCATCCAGCTGTGGCACCACTTGCTCACCTGCCCCTGTCACAGCGATTTGGCTGGCTCAACTGAACCTTCAGACCCGGTCTGCTCAGAGCATTAAGAGACTGTCACTACCACTGCTCCATCATGCTTCTCATAGATGTGCTTTTTTTTAAAACAGAATAACCATTGTATGTACACAGCACCGGGGTGCAAGTTGCTTTTGAACATCTCACTGCATAACAATGGACAGCAGCAGTTGTGTAGGGTGAAAAAAAGATTAGAGGCTCGAAAAAAAAATAAAAATTCTGTATGACTTTACCCCAGAAAGCCCAGGGCTGGTGACGCCCCTGTGTGACTCCACCACCTCACCTCTCCTCTCCGTCATCCCTCTTCTTTTTAATCTGGGATAGAGAGTTATGAGCAGTGATGGTATAAGCCTCTCTTCAGGACATGGACACTTCAGGTCACGTATCGCTGTCACATAGTTCAGTGATACCGCTGCACATTCATCCACCGGCTCCTCCAAAGACAGCGGCAGCATCCTGGATTACTGCGTCTGAGATTATCATCCTCCTTTATCTCGTTTGCTTGTGTTGTATGATAGAAACATAGAGATTACTGCCCATATCACCTAGACCATGACGGTGGCATTTTTCTGATGGGTTTAAGGGGCTGATAGCGTAGGAGGTCTGTTGTGTTATTACCGCAACACATTTCATGCTTAATTAGCATCTGGAGAGTTAATGGTACTGTATGGCAGGTTGTATATTCGCTTGTTTCCTTGCATCGCTTTCTCTGTGCTGGAATATCTCCATGGATGAGAGAAGAGGAGGGCACTGATTTTAAAATGCTTTGGCCTTGTCTGTGGCGCCTCTGTGCTCAAACGTGCCAATTTGCAGCAGCGTATATGTATAATTTATTGTCCAAGATGTTCTTACATGGTGTACAGAGGCATTGTGCATAGATTTTGCACTTATGCTTTGCTCTTTTGCAACTATACAAGGGGGCGTATACAATTCACTTGTCACAGAGGCCTTTTCACAAACATATCAAAATGATGTCTGACTGAAAGATTGTGCTGAAGATAAAGTGAGTTAGTTCCTTTTATTATTGTCATTTTTCTCCTGGTTTATGCTTACGATTACAATTTGTGCATAGGCTGATGCACTCAGGTGTTAGTGCACTGTTTTTCACAGTTGTGTCTATTTATGTCAAAGGGTTCTCATGTCTGTTTTTGAAACTGGTGAGCCAATTAGCAATAGCAAATAGTGAGAAACCTGGACTTATATACTGTGTAGTGTGAGGCAGACTTTAAATGAGTTGATGATGATAGGAAAGATGTTTATAGTGTGAACTTGCGGTTTTATTAGCCCACATACCTACATCTGAGATTTTAAGAATGGACAACTACTAACACCACTCTAATATTTAGCTGTCTGATATCTGTGTAGAGTATCATTGAAAATTTTGGGTCTGTACATTTTTTTTTTTTAAAGAAATTCATACTTTTAGTAAGCAAAGATAAATAAAACTGATGGAAGGTGACAGCAAAGATTTATAATGTTTGATCATGTTGTTCTTGAATTTTCTATTGGTCAAAGAATACTGAAATAAAATGTATGACAATTTCCATAAAAAATATTTAGCAGTGCAGCTGTTTTCAACATTGATAATAATAAGAAATGTTTATTGAGCATCAAATTATCATATTAGAATGATTTCTGAAGAATCACCGAAGAATGGAGTAATGATGCTAAAAATTCAGCTTTGATTTCATGGGAATAAATTACATTTTAAAAATGTATTAATATATATATATATATATATAAAATTGTAAGAATATCATATCATACTTGTTTTTATTACTTTATCATATAAATGCAGTCTTGGTGAGCATAAGAGACCTTTTTCAAAAACATAAATCTTACCAACCCAAAACTTTTGAACGGTAGTCTTTGTTATCTCATATAAGACTGAATCGATTGGTTGACTTTCTGTCTTCTGTGGAACACAAAACCAGATATTTAGAAGAATTTTTCAGTGTTTTTTTTTCCATGATTAACTGGAAAAAGCAACTAGTCATTGCATCTGAAATATCATTTCCTTCAAGTGAAAAAACAAAAAAACATTTAATATAAAATGACACTACTCTTATAAAAATCATACTCTCTGGCAGAGTACATAGTGTTTTGTGTACAGTAAGTACAAAGTGTATAGTACATAATTAGGGACGCAAATAGAATCAGTCAGCACTCAATATGTAAATCATATTGAATTACTCACTCCTGATTTCCTATAGTTTTAACACAAAATGGTGGTTGATGCTCATGCACAAAAATAAGCGATGCAAAAGCAGAAGTCTTATAATATTGCATTTGTTCACCAATGAGATTCTTCTAGACTTTAAGAGCAGCTCTTTACCCAGTGTTCAGAGGTCTAGATGGAGCTGCCGCTGCGCTAACCTCTCACGTTAGAGAGCTAGCTGTACCTGAGTGCTGTCTGCACCTGTGAAAACCTGTCACGAGGAAGGAAGTGTCAGGTGAAAATAGAGGTGGTGACGTAGGAAACGCTTTTAGAATATGTTCTTGTAACTCAAATGGTCTTTTCAGGTCTTTACTGGCTTAGAGAGGTGCAGAAATTATTCAGGGTCTGCAACCGAATCGCAATCAGCCGCAGCTGCTGTGACAACCACAGGGAAAGTGAGTGGGGTAAATATTTGTGCACTATAGCTGAACGTTATATGAAGCTGTCTGCAGTAGTTCTTCCCATTTATACGTTCAAAATTCTGACCGCTTAAAGCATCAGTGCACGCAATGTACATTTAGCAGTCAAAGTGATCTTAGAAATGTGTGTTATTTCATGTTACGTGTATGTGGATTATGGCAAGGCTACTAAGAAAGGCAAATTACAAGAGTATGTTTTACAATCTGTTTATATTAACAATAATAGCACTGAAAAGAATATATCTCAAATTAAGGTTATTTATGATTGAACCAAGCAAGAAAATTATTTGCCAATTGGATTAAAAAAAAATAAAATCTTACTTCAAGCAAGGTATATTCTCTAATCTTACAATATTTTGTTTCTTGAGTGAATTTATCTAATTTAAAAGATGTGTAGATATTTTACTGGAAAACAATCTGTGTGGCTTGATTACAAGAGGTCTATGGGATTTAGCATGAACTGGAGTGATAATCTAGTGCTTCACTCCTTAAGTACTAAAGGGGGTGGAGAGGTAGTGACCATCTCCTCTCTACTAGTCACCCGGCGGCCCTGTCAGCATCACCTCACTACAGATCAATCGGATCAATACTCACAAACACAACAAGGTTTGCATGTGAAAGGCCATGAATGTCAGTTGGTCCACAGCCTCATTCATCCATATGGTTTGTTAAGAGCATGGACTATTCTATGGACAATACCTAAAATGACAGGAGGACATGAATTTGTACATTCCCACTTCTTTGTTATATTAAAGGAATGATTTACCAAATTTTCCCTATGTCGTTTGACTCCAATGTTATTTTCTTTCTTTTGTGTAACACAAAATAAGATTATTCTGCAGAATGTTCAAGATGCTCTTGTGTATATGAATGTAGATGGTGACTGTCAAACTCCCAAAAGTTCTAAAGTTTTGGTCTGTTTCCTCAAACAAAGCTATTTTATGACTTGAAATATAGCATACGAGTCAAATGGACTACACTGATGGTGCTTTTTTGGTATTTTAAACCTTTTCAGAGCTTGACAACTCCTTCTGAATGTCTTTCATCGCTTTATGGAAAAAAAGATTCAGAATTTCTCCTTTTGTGTTACACTGAAAAAAAAAAATTTGCGTTGTGGAAGGAAATTAACCCACTCTGTAGATATTTTCAGTACAAGACCGAAAAATAAACAAAATAATTCCATCTATTGTGTCTAAAATGCAAGACTAGAATGTTATTAAATGTAATCTAAATGTACTAAAGTCACTTATGCTGCATTTATTTGATGAAAAAAAAACAGTAATGCTGTGAAATACAGTATTATTATAATTTTAACCTTTTTTTTCTGTGATGGTAAAGTTTAATTTTCAGCAGTCGCTACTTCAATTTGGTACTCAAGAAATATTATTATCATCAATACTGAAAACAGTTAATATTTTAATATTTATAATTATAATTATAATACTTAATATTTTGTGGAAACAGTAATATTTTTTCAGGATTCTTTAATAAATAGAAAGTTCAAAAGAATAGCATTTATGTGAAGTAGAAATCTCTTGTTACATTATAAATGCCTTTACTGTCACTTTCAGTCAATTTAATGCATCCTTTCTTAATAAGAGTAAAAAAAAAAGTGTAATCATAGCCGTGCTGATATTTATGCGATATTGCTTAAACATGAAAAATTTAACTAGCCGGAGGGCAATAACACGCATAGTACTGTCTCTCCTCGGCTCGACTGCAGTTTTCTTTCAACGGCAGACCACAGGCCGTCTGTAATCTTCACACCTCCAGTCCTGTCCTCACTCTTCCCCCTGAAGCGTCACATCATGGTGATGATGTACCATGCTCTGTTGAGACCCACTGTTCCCATGGCATGCATTTACTGTCTCCTCATGACAGCGTGCGTGTGTGTGCGTGTGTGTGCATACGTGTGAGCCACCAGCCTCACACACTGAGGTAATGTGCATCTCTTCATCTCACAGGCAAACCCTCCCCCCATCATTGTGAACGCAGACTCACTGGATGCAGGCCCTTATGTAAGTATCTGCTTCATGCTCTCAGCACCTCCAGTAGCGCCTGCCTGCCTGACTGCCTGCCACGTGGAATTATCCCCCTCAACCCCACCAAATCTTTCGCAATGTACATGAGATAATAGCAATAAAAATGACAGCAGATGTGGACTGTAGCTTTAATGCCATGTGCAGTTATTATTTAACCATTATAATGAGTTGTCTTTGACTGTTTATCGGCCCTATGCCTTGTACCTGATTCATACCACTCATTTTTATTGCGCTGAGTTAATAGCATTTCTGCTTTTACATAATTAATTATAGTTGTGACCTTCTTGTGTATAATTTGTTGGCATTACATCACATCTAATGACTCTGTTTATGAGTGTTATTTTTCTTTTGTCTATTACAGGTGAATGGGAGTGATGGCATGTATAAATATGAAGAAATCATTTTGGAAAGGGTAAATATCATTCAGCTATTTTATATGTCTGTTTTTTGAGGGTCTTGTAAAATTTGCCAATATTCTCCTCCAAACATTGATACCTATGGGGACCTGGACACTAGATGGCAGTAAATGTTGAGCTAATGCCTGAAATTGAACTTGTAATTTGGTAAATTTTCAAAACACTAGTTTCACCACAAAACATTAGGGTTGGAAATGATATTAAAAATCATTTGGTTTAATCTCCAAAATCATCTTTCAGTATTGTTAATCTAAACATCAGTTAATTTAGTACTAAAGACTGGTGCTGCTGAATGAAAAATGTTAAAGTATTGTAATGATCACTCATCACAACTAAACTGACATAAAATCCATAATACATGTAGCATCTATTTAATATGTATTTGAAAGGTGTGATCACTGGAGATGTGATGCTAAAACGAGGCTTTCTGTCAATACTTGGGGTAAATCAGTTGTCAGCACTTTAGAAACACATATAATGATCACACCATTTGAAAATCTATAGATATACCTAATTCTTTGTAGATTAACCATTAAAATCAGTATGATTAAATAATAGTTGGATTAAATGATAGTCAAATGTATTGAAATGAATGAAAACATATGCAAATGAAACGAAAGACATGTTTAGACGTGTTGTGAATAAGTTACTTTGTGATTTTGTTTCTTGTATTAAGTCAGTTGAGGATAATAATTTAAAAACTGAATTTACACAATATTTTTGGACTACTAAAGAGTATTGAAAATGCACCACTTGTCAGATAGTACCATGCAGTTCATCATGTACAGGTGCTGTTCTTATCGAAATGTTCTTAAGAAGAATTATCATAGGAACTAGCATGGTTTTAACATTGCAAGGTCTTTTCATACTTGAAGTTTGTTCAATGTAAATGAATCTAAATCTGTCTGCATAGGCCATTCATTAAACAGCAGTGGATGTTGGATTTGGGTGCATCTCTGAGCTTTCAGCATAATTGCAGGGCTGTTCTGTAAGTGCCTTTTCTGCACACTGAGGCCTAAATAAACTATGTTAAAATCTCACACATTAAAAGGTCCATGGGTGCGTTCGCTTCTTTAGTGGGAGCTCTCGCAGTGGCTCTGGAGCAGGAAAGGCACACTGGGATGTCTTAGCTCCACTCTGTACTAATTTGCTGTGACCGTTGCTCATTAATTATAGAAAATAATAAAGTGAAGTCTTTTCTCAGCTGTCTGCTTTAGGGCCTGTCTTTTGAGATGTGACTGTCAGACAGACCGGCCTGTCTCAGCTTTTTGGCACTGGAATGAAAACAGCAGTGTAAGAAGTGATGAAGTCCGGAGGGAGGAAATAGGCGGAAACGGATAAGATTTTTGGATTCTTGAAATGCGCACCACAAATTCCTATATTTAGCAGCAGAAAACTGTCCATGCCTAGATAGTGTTTACAAAGTATTGACAGCCAGGTGTCTTCCGAAAAGCAGATGCAAACTTTATCCAAAATCTTTATGAAAACTCTGCATTTCCTCATCTATAATAATCTACTCATCTATGTCATCAATAGGGCAACTCTGGGCTCGGGTTCAGTATTGCTGGAGGTATGGATAATCCACACATTCCTGATGATCCAGGAATCTTCATCACCAAGATTATCCCAGGAGGTGCTGCCGCCATGGATGGGAGACTAGGGTAAGTGATACTTCTCTCAGGATCTAATATTTCTTTGTGCACCTCTATCTTTTTTTCCAAAACCTACTGAGTTGCTTACATAGGTGCTTACATAGGCAGTATTTTAAAGCATCATTGGCAGACTCCCCACTCAATGGCTGTTTCAAAAGTTAGACATCTTAATTATCCTGCCTAGTTTGACCAAATTCTAAGGCTGCATCGCATGTATCCTTTGGTGGCGGAGGCAATGATGGCAGACATGGCAAGAAAAAACCCCATAGTGAAATATCTTTAAAAAGTTATTTGTAATTTAAAAATTTACTGTTTTCCTACGCATTTTTATCATACTAGAGTATCATTTTAGCAGCTAACTAACAATGTCAGCTTGACAACATGCTAACCCCAAACTATTGAAATTGAAGTTGAGTTCCCAGCTCTGTTTGTTGCATATGGAGTTGCTGTCAATTTTACAGTTGCTTGGAGAAGTTTTAAAGTGCCCCTATTATGCCATTTTAAGGTTCCTAATATTGTTTTGGGAGTCTCCTAGATAGATATACATGCATGCAAGCAAGGTCAAAAAACATTTTGGTTTTCTCAAAATATCAGCTCATTTTCAAACGATTCTCAAACGATTCTATCAAAGCAGTTCTAAGATTCAGTCTCTCTATACCCCTTCTTTCTGTAAGCCTACTCAGCTCTGATTATTCAGATGGCCCAGTCTGTTGTGATTGGTCCACTGCGTACAGCACATGTCGGAAATGATTCGCCCTTTGTCATTCTGTATTTTAAACAATTGTTTTGTGAATCCCGTGTTGAACTGCCCAAGATTGCTTTACTATATTGCTTTATCCTTCTTGTGTCTCAGGGTAAATGACTGTGTTCTGCGGGTGAATGATGTGGACGTGTCAGAGGTTGTACACAGCAAGGCAGTAGAGGCTTTGAAGGAGGCCGGCCCAGTGGTCAGGTTGCTGGTACGCAGAAGACAGGCTCCTCCTGAGACCATTTTGGAGGTCAACCTACTCAAAGGGCCTAAAGGTTAGAGGAGCTAAATGTGCACACAAATACATTTGAGACAGATGCTATTATGCGTGGTATCCCTATTATAGCAGTTCTGAATTATTTTGAACTAGTTCTGAATACGGATTGACCCCTTTTACTTCTTAATGTGCACAATGCATCAGTGCACATTTTTCATAATATTTTTCTCACTGAATTGCTTGTTTCTCTTGGAAATATGCAACATGAGTGTCATTTCGTGTTGACTTCAACCTTGTAAGATCTGATTTCCTGGATAAAAATTTAACTCCGTTCAAATTCCCTCAAGGTCTTGGCTTCAGTATTGCTGGCGGTATAGGCAACCAGCACATCCCGGGAGACAACAGTATCTACATCACAAAGATCATCGAAGGTGGGGCGGCACAGAAAGATGGACGTCTGCAGACAGGCGATCGCCTACTGGCTGTAAGATTTCACCTGTACACATGCATCTGTGTACTTCACTATATGTAGAGCCACACATTGCATATCTTTGCAAGGCTTTTTTTTCAGCGAATTACTTTATGCTTCAATGAACGCAGACACTGTTGTGGGCTATTATGTCGTATTATAGACGATATATCTCATGTGTGAAGGTTTATGGGCCACAGTGTGATTGATGTGAAGCTGAGCGCAAACTCAAACAAGGACACAGCTGTGATAAAGAGAAACACTTGCATGGCACGCAAGTGCCAGGGACTGAGCAGGCTTTGACATGGTCATAAATGTCATAATTAAAAGGCTATGCTTCAATCAGGGCTGCTGTAACTGCAGACATGTAAAGTGTGCCATTACTTCCCTTTCTTCTCTTGAAAATTATGGTTTTAATTAAGTCGGGGTCTTTGATTTTCTGAACAGAGTTGGTCAGAGTTGGTTGACTAGAGTTGGTCAAATTTTAATTAGGTCTCTGTGTAGTCCATCTACAAACCAGAGCAGATGCTGCATCAGATAACACTATTTATCCATTGATTTTATTGGGGATGGTGCATTGCAAGAGTGTAGGATCTGAAAGTGATGCTCTGTCATGTGCAGGGTTGGACAAAATTCTAAATTTAAGTATTATCTTCTTATTAACTAATGAGTTGGAATTTGCGATGAATTTAGCTACTTTAGCAATAGCTTCTTAGATGTTCAGTTTGCATCATACTGTTTTGTTTTAAAGACTTTTGGATAAATTAACTAAGGTAAAAAAAAATTAAATCTTGTGAAGAGTTAAATACGCTTAACTGATGCTTTTAATACTTAAAATTTCTAGATATGCAAATATTGAGTATTAATATCTTAAATATTATACCCAATTTTTAATTTAATTTAACTAAATTTTTAAAATAAAGGATTACCTTATAACTCTCTAAAAATAGTGCTGTTATTTGGTTTCATGTATTTTGCTATTTATTTATTTATTTATTTATTTGTAAGTAATTATTTGATTATTTGATTGTTTTTTATTTAATTTTAAAATTTAAATATTTATTTATTGTTGTCTCCTGCAGTGCATGTTAGTTAATATGCCTGTTAGTTAATATATAATATATAATTAATAATAATAATAATAATAGTTTTTATTAATAATAAATAGTTATATATATATAAAACTCTTCTCTGGTCGTACAACTAAAGGTTGTACAACCAATCCGTTTTCCTCTATTGACCTCCAATGAGAGTTTCATAGAGGCATGTTCGGTTGTGAGTCCACATCCTCAGAACACATCAAACACATTTTTACCCATCAAACACTCATCTTTCTGTAGTGTGTAGGTGCCCCTACAAAGGAAAAAGCACTACACCTTTCCAGCTTCCCCTCCCTCTCGTCCTTCCTTTTGTGACCGGACGGCTGAGAGCCGGAAAATGGAGCGTTGTCGCCGAGTGTGGGGCCATCCGGCCTCCGCTCCAGTCGCTTCCTTCCCACATCTTCAAATGTGCTGTCGTGAACATTCTGAGTCACGCTTCAGAGACCAGCCGATGTAACATGCGTGTGTGTGTCTGCCTTCGCAGGTGAATAACATTATACTTCAGGATGTGCGTCATGAGGAGGCTGTGGCCGCCCTGAAGAACACTTCAGACATGGTCTATCTGAAAGTGGCCAAGCCGGGACCAGTACATCTCAACGACATGTACGCCCCACCAGACTACTCTAGCAGTACGTACCTTCTTTTGCTGATCTCCATCCACCCTATGCCCTTACGAGCTTAAAATCTGTCCATTTTAAAGCTCTAGCACATGACTATTTTTACTGCATTGATAAACGTGAAAGGGACTTGGTGGTTATGTCAATTCAAATATAACCTGTGTCCCTATCTGCTTTTATCTTTAACCCTGTAATGAAAGCGAATGGTGCAGTGCCTGTGAGTGCTGTGGAGTTTTGTAACAGTACTGTGGTGTAGCAGTGGGCGCTGTTTTCAGACACCCACACACACTGCACTGCTGCTCCCATCACAGCACCAATCCCTCCCTCCCACTGAGAGACGAGGCTTTCACACAATCCACCTGCACAAATGCACACAGCGGCCAAAATTAACTTTTTGCTACACCTGCCAATGGTGGCTGAATATCTCTTATTGACTATGACACTGTATTTTCAAATATTCAAATATTTTATATATTTTATTTATTTTGGTCAGTTGAAAAGATAAGATAAGCCAGTCTCTTAATGAAAGTCTCTGAATCAAAGTACACCTATGATATTGTTCCTCAAACAGTATTTTTGAAGGTTTAATCCAAGAATATTGTGCATACAGTAAAATACCCTCCAAAACGCAAAATGGAATTGTGGCCAATATCAGCATGAATCCTTTTCAGACATAAATGCATTAAAGTAACCTGAAATTATAATTGAAAGCAAGCAATAATGATTTTGTCTTTTGATTAGATAATAAAGGACATGCACTACCGTTCAAAAGGTTTTTTAATGAATACTTTTATTCAGCAAGGACACATTAAATTGATCAAAAGTGACAGTAAAAACATTTACTGTATAATGTTGCAAAATATTTCTATTTCAAATGAATGCTGATCCTGAAAAAAATGGTTCACGGTGACCTCAAAAATATTGAGCAGCACAAATGTTTTCAACACTGATAATAAGAAATGTTTCTTGAGAATCAAATCAGCATATTAGAGTGATTTCTGAAGGATCATGTGACACTGAAGACTAGAGTAGTGGCTTCTGAAAATTGAGCTTTGCCATTAGGAGGAATAAATTTCATTTTAACTATAATTTTAAAACAGGAGACAGAAAAGAATGGAATAAATATTTCACAATATTATGGGTTTTTTTTTTATCAAATAAGGTTTCTCTATTTTATATTGATAGGTTTCTGTGTTAATCAGTGCATTTTTGGTGACCATCAGAGACTTAAAAATCAACATAAAAAATTTTACCAACCCAAAACTTTTTAGTAGTGGATATGCACATCACAATCAGACATGCTTTTTGGCAGCTGTGATGCCTGATAATTGGATTAAATTTGACCCAGGTTTCTTAAATATTATATTTGTATTTTATATATCTATAACATGTTTTCATAGTTTTGTAGTTCATAATGTTGTCCATTATCAATCAAATACGAAAAGGATTTATGCAGATAATGTCCGAAAACCTTACTTAGGCATTATATATTTATTTAGAATGCTACATTCTTTAGTAGAATATTTGTTTGATTTTTAGTTGTGTATTATCCTTTACAATTAAGTTATGTATTATGACGCTGCTGTGTTACACACACACCTACAGATGATCATACACTCCTAGAGATGATCTGGTCCTCTGTAACTATCTGGTTAAATCATCTGCCTTTTTTACCTTTACTGGTCTCGGCCTCCCTCCAGCCTTCCCCGCCATGGTGGACAACCACGTCGGACACAACTCCAGCATGGCCTACATGGGAGGCATGGAGCCTAAACCAGTGTACCCGCCGCCCCAAGTCACCCCCTCGAGGTACTCCCCAGTCCCACGCCACATGCTGGGGGAAGAGGACTTCACCAGGTCAGAGTCATGGATTTACTCATCTATTCACTCACAATCACTCACTTCTTCACTCCAGGGTTCCCACGACCATGGAAAACCTGGAAATATCAAGGAATTTTAACATTTCCGGGCCTGGAAAGTCCTGCAAAAGGAAATGTTCACAGCTAATATAGTTTTTTTTTTTAAATATTTCTGCTCTAAAATTAGTGAGAAATTGTGACCAAGTCAATTGTAAATCAAATTCACATGGAAACCGACCAGAAATGTCAATGAATTGGTCAAAATATGTGGGAACCCTGTCACTCACTCAAATGCCACTTTTCAAATGCACTCATGCACATATAACAAAAAAAAACAACAACACTTGCATGTCCAAATATATATTTGATTAGAAAAGGACATTGTTTTCCCACAATCTGTGCTACAGTTCTTCAGCTTTAGTTGTTTAATTTCTTTTTGGCGATACTGTTCACATTTTCTGATGTAACTGGGCAAAGATAGAAAAAAAAAAAGATTTTAAGTAGGTGTCGAGTGTGGGCTGAAGAACGTCTACGAGGTGTGTAATGCCTCTCTGTGGTGGTGTGTTTGTGAACATTACTTTAACAAAATATGACTGGGTGTATAAAGTCTCCAACACGAATCCCAACACAGCAAACAAACACTCTGGATATAAGAGATGCTTCTGGCATGGGGTCAAATATTTTGAAGTCATGGCCACTGTTGCCTGGAGGTGAGATGGGTTTCACCTCTTTGAGCATGGACTCCCTGGAGCCTGTGAGTCAGCCCGGGCCCCAGAGCTGACTCGTCCCTCTCTTGCCATCCAGCTGAATGCATCCTCACTTCTGCATGTGTGTATTTGTCTCTGTCTGTGTGCATGTGTGTGCTGTACGTGTCTTCATACAGTATGTCTCTGTGTCTGCTGTCTCTGTGTGTCTGAAAGCGCCCCATTTACTGTGATTTCTGTACCCCCAATAGGGCCGAGCCCATTTACAGTGCCATCCACAAACCTCATGGGGACACCAGCCCTCCCTCCCCCCATCTGTGCAGCAGGGGGTCTGGGGATGTGGGCTGCAGCCCCGCCCCACCTGCTCTGTGTCAAAGCCTGGTCCCGTACACCGGCAGGTACTAACCACTGCTTCTCGCTCTGCCTGGCTTAGCTTAGCATAGTCTAGTTAACCTGACAGTTACCCCCCGCCCCGCACGGCCACCATCCTTCCCCCTACCTCAGCGCAACCTGCAGCGCAACATAGGTAAGGCCTTGAGGCGAAACCGCTCCCTGCCTCGAGCCGCGTATTCCTTTACACTGTGGAGGAGATGGAGCACTTTGTTAGCTTGTGGTATTAAAATCCTTAAAGCCTGTTCACATCAACACGAATGTTTGGCAGAAAAATTAGGTCCGATTTTCGCATACGATTTGTCGGTTCAGACCAATGCGTAAAGGACAGGAGATGGGTTAAATGCAAATGCAGATTAATTTTCTAACAGTAGGTGGCACATTTAGAAAAGCAGAAATGCCTTGGTTATTCTGAGACACAATACACTATGAAACTGTACATGGATTCATCTATTCACTCACGGTCAATCACTTCTTCAGTCCTGGAAAAAACCTGAAAATATCAGGGGATTTTTTTTTACATTTCCAGACCTGTAAAAATCATACAAAAGGAAATTTCTACAACAAATATAGTCTTTTTTCTAAAATACATTGGCTCTGAAATACCAGCTAGAAATTATGTGTGCAATCTATAAAATAATCAACATTTTCTGGAAAGCAACTGAAAAATAATCATGGAAATTGATTCAAAAAGTGTGGGAACCCTGTCACTCACTCAGATGTCACTTTTCAAATGCACTCATGCACAAATGATATAAAAATCCTATTGGATGGCCAGTTTTATTCACTGTGAGATGAAATGTAAATAAAATCAGTCGCATTGATGCCATGCAAATGTTTGTGGCGGTCTGAACAGACACATTAACATTCATTCAATTTAAAATGTTTATCGCACCGAATTTTCACACCGGATATTTGTCTTGGTGTAAACAGACCTTTAGGCACCTTTAGAGTCAAAAGAGTCACAAATGAATGAGGGCTTTCAACTTTTTACCCCGGTCTAGCCGTGTCTGTCATGTTCTCAGTGTGCAAGTTATTCAGGAGGGTACTTTTGGAACACAGATAGTTCAGGTTTAAAGGGATAGTTTCAAGAGATTGTATTCAAAAATGAAATTTCTGTCGTAATTTCCTTTCAAAATATCTTTTTTTTTTTTTTGCGTTCCACAGATGAAAGAAAGTCATACATTTGAGTAAATGATGGCAGAATATTCCTTTTTTTTTTTTTGTCTGTCTCTTTAATCTTGCCCAACCTAAAGTAAATAGTCTTTTGCTGCTCCTACCATAGCATCTTAAAGACATTTTATTCAGAAGAGTTAAGGTTTTTATGATAATTTTGTGACATGTAAATCTACAATAAAGTGATAAATATTTCCACTAATTAAGCAGAGGTATCATTCCATACTGATCCCAAAGAAAGCGCTCAAGTAGCCCACTGTTTTCTCTTTAGAAAATGCAACTATTTAACGCATACTTACTAATTTTTTGTAGGTTATTGAAACTTTGAAAATGCTATTAAAATAACTTAAGAAGCTTGCAGCCTTTTGTTTTGACAAGTCAATAGCATACAATTTGCATTGTAAAAAGCACTATATAAATAATGAATAGAGCTCAACACCCCCAAACTTCCCCTAATTCGTACCCTGCCCATTTTGTACATATGTATAATCCCAGATAGTATGTGAGTCTAAGCCGTCCTCCTTTACCAGCCCATATAATGTCCTGGTGTTTTGTGTGTGCTCTTTGAAGCAGTCTTAGTGTGAGTGATGTACTCTGACTGGCTGTCTGGGATGGGTATCATCTACTTTACGTACCACTATGTGTCAGTGCTTGTTGTTCAATCCTTGCATACATACTGTACTGTAGTGCAGATTCTACAATATACCAGGCTAATCATTCAATTTATTTTTCAACAACCCTCACCCAACATATTAACCTTTAGCACATAACTCGTCAGCAGCTCACTTGTCGATACCACTGATCATGCAATTTATTGAAAAGTATGCACTAATAGCAGATAAACCTACAATTTATGTCTGGTAGAATCCATAGACTTACACTGAAATACTAGAGCCATATAGAGACCATCAGAGAAACTATGCTTTTTTTGACCCAGAGATCACTAGCAGTACCCATAAAAGTCCACAGAAATGTGCTAAAAAAAACCTAGAACAACATTCAGCACAATATGAAGGATACTTGTTTATATGCAGAGCTATTCTTCCACAAGGATGTGTGTGTGTGTGATCATGAATGTATATCACAGCACTGTCCTCCTGCACGTGTATGTTTGTATGCTCATCATTGGCGTGTATAGTAGCATTACCGTAGGTGTGACTGAAGCAGTCACAAAAGATTCATTATTCTCCAAACACATAAATACACACTCACGGAACCTTCCAACACCGAAATGTTTGGCTTCTGTTGCAGTTATGTAAATATAAACAGTAGGGCCTACTCTTACCATAAATGTATTGGGAAGTGAGAGGCTGATTCTGCAGTCAGACTACAAATGAATAGTGGCGCACATTCCTGAAGCTGTCATGATTCATTTGAATGGGGGAAAGCAGGCCACAAACACATATATACACACACACAGGGTGCTCTGCCAATGCCCATCACACACACAGATACACTTAGACAGTCTGTCATAATGTGCTGACATGAACACACACTCCCTTTGACATGCAGCCCAAACATACACACACACAAACACACACACACATACATACAGTATGAAGCACAATATTTAAACCTACGCAGGGCTGCGCCTACCAAAGTACATAAATAGTGTTCTATTATCCCACATTGCTCTTCACTGTCCCAAAGTAAGCTGTCAAAGTCTGAACCTTATCACAATCACCCTGGAGGTCTCCCTAGAGGCTAATAAAAGTTGTTTACAGGCATATATATACTTTGTCTTGGTGTACAGTGTCAGTTCACTCCTGGAGCATTCTGCCAGTGTGTGTGTGTATACATGACTGAGTCACAGGAGAGACTCAGATAGGCCCTCTGCCCATCTGTGCTTCCCCCACACAAGCATGGCGGTCACGGACACATTTAGATCCCTCCATCTGACCCAGTACACAGTAACGGCCTCTTGGCTTCTCTACCAGCTGAATACATTATGGAGATTTGGGGGAGATCTCCCACCCACCATTCGGATTGCAGAACACAATCAACCATGCCGCCAGTCGAACAGGCTAATGACAATCTGCTCGCACACTCATGTTCACAAATGACGGACACGCATTTGGAGATGCTCACAAAGCCAGACAGACATAGAGATGTGTATAAACACACCATCTCAAATTTCAAATAGTTCAGGCCATTTCTGACCATGTTTGATTATGGTTTTCAGAAATGGCTTCCTTGTATGAGTCATGGAGTTTGTTTTTCCATTCAGTGCATTACATCACTTGGTGAGACTTAATATATTTCATGACTAAAGAGTGCCACATGCACAACATGGTGAATATGAAGCCGAATAAATACAGGTTGGGAATTTTGGGAAAGAAAAAAAATGATTAGATGAAACTGTTTGCACAGAAAGTGCTGAAGGTTAGAGGTGCACCAACCATTTGTAGGGTCTTTATTTTGGAGTTAAAGTCCACACTAGGGGCTTAGTAACCTTTATTAGTCACCTAGTTTACCTCTATGAATAAGCTTTAAATTTGTAAGCAGATGTTGAGCTGAAAGGTTATGCATTGCAGTTTATCTGGTTATGGTTGATGTTGCAAACTATTATATATATATATAAATTAAATAACTCAATACATAAAAAATCATTAAATAAAATTATTTGTATATTTAAAAATGTAAATAATAAGTGTTAGAGAATGGATGATTCAAAGATTTTGACAGTTTTCAAATTTAATAATATTTTAATAAAATTGTATAATTTAATTTTTTTGTCTTGCATACACAAGTGAAGCATGGGCACCATGGGAACATTCATTGTTAAGATCAGTTTCATGTAGGAGAGCAGCTGTGATCTTATTTATTCACTTCATCTTCTTTCTATAATATATAATAAATATACACAATTCAAAAGTTTGGGTTTATTGAGAATTAATTTTTTAAAGAAATGAATACTTTTATTCAGTAAGAATGCACTGAATTGATCAAAAGGCATTTATGTTACAAAATAGTTGAAATAAATGCAGTTTTTTAACCTTTCTATTAAAGGATCCTGGCATGGTTTCCACAAAAAAAAATAAAATAAAATAAATAAATAAGCATATTTATGACCAGATTATCATATAAGAATAATTTATAGATTTTGTTTTACATTTTGAAAAATATTCACATAGAAAAGTTGTTTTAAATTGTAGTCATATTTGACAACATTACTGTTTTACTGTATATTTGATATTTGATCAAATAATGTTGCATTGGTGAGAGTAAGAGACTTAAAAAACATTTTTAAAAAAACATATAGAGCCCAAATTTTTGAAGGAATTTATGTCATTTCATCTGTCTGCCATGTTATTTCAACCATTATTCCTAGTTAGAAGTTTTGGTAAATTTGGTTTATATGTATGGTTATGTTTCAAATACTTAGTAGTACATAGATTTGCACTCATTTAAGCTACCAGGGTAACTTAAAGCTGAAGCAACCTTTCCCAATAGTTGAGTAAATATAAGCTTCTATTTCTCAGTACCATTGACAGTTCAGAATCTAAATCTTTACAACATCGTTGTCAACAAAGTAACACTATGAGTGTCAAGCAATTTCATCATTTGTCATTAGGTTTAGTTTATACTGTGCAAATAATGGGCGGGATTCAATATGATTAAACAGGGGTACTTTTTGGCAGCTTTACTCAGTGACGCACCTGATTGTAAACCGTTGACACGCTTGGTTTATTCTTAGCTGCTCGGAGAGGCTGGAAATATCTTGAACGTCTCTTGGCATGAAGTTAAATGGGACTGAAGTAGTGTGTTCTGAGGAAGAGATCGAGGGTTTTTACCCAGAGCTTTGAAAACGCGGAGAAAAGAGGAAGAGAGAGCAGCCCATAGCAGCCATGAAAGCCATGAGCCTGTGATCCTGCCATAGAGAACATTTTTTCCAGGGAGAATTATGTCTCTGCGTGTTTCCGGAGAGCAGTATCCACTGTGTCCACCATTAATCACCCAACCAGAGCCAATTACTTAGAGCGGAAAGAGAAGCAGACAGACTGCACTGGGGCATTGCAACCCTGTAAACCTCTGAGCCTTGTGGTCATCCTTCAATGAGGTCGGGAAATTTCATCCTGTGGCACAAAGTTGGGGTGGTGGAGGTGGTTGGGGGGGCACATATGCCATAGATATTATTGGAGTAGGAGGGATAACAATAAACACTCTATAAAAGTTGATATCCGCCATATCCACCTTGTTCTTAACATAAGAACAGGCATGGTCATTTGTGACTTGAATGTTTGAGGCTTCTGGTGTCAATTGCTCTTAGTTATTTTTAGCTATACAAAATAGCTCGTTATGCTGCTTGATAGTGCAAACAGGTATTTCTTTTATTATTCTAATATATTTTCATAATGTAAACACTCTGGTTTTAGCACAGCTCAACAGTTTTAACATTCATTCACAGAAAATAGGTTACCCTCCACATTGCAAAATAAGGTGGATGAGACAACATATATACAAAATAGACAACTTTTACTCTCTTAATGCACATTTCGGTCTTATACTAACCAATTCATTTTTGCAAGTTATTGCAAAAAAAACAAAAAACAACAACAGTCTTTCTAATCTTTAATTACAAAAAAAAGTAACTTCCTCTCTCTCCTCTGAAGCAACTTTCCTTGTGCCCTGGCATCATTTAGGCCAGTTCCCAACCACGTCCCTGGAGGCCCCCCAACACTGCACATTTTGCATCTCTCCTTTGTCTGACACAGCAATTTCAGATCTTGGAGTCTCTACTAATGAGCTGATGATCTGAATCAGGTGTGTTTGATTAAGGAGACATGGAAAACATGCAGTGTAGGCCACATGGACTATTGGATAATGTTAACCAAATAAATAGACTTTTATTTCACATGCAGATACAATTACTCATTTACGAATAAGCTACTTTTCACGATCCAATCAATTCCTGATCGATAACTTCAAAATCAAGGATCTGTTATTGTGTTGGACGGTGGACGGTTGGAGTATGTTGATGTGGCTTGGTAAGAGTTAAGTCTTACCCTGTTGCTGCAGGGGTGACAGCGTGACAGGCGATGTGCTGCTGTTTCCCATCACTCCCCTGACACTTAGAGAAAGCACACATATAAACATACGGCACTTCACCGCTGGTCTGGACTGAGATATAGAGTCCTGGGATAATTTTCTTCATAACTCTGCCAGGTAGCTAGCGGCAGGCACCATGTTCACTGTTAACATCTCATCTTCCTTGCCAATGGTAAAGTCCAATGTAGAGAGAAGAGGCCGGACAAGCATCACCCTCATGAACAGGTACGGTAGGTCCAGGTTGTAGTTTGAGTGAGTGACTGTTTGCATTTGATAACTCCTTTATCTTGTTGTACACCAGGAAGCTGTGAATTGTACAGCTCTGCAATAGCAACATATTTTGCTGTCCATTTCTTTATTTGCTTTAGTATAAAAGGAATAATTTTTAAATAAATTCTTAGTACTAACCTCCCATCTTTTTAATAAAAGCATATATTCACTTAATTTAGAACAAACATTTATTACTAGACCTAATAAGTGTTTGATCTAGACATTAATAATAATTGCCTTTAACTCAGTTAACATAAAATGATCGTAGTGTTTAATCAACAAAGCATTTGGTATCCAGGTTGTGTGCCATTCAGAAATGAATTAAATTTAAATTGAGGTAGCAAACAGAATTGCAATTTGAATTTAAGGAAACTCAAAGAAATTCATATTTTATAGCAAGAATGTATAGAATAGAATGCTTTATAGAAGCAAAGTTTGTGAAAACAAACTTTGAATATTGGCTTGACAAAGTTTTCTTGAAAAAAAATTTGAAGGTTTGTATGCCAGATGGTAGAAGCAGGGTGGTACAACACTTAATTTCCCAGAGCCCATTGCCAACTGCATTTAAATTCATCTTCAATTCATTTCAGTTTTCCGTGGAAATTCAATTTCTTGAATTACAAGGGTACAAACATTTTCAGTTTTGAATTATTCACAACCCTGTCTGGTATTTCTTAAGGGTTTTAACAGGTTTAATTGTAATGTTTGTTTGTAAAGTATCAACCTTGTATGTTCAAAACAGGATAACCAAACGAAATTCATTCTTGTTCCAGTGTTTCCAGTTAATCAATCACAGATGTTTAGCATAGATGTTCAAAATGAGTATGTGTGTGAGAGCATTTTCAATTTCTCAGCTTACAGCAGAGATAAGACTACAATAGAGAGGAACTAAAAAATAACATTGTGTACAAGAGATCCATCAGAGAGGCAGAATGCAGGGATCTGTTGTGCAGGCCATGGTTTTACAGTGTGTCATGTAATAAAGAGGTAAAAAAAGGTGATTAAAATCTGTTTACCACCTTCATTAAATTTATGGACATAAGGTTCTCAGTAAATTGATTCGCACTCCAATACACCACATTCAGTTTGTATGTTCACTATGTATGTTTCATATATGGACAAAACACTTCTTACAAGCATAACTCATCCGCTCACATAAAAGTGCTGTTTTCATCATTGTAAAGCTGTACCATGGCCAACGGAGGTGGAATGGCTCATGTCGAGAGCCAGCCAAGTTCTGTGGTAGTACAGAATTCTAATGAGAAACATGCGTACTGCACTGCTGAAAGCTGGGAGCTGTCAATACAAACGTGGATGTGTTGCATTTTAGGGAACTGGTTTTCATGTGTTTCTGCAGTACATTTGGAAAGGGTTTTTGACGAATCGAGTCTTGCTGGTGTGCCAGATCTGGGCAGTCTGGAATGCCTCTCTGCCTGCAGATGAATCACGGCTGCTAAAACAGTACTGCAGTCCTGCATGAGGCAGGGATGAGCTCAGTGTGTGAATGCTTTTTGTGCCCGAGTGAGAAAGTGTGTTAGTTAAAGGTGTGTATGTGTTAGCGCTCATTTCTGGAACAAATCTGGAGCACTTGCTGTTTAGCTTTGTTGTGCATGAAAGTTTGCCAGTCTCCTCCAGTCGTGACTAGAGCGTTGTGTGCTCTCATGAATCTGTTCATCTCGATTTCCGCTCTCTGTAAATGACAGGAGGAAAACTAAATGCAAAATAATAATTTACCTTCTGGCTAGACTGAAACATTATTATTGTTCCTTTGCCCTCTGAATTCTCATTCTTTCGTGCTGCAGTCTGGGATGAATGAAGCTTTGTGAATACTTTTGAAACATGTCTAAAAACCACCCCACTCTCAAACTTCTTAATGTGGTTTTTCCACTATATTTCTTTTTTTTTTTTTTATTGCACATACATGTCTGTTTTTCGTTCTCTCCCTGCTGCTGTGGTGATCCGAGTCCATCCTGATCTCTGACACTGTCGTTCTGCTTGGCAGGGAGCCGCGGAAGATCCTGCTGCACAAGGGTTCCACAGGTTTGGGATTCAACATTGTGGGCGGGGAGGACGGAGAGGGCATCTTCGTGTCTTTCATCTTGGCAGGTGGGCCAGCCGACCTGAGCGGAGAGCTGAGGAGAGGAGACCGCATCCTGTCGGTCAGTAACTGTCTATGACACTCAAGTTCAAATAGTGAAGATGGACAGCATTATAATTACAAGATGTGTCTTGTAAAGTGTCTTATATGTAAGCCAGTTTCTGCCTTGGAATTAAAAAATTGAAAGGGTAATTGCAATATTTTATCTCCTAATTCTAACTTTTTTATTTTTTATCCCGAGGCGGAAACCAGCTTCCATAGTCTTGTTCACCAAGGCTGCATTTATTTAATCAAACAGAAAACAGAAATATTGTGAAATATTATTACAATTTAAAATAACTGTTTTTAATTTTAATATATTTTATACATATGTGACCATTGGACCACAAAACCAGTCATAAGGGTCAATTTTTGAAATTTATACAATATCTGAAAGCTGAATAAGTAAGCTTTCCATTGATGTATGGTTTGTTAGGATAGGACTAACTATTTAAAAATCTGGAATCTGAGGGTGCAAAAATATCAAGATATTGAGAAAATCACCTTTAAAGTTGTCCAAATGAAGTCCTTAGCAATGCATATTACTAATCAAAAATTATGTTTTGATATATTTACAGTAGGAAATTTACTAAATATCTTCATGGAACATGATCTTTACTTGCATAAAAGAAAAATTTATTATTTTGACCCATACAATGTATTGTTGGCTATTACTACAAATATACCTGTGCTACTTATGACTGGTTTTGTGGTCCAGTGTCACATATTTTATAAAATGTAATTATACCTGTGATTGCAAAGATCCAGTCTCTAGTCTCCAGTGTCATATGATCCTTCAGAAATCATTCTAATATGCTGATTTGCTGTTTAAGAACTATTTATTATAACTGTTGTCAACAGCTGTGTTGCTTAATATTTTTGTAGAAACATTTCTTTGATGAATAGAAAGAACTGTATTGATTTATTCCCACTTTCCATCTATTAATGCATCCTTGGTGAATAAAAGTATTCATTTCTTTAAAAAAAATTGTACTGACCCCAAACATGTATTCTTTAGTGTATATTATATGAAAAGAAAGAGGAATGGATTTTTTCATGATTCCTAATACAATCTGCACTTTAAATTGGTATGAAGTTTTAGAGCTGACATTGCATCATGTGATTTGCGTGAGTGTGTGGCGTGTGGGGGTTGTTGTTTTAATCTATTACCATGGTATTGTCCCAGGTGAATGGTGTAAACCTGCGCAATGCTACCCATGAGCAGGCTGCTGCTGCACTGAAGAGGGCTGGACAGACAGTGACCATTATTGCCCAGTACAGACCAGAAGGTAGAGTGGCTCTTTCAGTCTGTATCCATGATGTTTGTCACTGCAAAAGAAACTGTGCTCTCGAGAGGACAAGGCATGAGATTAACAATGACAAGAGATTTGAGCTGATGCATGCAAGTTAGCTTTTTATAGGGTCTTAAAAATATGCAATGATTCATTTAAGAGCAATAAATCATTTAAAGTGTGATTCTAAGAAAAGATCACCTTTGTACTCAGAAATATTATGTGAGATTATTGCATCAAGACCCCAAACCGCTCTCGCTTTCTTCACACACCCATGTGTGCCTGTTGTGTCTTGCCTGTTTCTGTTATCACAGCGGCATAGGTACAACTGCATGTCCCTTTAAGAAAGGTGAACTACTTAGCCTCGCCTAGTTTTATGAGAAAGAATCCTTGCAAATGAGGACATTCAGTGACTGATGATTGGTTGGCTTTTGTAGAATTAAGGGGGGAGATTTTTGTTTGACATACTCTGCTCAGTGAAGTGTTCAATAAAGCTTTATCCAGAACTATGCATGGAAACAGCGTGACTGCGTTGAAGTTTCTTGGAATTCACTGGAATGAATCCTAATTTGAGTCGAATGTTTTTAAAGAATCATTTGAACTGATTCACAATAAGCAATTCATTTTACCAAATGATATTTATATTCTAAATATCTTTTTATAAGATGAATCACGGCTGCAACAAATTGAACTAGGAGTCTTGGATTTTGGAAAAGTATTTATAGCCAATTATTACTTTCATTAACGAAACTAATCGGAAATGGGCCTATGTGTGGCTTGATCGGATTTTTTTTAATTAATTTTTTTTATTATTGCAAAACTTGTGGAAACACACAAGAATAGCGATACGAGATATGAATATATTCCTCCAAAGAACAATCATAAAAATAAGGACAGAAAAGAATATTCTGGATCTGCGTACATAAAATTATGGTATATCTACACAGAAAAGTGCAAAAATAAAATTACATCATTTTAAAAAAGTTGTCATAGTGCATCAAAAATTTGGTACTCTTTTTGTTATTTGTAAGTCTAAGAGATTAAACGAGAATCAAATTCAGAAAGAAAAAGGGGGAAAGACAGGAGATTTAAGCCATTTTTGCTTATGAATGAAGAATTTTGCATTCAATATAAGGAAATTAACAACATATTCAGCAGATAATAGCTTTGGATTTTCATAATAAAAAATAACATCTTTGAGGACGAAGGTATGGGTCACATTTGTAAGCTTAGAAACATAGGTGCTTAAGTCAACGGCTTGATCGGTACGTTTTAATGTGCCACACCGTGCGATGACATAAAAGAATCACTGAATCCGGTTCTTTGAAATGAACTGTTTGAAAAGAACCGATTCACGGAACGGATTCGGACTTCCAAACAATAGTTCACTCGCTTGAATGAAAGTACTGGGATGAAACTGTGCCAGAAGTGAGTGGGAGGGATCAACCTGAGAGAGAAAAAAAAGAGGGGGAAAAGAACTAAATGGACTAAAACCCACAGCGTGAAGGAAGAGCCTGACTTTACCGTATCTGAAAGCTTATTTTCGACGCAGGGTTAGGTTTCATCTGCTGGATCACAGTGACAGGAGATATGGAATAAGCGCGCGCTGGTCGCGTGAGCGGGACGGATTGAAACCCCGCGTCTCGAGCGCGAATGAGACTCGGTTTTGAAGAAGAAGGTGCCGCTGTTGGAATGGGAGGAGCGAAGCAGGACAGACCGAAACATTTTCATTAAACGCTTTACTATTTGTTTACCTTTCTTGTCGATTCGAAACTTAAGAAAACATTTTCCTCCTCGCGCTGATGTGCGGCATTCGCTAGTTTATTCTTTGTTTGACTCGTTTTATCTTAGCTAAAATGTTTTTGGAGTGAGCTGGACAACGAGAGGTTGAGCTGAACACAGCGCTTTAGCCGCCGCCGCCGCCGGGTAAGATCACCTCAACTCATATCCATAGAGTATTTTCAGGAAATATCTGTGTAAAGTATGGAAAACAGTGTGGTTTTATTATACTGACTGACATTAGAATTGCTTTATGTGCTTTAATATACTGCTGAAAAGGGAAAGCGTCGCTGTTTGTGTTCACAATGGATTTCTGTAGTCTCGAGTTACATGTTCAACATAGTGTAGGTCGTTTAAAGATTAATAAAAGTCATGAAAACAACTTATGAAGCTGCTCAGCCGTTGGGCTGACTTCACGAAGGTTGTTTCTAGCCTGATATGTTTAATCAGTGAAGGTTTGTGTTGCTGAGTGACACAGGTGAACTGTTTGCTCGAGGATTTCGCGAGAAATGTTTTATATTCAAACCATAAACACAACAAAAGACAGCAGCAAGTCATTTAGCGCTACATATTTTGTATTATTATAAGCTTCCATTGAGTAAGAAGAGTAGGGTAGGTCACCCTTGAACTAAACTTCAGTTCTGTCAGAATGCATATTTGCACTTTGAGGCCTGACGTTTCTTCATGTTTGTTCAATGCGTTATTAAATGGAGCTTCCTGCAGAGATCAGGAGGACAGGTGCAGGGAAGGGCTCATTCAGGAAGTCACTTCACCTAAAAATGCTAAATATTACTGTCATTTTGTAGCTCAGTGGAAACTACAACACAAAACTTTGTAATATTGTTTATCTTATTTATCTTAAATGTGTTGCTGCTGCTTATTATGATTTGACACTTTCAAATAACTTCTCTAGACCAATAATATCATGTCAAAGATGGTGTTAACTATCTGTAAACGCTAATAAGAAAACGTGGATAGATTTGACTGGCACTGAGGATAGGAAATCAATTATAATCCTTGACAAGGTTTGAAGTGCGTTAATAACCACTGTAACTAATATTTAGTATGTCAGTGCATAGTTCATTCTCTGGTGTCTATGTGAGCAATGACAGGAATGTTGCCGTGTAAGTTATCTGTTTCGGCACGCTCTCCCCCATATTCCTCCTTAGTCAGACACTCCTGGAGTATAAATGGCCTGCCTCTCCCTCCCAAGGGCTCTTACGTCTACGTAGAAATAGAAGTGACACATTAATTTGTGCCAGAATAGCTCATTGAATTAGGTGGGAACCAGTACTATGAGAGACATTATGGCTTCTTACTTGAGTGTGTGAGTGTAAGAAAGGGACAGAGTCTATTTGTAGACTGGCTTCTGTTAAAATTTGAACTCCTCTTATACATTAACTTAGGGGACAGTGATTGAACTTGAACTGTGAAGCCTTTGTTTCTAGCAGGGACAAACGTTCACAACACATTTTCTATTTGCCCTTGCATTCCACGTTAAGCACATAAATTACACCTTATGTTTTTTAAACCATTAAAAGGAAATTTGCCCTATGTTTTCAAATTTCATGCTATTGATCTGATTGCAAACTTACTGCAAACTTAAAATAATTTTGACCTTGTACTTTTTAATGAATATCATAAATCAATCTGGCGGTGAAATGACAGGCTTCTACTATCATTTCCTCCACTTAACGCTGAGTCAGCTGTAACCTCATCCAATCAGCTACCAATGAGTAGATTGAAGTCCCCAGTCTGCATTTGTTTTTCTTTTCGATAATTCATTTAACTTTAATGTACGTAACGATGCAGAAAAGATTCACTACTTCAGCTTGCATCTTTTTTATCTAATCGATACATAATGCACTGGAACAGTAAGAGCAACCAAATCTTGTTCATTTGCAAAATAGCTGTTATAGCTCCATGTAAAAAAAAAAAAAAACAAATAAATAAAAGAAAACCATTAATCTGGACACCAAAATAAGGATGAACTCTAAACAAAAAAGGCACTTTTTCAAACAATTTATTTTTTATTTATTTATTTTTTTGGCATAATAAAGTAACTATTTCATGAAGTTTAGTTCTTTTTTTTTTTTTTTTTTAGGGATATTATCTTTTCATTTATTTTTAGATATGTATAGTATATCTGTTATTATCATTTTTTTAAGGGATGTATAGTATGTCTGAACTATACTGGCTACCGACTGATATTATTTATTTATTTTTTATGAATATTGGTTGTATATCGACCGGTAGTGATTGGCTTTGCTGTCATCTTTGCTGTCTCACTTAAGGTAATCTTCAAAAACTAATAATTTAATGACAGTGTTAAATCTAGTCTTTAGCAAATCACAAAATGAATATGCATTTTTTTCACACTGTACATCATTATAATAAAATGTCTTTTCGCATGGAATTGTGAGATGTTACACATCATTAATTCAGAAATCTGACAAAATAATCAGAACTCAGTAAAGAAAATCTGTTTGTGGTACCAACTTGCATGCCTGTTAAGAGGGTTGTACTAATCATAATCTAGTCCCTATACATGCTTTCATGTTGAAAGCACATGGCTGCAATATTATATAACTGCATTGACAAAGAAGCAGCCTGCAGCTTCTTTGTCAATCCCCACTCCCCAAAAATAAAAGCCCTGCATGTAATGAAGGCAAGTGAGGCCATGCGAGTGTGAGGCAGAGCTGGCCCAGATTCTCCCCAGATCTTGTGTTGACGGGTCACACTTAACGAAGACCTTACGCTTTAGCATTAGCCTTTGAATGTTGTGAACTTTGTGTCTGACAGGCTGAGAGGACCCAGCTGTTTGTGTTGTCTGTCATATGTGTATTGTATTACTCGTAGAGTGTCTGACCAGTGGCGTGAAATTACTTTCTGCTTTATTCTTTATCAGATGAGTGCAGTGGATTTGAAGCTATTGATGTCTAATTTGAATAATAAGCTTTAAATTGCAAACAAGGTTCTCTCTAATGCAGTACATTTAGCTGCTTTTTTTTTTTTTTTTTTTTTTTTTTTTTTTTTGCTATAATTGTTTTTTAAATGGCTTTTTAAAGAAGCCATTTCCTTCCACCTCTCTGCTGGGGTGTTCCCCTGGTTACAGGCAGGTGGTGTCAGGTTACTTTACCTTGCCCTGTCATTCCAGCATGTTGTTAACCCGTTTGAGATAGACAGGGCGTTTACAGAAGAGCTCCCTGCAGGCGCAGTTTCTGCTGACAATGAAGTCCAAGTTTCGACTTTGCGTTGATCTTTAGACTTGGAGTTACTGCCATTATGAGTTTTCAAGTTCTTATATTCTCATAAAAATTGGAATTCCTGCCTCAGGTTCTGTTTTTTTGGAAGATCCTTGATCCTTGGATACAAGGTTACGGAGCAGGTTAAAATCATGGAGTCTTTGTTATGCATGATCTATATTGGACTTACAAGGTAAATCCCAGTGCTTAAGAAAACCATAGTCTTTCCTTGGCTATGCGTTATCCTTGTTTGCTCGTGCATTTCAGTGTGTAATTCGGTTGCTAAGCTTGTGAGTTGCCTGACCACACTGCAGCAGAAGTGTACACGTTTAATTAAAAGCCCGCCGAACAATCGGAAATCATGCTTCAGTGCTGCTCCCTAAAACGAGAGCCTTGTTCACTGTGAAAAATTATGGTATGATTATGGTCCCGACGTTTTTTTTTTTGGAGGTTTTCATTCCTTTTATACTGAATAGTGCATGTTCTACTTAATTAATATGCATAATTAATTATCTGGCAGGAGATATTAGCGTATAGCTCATGCAGATACATGATTAATATCCATCTGTTCTCCAGGTCATTAATCAGTTCTCAATAAGCTGCTGAGCTTTCCTTCTCTGCCCTGCGCTACAAGCACCTCCACTCATAAAACCTGGAGCAAAGCCCGGAATATCACTGTAAATATAGGTGTTTCTGACGGATTGTGTGCCTTGTCTCTTTCCAGAATACAGTCGTTTTGAGTCCAAGATCCACGACTTGAGGGAGCAGATGATGAACAGCAGCATGAGCTCTGGCTCCGGCTCCCTCCGCACCAGTGAGAAACGCTCCCTCTATGTCAGGTATCCTCTTCACCCTTGAATTCGTTCATTCAGTTCTACTGATATTTGATAGATATCTCAATATTTATAAGAGTGCTTTTTCAATCAGAGGAATCTTCATGTCGATCAAACAGTCAATACAAGTAAAATTCTAGTTAAAATAATCAAGGCATGTTTTCAGCAGTTAAGTATCAGTTTTCTTGCATTTAATAACAATGAGGCACCGTTTATTGCTAAAAAGTGTTCAACTATACATTTTCATCATCAACACAAGTTTTGTTTGCAGTGGAATTTAAAGCTTTGAAAAGAACTGAAATCATTTTTGTTGTACAAAGATATCCTAAAATTCCTGTATGGAGTGAAAACAGTATTAAATCCTCCCACAAATGCATGCGAGCGAGCCACACTCGCGCACACAATCCACAAATGCACGCGAAGGATCCACACTCACACACACACAATCCACAAATGCACGGGAGAGATCCACACTCACACACACAATCCACAAATGCATGTGAGAGATTCAGACGCATGCACAAAATCCAGAAATGCACCCAAGAGATCCACATGCGTGCACACAATCCAGAAATGCAGGCAAGAGGTCCACACACAGGGCGATCTATGTGTGGACCGGTTAATGAATCACTATAGGCTACGTGCATGCATGTTAGGATAATAACAAAGCAGAGGAAATGTAACGGTACAGAAAAAGGCCGGCATTTTACCTTGTATTTTATTCGTCAGAAACTTACCTATATTGTTTTCAAGGCATACAGCAAGTATAGCCTGTATGTAAAGAAGCAAAACAAGCGCGTTCATATGGGAAATCAGTTGTACAGCCACTGCTCAGTTCAGCTGATACGGCTTACACCAGTTCACCGGTTAATGAATCACTATAAATAAAGCATTTCCTGTTATTCGTGTTATTTACAGAAAGGGTAGTTTCTCCAACATTTAAAAGACATAGACTAATACACAACAAACAAAAAGAAGAGAAAGGAATATGATCGGACTGCGGACTCAAACTCCTGCCACTAAAAGCAACACCTTATGGCCTCAATGAACGCAGATAACGGCGCTACAGAAACATGCTACTTGCAGCATACAGCTCACTGCATTTCACAAACACAAAGGATAATAAAATTTTACAATTTGTGCACATAAGACAAAGAAGACAAAGATACACGTGTAACCAATGGAAAAAATAAAATAAAAATCTAAGTATCACATGATGAAATTCCAAATATTGTTCGCAATAATGTTGAAAAAAAATCAGGGTCCTTAAAGTGGATCGCCATTCAGATCGCCATTCTACTACACATGTCTGACAGCCTACTTCCTTCATTCCATATGTAAAGTGTACAGATAGGGTTGTGCGCATTTGTGAGTTAAGGCCGTGGAATGACAGTCTCAAAAGAATCTGCAAATACAAAAGCAGGTATTTATAGACATTCTTAAGGCAGAACACTAATTCAAAGGACTCGCGATTTGTTGTGCATGAAACAACGGGTACAGATACAGTATTTGAGGATCAATCTGTGAGCAAAGAAACAATAATGCACTTGCTTTTGCCTGGATTGCCGTGTGCGCATGTGGATCTCTCGCGTGCATTTGTGGATCGCCCTGTGTGTTGATCTCTTGCCTGTATTTCTGGATTTTGTGTGCGCAAGTGTGGATCTCTCGCGTGTATTTGTGGATCGCCCTGTGGATCCTTCGTGTGCATTTATGGATTGTGTGCGCGAGTGTGGATCTCTCGCGTGCATTTGTGGGAGGATTTGATACTGTTTTCACTCCATATTCCTGGTTAATATTATTGGTATTCATGGGAGAAATTTTTATAATTCTTCCCTGAATAGTTTCACCAGTGTTTACAACTTTATGGTAAGTATTCCATATTTATTCAGCCAGATTAAATGAAGAGAAGTGCTCACTGTAAAGAAGTTTAGGGTTCATTCATGGGACTATAACCAGTGTCTCTGGATATGGCAGTGGGAAGAAAATTAATTCAAGATTACAATGAAAGATTGTGCAGATGGTATAGAAAGAACCAAGGGAATCTACAAAACAAATCCAAGTTTACAAGGTACAACAGTTTGCAACCATCTCTCACCATCTGAGTGAAAATGCAGGGTTTTTCCTGGGTCGAAAAAGGTCTTCGGTGGTGGTTGACAGTCATCCACACACAATAAAAAGTACCCTACCTACCCACGTGATTTGCGAACCCAATACTGACCATAACTAAAATAAATGCAAAGAAACATTTTGTGGTGGGTTTTTTTTTTTTTTTTTTTTTTTTTTTTTTTTTTTTAAATTATATTTATTCATGAAAGAAAAAACAGCCACTGTCAGGGAATATAATAAAACTGGCTTTCATATTTTTGTAAGATAGGATCCTTCTTTGCTAGACCTCATAATTATAATCATATCAATATTGAAAAAGCATTTAAAAGTAACGTTAAAAAGTTTATATTTAACTAGTAGTCTAATTTTCTACCATATATCTGAATAAATTTAGCAGCAGGCTAACAAATTGCTTTGTGGCTGGTTTCACCTCACTCAGTCTAAACTAAATGATTTTATGGGTGATTTACTACATTGTTATAAATAACCTGAAATTACTGTGGATTATTAAGGCTAAATCTTTTATTATTATTATTATTATTATTATTATTAAGGTGAAATCTTTTTATTTTATTGAAAGTGTGTTTTATGTTAGTTGCATGTGCAGAATGCTTGTCAGAGAAGATAAAGATACTTTTTTTTTTTTTTTTTTTTTTTTTTTTTTCTCTGACCTTTTACTATCATGTCAGTTGATTTTGAGGCAGGGAGAGGAAAGACAGGGCCTGTTTACACTTGGTCACTTTATGCGTTTTGGATCGGATATCCATCTGATTTGTTACACTTGACCACATAAAAAAACGGATCCGATCCTGAATTAGGCCTACCGCGCTATCATGTCAAAGAAATCAACAAATATGCGCTGCATTTTATTCATCATCAGCCAATTACCAGATTGAAGATCACAACAGGAGAGAGAGCAGCATCAGCATTGGAAAGATAAGTTACTTTACTTTCAGTTTCATTAGCGGCAGTTTGCGCCTTGGCTTGCTGGCTATATCCGTGGTGATGCGTGTAGCATTAGCGCTGTCATGTCTGACTATTACATGTCATATAGCCTATAACATGCTCTCACACGTTTGTTTTGCAACATTTTGGGAGGAGTAAAATGTATGTACATATGTGGTTTCAACAACCATTTACACTGCATTTACACTTGTCCAGTTTCGTCTGGAATGCGTCCCAGACATAAGGGGCCTGTTTACACCTGGTCATTTCATGCGTTTTACCTGATCGGATATCTATCTGATTTGTTAATTCAATTCAAGTTTATTTGTATAGCGCTTTTCACGATACAAATCGTTGCAAAGTGCTGGACAGAAAATTTTTCTACAATATATTTAGTAGTAGCTTATCATTGGTGACTGTCAGTTAATGTACATATGGCAGAAATGTACAGAAAAATCAATTAAAGATGTAATCAAACGATGAACAGACGATGAACGATGAATAGACGATGAACACTATTAACAGCAATTATTATATGTTGAAATCAAACTTACAGCAAGATTTGGTAGTTCTATTCAGGGTTGGCATCGTCTGAGGGACCTCAGAGTTAAAACGTTTTCATTTACACTTGACCACATAAATGTGTCGTTGCAAAACGGATATAAATCGTATCTTCGATTCCCGCACTATATTTAAATTTAACGGAGTTCACATCAACGAAATCAAAAGATAAGCACTGCATTAATTATCAGCTCATTTCAAGATCAAAGACCGCAATAGGAGAGCATCAGCATTGGAAAGATAATTTGTCTTATACTTAAGAGGATTGTGTGTTGACCGTCTGCGTCTTTCAGTTTCATTCGCGGCAGTTTGCGCGTCGGCTTGCTGAAGAGATGCTCAGCTACTCGTCCGTGGCGATGCGTGTTGCATTAGCGCAGTCATATCTGACTATAATGTTTTATAGCCTATAACACGCTCACACATTTATTATTTTAACATTTTGGAAGGAGTAAAATTTACATATGTGGTTTCAACAACCAGATGCATTTACACTTGTCCAGTTTCGTCTGGAATGCGGCCCAGACCTCCTCCTGAAGTGGTTTGAGCGATCGGATTTATATCTGTCTCGAATGCATTTCGGATGGCATTTACTCCTGGTCTTTTCACAATCTGATAGCTATCCAATCAAACAAAATGCATGAAGTGACCAGGTGTAAACAGCCCCAAGTGGTTTGAGCGATCGGATTTAAATCCGCGTCTAAAGCGTTTCGAATTCGGAAGACTGGTCTTTTCACAATCGGATAGCTGTCCGACCAGAGAAAACTCATGAAGTGACCAGGTGTAAACAGGCCGCCCAGAAGAAGGGCTCTCTGCTCTTTCTCTCCCTCAGTTAACATGCGCGCTATCACAAGCGCAGCAGTCATTTACATCACTCATAAATCACATGAACCGATCAAATACAGCTTTGGCGGGACAAAAAATGTCCCAAAAAAATTTCACTGCAGGAAAAACCCTGAAAATGGTCTTCATGGTAGAAAATGCAAGAAGACTTTTGTTTTGGTGTGTGTTTTGCTGCCTCTGGCACTGGATACCTTGAACCTGTGCATGGCATCATAAAATCAGAGGTCTATTAAGTCTTTTTAGAGCAGAACATTCGGCCCTGTGTTGGAGATCTGTAACCAAGTCATAAGTCCTGAGATCTCCAGCAGGACAGTGAGCCAAAACAGGCCTCAATAAACACTTAAGAATGGTTGAAAATAAAACTCTGGAGCATTCTGAAGTGGCCTTATATGAGTTTGAATCCAACTGAACATCTGAAACTAACTGCTGGGAGAAGCACCCATCAAACCTGAGAGAATGGAGCAATTTGCCCACAATGAATGGGCAAAACTACCAGCCATTGATTAGGTTTAATGTTAAGATCTCATATTAAAAAGCAGTTGACATTTTGATGTCTTCTAAAGAAATTATCAATGTCTAATAATAGTTTTAACATTCTATATTATGTAGTAAGTCTAGTTATGTGCATAATAAATATATAATCCACCTAATGAATGTGTGGCCTCCTGATGATGGCTTGCACCTAGGTTGAGCTGTGCTTTACGCAGCGTTCAGCTGCTGCGGGTTCATGAGTCAGCTGACCACACGTGTTAATGTTAAGTGTGAGATCTCAAGGCGTTTTCACATTCCTGCGAATGCAGTGATGAGATAAGGGTGTCAGAATGGTACAGGCGTGTCAGTCAGTGCTGATCCCAACCTGCGCTGCTCCATCTTAAAACGGAGACCTGATGTTGCCCTCAATTTAGCTGTGTAGCAAACTATGTGTGTGTCTCGGTGGACTTGCAATTAGTGTGTCCTAAGAGAAAGGTATGTAGAAAAACAGAAAGACTTGCTCCACTGGTTTTCCTCCTTTCATTTGGATTTACCTGTCTGACAAGGTAAAAACATTCAGCTTAGAACACAATGCCTGACTGTGTTTCTGTACTCAACGTCATCTGCCATCTGGTTTCTCTCTCATGATTTTATGTGGATCTTCCATCGCTATTGTGCCCTTCTGTGCTTAACCCCAGGTTGATCCGGGGGACCGACTGTGCAGGGATGTAGCAACGATAAGAAAAATAGGGGGAATATTTGCCCAATAGATTTACTTTTATTCAACAAGGACACATTCAATTGATCAAGAGATGGTAAATATTTTAAAAGTTACAAAATAACATTTATAATGCTACAAAATATTTAAATTTCAAATAAATGCTCTTCTTTTGTACTTTCTATTCATCAAATAATCATATAAAATGTATCACTGTTTCCACAAAATGTTTCCACTAAAATATTAGGCATCACAACTGCTTTCAACTTTGATAATCAGAAATGTTTCTTAAGCATGAAATCAGTATATTAGAATGATTTCTGAAGGATCATTTGATGCTGAAGACTGAGTAGTGGCACTGGTTGCTGAAAATTCAGTTTTGCCATCACAGTAATAAATTGCATTATAAAAATATTAAAATGGTTATTTTAAATTGTGATAAAATAGGACAGTACTGTTTTACCGTATTATTATTATTATTGTTATTATTATATATATATATATATATATATATATATATATATATATATATATATATATATATATATATATATATATATATATTATTATTTTTTTTTTTTTTATTTTTTTTTTTCCAATTAAATGCAGCCTTGGTGAGTGTAAGAGACTTTCAAAAACAATTAAATAATTGACCCCAAACTTTTGAACAGTGCTGTAAATTTAAAATTAATCTTGCAAAATGTGGGAGGATATACATATTTCTAAAGTGGGTGCAATGGCTTTGGTAGGAAGTGTATTGTAAGTTGCTTTTAGTGAGAAAGCATCTGCTAAACAAATTTAAACAACAAAAAGGCACAGATGTCCAATGATGTACTGTTGTCTGTGTATGTGTATTCCCACACCCGTCCTTTAATCAAACACAACAGATGTTTTACAATGAACCCTGAATACCCACTCTTCTAGCGCACTGTTGATGTATGTATTATTTCGTTTGGTTTTCCTAGGGCTCTTTTTGACTACGACAGGACCAGGGACAGTTGCCTTCCTAGCCAGGGCCTGAGTTTCTCCTATGGGGACATCCTGCATGTCATCAATGCCTCCGATGATGAGTGGTGGCAGGCACGGCTGGTTACACCCCATGGGGAGAGTGAGCAAATTGGGGTCATACCAAGCAAGAAAAGGTACAGTACTGCCAACAAGCCCAGACAGAATTACAGTATTTCCCCTATAGTAATTGAGTGTGTTCATTGCCAATCATACTTTTTTTTTTTTTTTTTTTTTTTTTTTTTTTTTTTTTGATCCACAGGGTGGAAAAGAAAGAGCGTGCACGGTTAAAAACAGTCAAGTTCCACGCAAGGACGGGCATGATTGAGTCCAACAGGGTGAGTGAGTCGTCCTCCTGCTCCTCCTGGTCGTGGGAGCTACCCCACTTCCCCTGAGTGTGGGAATTGGTGGCTTCTCATAGTATCCTGGAGGCTCCTGTTACTGAGAATCTCATTTCTCACAGCCACACAAACAAAAGCGTACAATTACAAACATGCACTGTGCCATCATAATCAGCTATGATGGTTAGATCAATTCTTCTCAGTTCTGGTCCTGGAGGCCCCCCCCCTCCCCAATACTTCACATTTCTGATGTTTCCCTCACCTGATTCAATTTCTCTGCTCATTAGTAAAGTGCTCTATAGCCCTATTCGGATGGTACAAGTTTTCTAAACAACATTTGAGTTTCAATTCTTATCACCCCGACAACTGTGATTTTCATGCACCAATTCGGATGGGACTAACATCTCCGTGTTTATAACAGAGGTGGGAGGGTCATTTTTGTACACCTAGGCGTTGCAGAGATCACATGCTCTGTATGTGTGCATTGTGTGTAGTCATTTGGATTGATTACCATTAGTATAACCAGTTTTACTACAAATACAATAGTTCAGCTATGGCTAGTATAGCAAAGCCATGGTTAATCTGTGGTTACTTTGACTTTTTTTTTTTTTTTTTTTTTTTAACCATGTTTAATTTTCGTAATGGTACATATGTAATTAAAACATTATGTAATTGAGTGCAGAAATGAAGGTGAGTTATCTTACCTGACTGATATTACAGTAGCCAGTCTTAACAGTTTACGTGATCTGGCTCTTGATTTTATTTTTTTATTTTTTTTTTATTTCTTTGCCAGGAGGCAAACATTTACCAAAAAAAAAAAAAAGTGCACAGTAGTAAGAGCGTCTATGGTAGGGGTGTGAATTGTCACTGGTTTCACAATTTGATCCGATTATGATTATGTCATCGATTAGATTCAATTCAATATCACGATGCATCACGATTATATCAAATTTATTTTGTGCATTTTTATTAAATTATAGAAGCAGGCTACTTTTTAAAATAATTAAAATTAATAATAAATCAAAAAAATTAAGAATTTAACTAAATATAGCTCCAAAACATACAAGCAAATATAAAGTAATAAAGGGGGAAAAAGACAATTACAAGTGATAAACAAAAAGTACTTTCAGTATCTGAGAGTGCTTCAAGTATCCGAAAGTTTAAAGACAATCATAGTTGCGGGTTTTTCTTTTTTCCTCGGCATTATTGCCGTTTGAATACTGATGAGACATTATTATTATTATTATTATTATTATTATTATTATTATTATTATTATTATTATTATTATTATCATCATCATTATGAGATCATAAACAGTAGCAGCTGTAGGCTAATAGGCTGCATTCACACTAATGCGAGATCTATTTCGACATATCAGATGTTTTGTCCTGTCGGCAATCACAGACATTCGCATTCGGACGGGATTAGTTTTCTCAGAGGATCACAAACAGTAGGTAGTATGCTCTGGAATTATTACATAGGTTGTGTGAGGAAAAACACAGACGTGGCAGATTCAGACAGGATTAAATAGCAAAGTATGTCTGTGAAACAAATTTCTCTAACGACTCCCTGTAAAACAGTCCCGTCTGAATAGGGCTTATGACCTGAATTGACTGTTGTGGGCTCTCTAGAACCAGGATTGAGAAACACTTTATTGTATCTTAAAAGGGTAGTTCACCCGAAAATAACATTTGTCATTTATTTACCTTCATGTTATTACAAACATGTTTAATTTTCTTTCTTTCATTAAACACAAAAGGAGATGTTTGGCAGAATGAACGACATAAGGGTGAGTAAATAATGACTAGATTTTATTATTGGGTGAACTAAACTTTTAAGGGTGAAGTGTGTAATGGACGGGTCAGGATGCTCAAACAAACAGCAATGTTTATATCGCACACCGTGTACTTTCTGTAAAAAATAAAAGAAAAACAAAAACAAAAAAAAGTCTCCATATGGCATACTTGTACACTACCTTTAAAAAATACGAGGTCAGTATGATTTTTTTTTTTTTTTCAAATAAATTATTAATTTTAGGACACATTAAATTGATCAAAAGTGGAAGTAAAACATTTTATAACGTTATAAAAGATTTCCATTTCAAATAAATGCTGTTCTTTTAAACTTTCTATTCAAATAATTCTGAAAGAAATTATCTTCATTTTCACAGCTGTATTCGGCATTGATGATAATAATAAATGTTTCTTGTGCACCAAATCAGCATATTCTAATGATTTCTGAAGGATCATGAAAAATCTTTCCAAGCCCAAACTCTGCACATTTAAGCGGAAGACAAAAGTATTTTAACAAAAGAAATTGCACACTTCACTTTTAGTTTTACTTTTTTTTTTTTTTTTTTTTTTTTTTTTTTTTGCCGCCGACACCCATGATTTTCTTCTGCAATTTGTGCAATGAAGATGTTTCACGTCTTTCATTGTTCTATGTATTCCCTGTTACAGAGTTAAAACGTCAAAACTTAAAATGAACTTTAAAAAAATTTTTCTGAATGTAGCATCCAAGTTGTTTAAATTTCATTATACCCCCACTTGTTTGTGTGACCATGTCATCTTTGGTTTTATTTTTGCATGCGTGCTGTGAATTACATTGAAACCCGTTCTTGTGGTTTTTTTTGTGTTTGTTTCATTCCTCATCCCCATTCCCCCACCATCGTCTCGTCTCCACGCAGCCAGTCAAAGTGAAGCGCAAAAAAAGCTTCAACCTATCACGCAAGTTCCCGTTTTACAAGAGCAAGGAGAATATAGTGCAGGAGTTGGTGGAGACTGAACGTGAGTATTAGCGTGACCAGGGCTTTGACTCTGTCTTTCATGCTTCATCCTGTCACTGTCACTCACCCTGGAGACGGCTTCTGATTGGCTCTTGACCCTTATGTGAGGAAACGGAGCAAATCAGGGCCTCTCTGGCCTTTGTCTTGCTCTGAGGGGGACCTCAGCACTTCTCACAGGTGTGAGGCTGCACTAACACTCAAACGCTGTGCTAGAACATCCATCAGTGTCAGAGCTGTTTAGAGCTGCTCCCTTCAGCATTTGAACTTATAATTTTGTTACTGATGAATCTGCATGGGAAGCCCCTTAAATTACAAATGGACAACCCAGATCTTTCATCGCACAGCAAGGTGATGTTAGTATTGCTTCATCCCTCGAGTGCGCAACACCTCTCTTCTCCCAGCCTCTCACTAACCTCTTTCTTCTTCCTTTCTGCTCTCTCTCTTTGTTCTTGCTTTCACCTGTCGGGACGCTCAGGACTTCCCAGGGTTAAGCGATGACTTTTATGGATCAAAGAGTTTGAGTAAGTGTGTGGTTCCTCTTGTCAAGCAGCTGTTCCCTGAGCTAACTGAACCGGCTGTGCCACACACCACACACACATTATTCTTTCTTTCTTTTTCTCTCTCTTTTTCTCACTGAATCTCCTCTCTACCTTAAGTCATCTGTTTTTTGAAAGTACACATTATTTGCAATTCGCAACTCATTTTAGTGACACATTTCAGAGTGAAACAAAATGTTTAGCATCTAAAATGTAGGACTTGATTATATCCATCGTGTCTATTAGAAGGTGAAAAGTGGGCTTTTTTTTTGTGTTAAATATCATGTTTGATACATCAGGCTTTTATGGCTCATACAGTATGATATAGTGAAAATATGGAGCTCATACACAAGGAGGAAAATATGTAAAAAAAAAAATAATGCAATTTGGTGCAGATGCTGATATTTAAGACCAAAAAGGCAAGATAAAAATTCTGATAGCTTATAATGTAAATCAAGATCTTTATAAGACTACTTGCATAAAATGCAAATAAATATTGTCACTCTCTCTAATAATTTTGAGGATGATATTTGCTTAGTTTTATGATCAAAGCTGTGAAGTTTTTATTGCATTTAAAACATATAATGAAGTGCAATACAATGTTCATCTTGAAAAATTACTAACAATATAACAGTTATTCTTACGTTTACTTTATAAAAATCAATAAAGAATTCACAGCAAGAGACCCACAAACCATGATCTGAAGGGGACCATTTTTAAACACACAAATCATTCACACATAAATATTCTTAAATCAAAGATCTGATGGCCATATGATACACTGAAGGGAGAGCGAATCCACGGCAGACCTCTTGAGGTCCCATAGTGTCTTCAAGGTCAGCTCATACTGGGCAGGATTGAGTGTGTGTTTAATGTTTTAATCATGTTGCCACAGTATCTAAGGGATGTTTGTAATTTGATTCCTGTATGGAATCCAACACTAGCTTGTTTACTTTGGCATAAGGAGCAGTATCACCGTCTGATGAACCGAACTCTGGCAAGGTCATAGGAAACGCTCGGCACAGAATCTAAGATCACTAGGGTCATAGGAAAAGGAAATACTTAATTTCCTATTGCTGCCTCATCCTACCATTTCCCTTCTAAGGAAACGGCAGCCATTTAAGTGCCCAAAAGTTCTCTGTTTGTTTTCCTCTCTTTACTCAGCCTTTTCTATTCTTTGCATGATGGTACGAGAGAGTGTATTAATTTCATTCTGAGCTGTGCTGGATACACTATTAATCTTACATATGGGCAAAAATGTGCATTGTGACATTTCTAAACTTCACTCATCTTACATCCACAGAATGCTTGACGTCCAACACCAGTGACAGTGAAAGCAGCTCCAGTAAGTGCCTCTAAACATCCATTTTGTGCTTACTGCATTAAATCCGTACCAATGTATTCTGCAGAGGTGCAGCATTCCCTTTGATCAGTGTCATGCTATTAACCTTTAAATGCTTAAAAAAAATTATTCATAGCTATGGTCATGTCACCTACAAGTTCATTCCAGTGATATTTCAAGTGGATTGTTTTTGTACTGAATGATGATAAATGAAACCTTCATATTTCATATGGATATTTCTATCTTTTCTCGTCATGCAGAGGGTCAGGAAGACACAATTCTATCATATGAGCCAGTAATTCGACAGGAGAGTAAGTATTCAGAATTTTGTATTTTTTTTTTTTTTTTTTTTTTTTTTTTTTTTATAAGGTTGTAATTTAGTTTTACATTACCAATTCCCAGTCTCACTCTGACCCTTAATCCTGGTTTTCACTGCCTACATGCCAACACACAACAAATTCCAACAGTTATGTTTTTTGGATTAGTTGCTGCATTTTACATGCGCAGTTGTGATCTAGTTTTTTTGTGCGGTCAAGCTACAATCTACTTTTCTCTGCTCAAGTATACATGACACAAGCTGGGTGTGTTTGTGTTTGTTGTAGCAGTGTGAGCTATCACAGTTAGACTTTTTGCTTTAGGATGCCTTTATTTCTTAACGTGAAGTGTATGTGCCATAGTTAAAGCTGTTTTTCATTAGGGTGGGTCAAGGTGTTGAATAAACAATAGTTGATATGCACAATAGTTGATATGCAAATATGAACGTCATCTGATAATGTGACCATTTGTAAATGTGTTTGCAGTTTAGTTTTCTTAAATGGTCTGTGTGGACTGGGGAGGGAGCTCATATTTAAAAAAAGAAAGAAAAATCCTGTTTTCCATGAAATGTCCTCCATGAGGAAAGCCAAGAAATTATTCTCAAGGCTGGAAGTTTTTGACCAATATTGATTTTGCTTTCTTTTCAGTCCATTACACGAGGCCTGTGATTATCCTGGGTCCAATGAAGGACAGAGTAAACGATGACTTGATCTCAGAGTTTCCCCACAAGTTTGGATCCTGCGTCCCACGTGAGTGTAATAAGAAAAGGCCATGCTGGCTGCATGTACAACATCTTTATCATCAAATGTTTTAGCGGTACTTGTAAAAGTAATGCAAGACACTAGGCCTGTGGGGGAAGTAGTGGCCTAATGGTTAGAGAGACGGACTCGTAACCCAAAGGTTGCGAGTTCAAGTCTCAGGTCCGGCAGGAATTGTAGGTGGGGGGAGTGAATATACAGCGCTCTCTTCCACCTTCAATACCCCGACTGAGGTGACCTTGAGCAAGGCACCGAACCCCCAACTGCTCCCCGGGCGCCACAGCATAAATGGCTGCCCACTGCTCCGGGTGTGTGTGTGTGTGTGTTCACTGCTCTGTGTGTGCACTTAGGATGGGTTAAATGCAGAGCACTAATTCCAAGTATGGGTAACCATACTTGGCCACGTCACGTCACTTTCACATACACGTTTTTTTTTTTAGATACAACTCGTCCTCGACGAGAGAATGAGATGGACGGGCAGGACTACCACTTTGTGGCTTCAAGGGAACAAATGGAGAAGGACATTCAGGACAACAAATTTATCGAGGCCGGCCAGTTCAATGAGAATCTATACGGGACCAGCATTCTGTCTGTCCGGGCAGTGGCTGAAAGGGTCAGTGACTCCCTAGTGTAAACATGCCAGAGGATCTGAACTCCTGTTTAATCCTTAAATATTTTCCTTGTGGCAATTACTGTGTGCAGTGAAAGTGTGACATGGGATGAAAAGGTTCCTTTAATCCTCTTGTAGGGAAAACACTGTATCCTAGATGTGTCTGGAAACGCCATAAAGCGACTGCAGCAAGCACAGCTCTATCCAATCGCCATTTTCATCAAGCCAAAATCTGTGGAGGCCCTAATGTAAGTTTAAGATTTTGTAAATTATGTATACACTACTATTCAAAAGTTTGGTGTCATGTATATCATGTTCGGTGTTTTTCTGTGCCTTTTTTTTTTTTTTTTTTTTTTTTGGGTTTTTTTGCGTTGAGGATGCGTTAAATTTGAAGGTTATATATTTGTTACATTTATGCTCTTTTGGTTTCCACAAAAAAAAAGTAGCAGCACAACTGTTTGAAGTATTTATATTAAGAAGAAATGTTTATTGAGCAGCAAATCAGCATATTAGAATAATTTCTGAAGGATCATGTGACACTAGAGTAGTGGCTTCTAAAAAATCAGCTTTGCCATCACAGGAGTAAATTACATTGTAAAATATATTAAAATAGACCATTTTAAATTGTAATAATATTTCACAAAGTTACTGTTTTTACTGTGTTTTTGTTCAAATAAATGCCACCTTGGTGAACAAAAATTACTTTTAAACTTTTAAATGGTAGTTATCTACATTTTGTCTCATAATTCTATGCATGTGCTTATGCAATGTGAAATAAGTAATGCACTTTGTGTTTATCAGGGAATTGAACAAGAGGCAGACATATGAGCAAGCCAATAAAGTCTTTGATAAGGCAATGAAGCTCGAACAAGAGTTTGGAGAGTATTTCACAGGTAACCCCCACCATCATGTGATTTCTCTTAAAAGTATCCAGAGGGAATCTTTTAGTCCAGCCCCTCTGTTACTGTTTAACAGTAGTATGCTGTAGTATGACTGTTGCTCTCTCTCTGTCTCCACAGCCATAGTCCAGGGTGACTCACTAGATGAGATCTATAATAAAATCAAGCTGATCATAGAGGAGCAGTCAGGCCCTTACATCTGGATCCCGTCCGCAGAGAAGCTCTGAGCTCGCCGCCTCCACGGAGCCCCACCACCTGACCCCCGCACCCTCTCCCACCCAACACCTTTCCTTCCCTTTCACTGATATGTTTCATATCAAGTTTTAGTGTCATCATTATGTTACCCTCAATTGAAAGATGTCTTATCACCATTACTGTGACTGTGCACACCCCTGCATGAGTTTCTCAGCAATTCCATTCAAGATTGGAAATGCCATTCCTAAAGAAATTTTTTGTCATGTAAAACAAAAAAGGGAAACCTGAGCGAAACCTTTCATGCGTTTCGGACGGACTTGAAGATGAGAATGTCTCAACGAACAAGAACGGGGAGCCGGGGAGTTGGAGATGGTGGCACGAGCGGGAACCGTGTATATGTTCATTCGATTTCATGGAAAAAAAGACGTTCAAGGATGCTGTGCGAGGTTTTTTACGAGGACTAGATACAGTTCAAACCTGCTGATGGTACCGTCACTGCTCGTGTTTCTAACGGATAAACTTCAATACAGAACTCTCAAACCAGCTCGCTTTACAGAACAGAACAAAATGAAAAACGGGGTTTGAGTCTATACATTTATATTACTGAAATCACATGGAAAATAAAAACCCTATGGAGAGATTTTACTACATAATACGGTACATATTTTACACTTCACTAGAATTGTCTACTCGGAGGGCTGTTAGATTTCATTTACTTGTCTTTGGGTTTTTGTGTTCTTTCTTTCTTGTGGTTTTAGCTGCTCTGTATTAAAGATGGGGGTAGAGAGGTGTAACTGGGCTCTTTGCAGACCACCAAACTGCCTTACGATGAATAAACGCTTCTGTTAAATTCCTGTCAATCGTGGGGGGAGGGGGAACGACACAATATTCAACCTATCAGTGCTTAGAGGGAGACTCTATTTCAGTGCTATTTGTGAGTTTCCTGTCATCCTATTGGAGGCCTAACTTGTGAGTGCAATAGACTTAAGTGTCTTACCTCTGTGAAAACCATTTTTGCAAAGCTTTTTTTTTTTTTTGTCTTAAGCAAAATCCAATTTCGGCCGCCATTGGAGTTGTTGAAAAGCAGACAGCCCACTTGCACTTCCTCTGCCTTCCATGACTATATTCTCTTCAGACTGAACGGTAACAAGGTACTGTCCTGTTAGCTGCCCAGGAGCGCAGCCTTAAAACGGGTAGAATCAAGACAATAATTGTATTGGATGTCCTTCTTGATATTAAAGCGTTAGTGGAGCCTGAAATTGACCGTTTTCCCCAGAACTCGACGATGGTTTGATTAAATCTGTTCTTTGTAATGACAGCTTTTAAATGTTTTTTTTTTTTCTTCTGCTCCTTCATTTCCGAGCTGATGTTTACTCCACTGTGTTGAGCCTTGTGCTGGGGCGAGCGTGGCAAGCTCAGGAATCTGATGGATAATTACTACAAATTGTTTTTATTATTTTTTTTTTTTTTTTTTACACGACTAAAGGGCCGCGATCATATTGTGATGGAATAGAGTATGAACTCAAAGGGATGATTTTCTCTCCTCTAACTGAACACCCAGACATGCTGATATATTATACTTGTGTATTCTAGATATTTAGTCGTCCTTTTTTTTTAATTTTTTTTTATTTGAAACACTTTGTAAGCACTATGTCTGTGGTCACCCTTGGGTTCAGCCGGAGAGAACGGGATCATGACGGAACGGGATACAGAAGTACAGTACTTCCTTTGATCTCTTTCTTTTTGTATCAAGAAGTCTGGTTCCCGCAGGAAGTGAGGGAAGTTCCTGGGCCCACTCTCTTCCCCCTGCCCCGCAGGCATTTTCTAAACAGGTGCGCTCATCTGCCAAGCGTCTCTGCGAAATCAGCAGTCATACCTGTGTCAAAACCAGAGTTCAGGGAATAATCGAAGGGAACAGAGCCATTTATAAACTGCTTACAGACTGTTTTAATGGGTATGATAGCTGTAAAGTGTAAATATTCCCCTCACTTGTGCTTCATGCATGTGTGATACAACTGGGACAAACATGTTTTATAAATCACAAATGTCAGGTAAGTAAATTTTGAATTTATTCTGAGATTAATTTCCATACAAATGTGCCGTAATGTTGGTATTTCTCTATAGAAAAAAATATCTTCAGCTGCCTATCAGAACATTTTTTTTAGTGAGTCGGGAGCCAGCTTCCCTACAATACGGCCTGTCTACTTGTGATATCTTGTGGAACTTGTCTGAGTGTATAGATGAAAAACAAATGTAAAATATATATATATAAATATATATATATATATAAATTTATATAAAAAGACATGCGGACAGCAACCCATAGAGTGATATTAAACTAAACCAGGAGCTTAATGACTCATTTTACCATAGATCTGGTCCTCTGTGGTGACGAGCGGAAAAGCAGCTGACTGTTCACACCGTTGATGCTGGTCAGCCGTGTTGGTGAAGCCCAAAGAATTTTGATCCATTGTACTATATTTCTAATGAAGTGGATTGAATCAGTGCAGCTCTGGTGTACTAATGAGGGTCTCTGCTCCGGAAGTCACGAGCGTGAAATGGGGAGGGAATGGGTCTGATTTGTCTTTTTGAGTGATTATGAGTTTTTGATGTGACAGCACACCTGTGCAGTAAGTGCTTGCAAATATGAACCCTTTGATTGTACAGTAGTGTCCTCCCCATGATTACAGGTGGTACAACCCATCAGGACACAATGAAAACTGCTCTTTTATATCCTGGTCAGGAGGGAACACAGTCCTACCGATTATTATTATTTTTGTTTTGTTTTTTTTCTTTTTTTGGACTGGACAAGAGTTTATTTGTTTGGAAATAAACTATGTGACTCTGTTACGATTTCAATGCATGCATTTTTATTTGTTTTGTATCGCAATGCAGATGTTTTTAACTAGTCAACCGAGAAAAGCTCAAACAGATAACCGGATGACAGGTAATAAAATAATACTGCCAAAAAATATTTCAGATTAAATGAATATATGAACCATTTCATAACCGCACGAACAAACCCCTCAGATGCATTTTACATCTCTTAGCTTCTCAAAAACATGCACAGAAATTCACACTACATATTAAACACGTGCCGTTAGACCTGAGATCTCCATCTGTGACTGAAGCCGCCATCATTCACTCCTCAATAATGAGATTCTTCTTTGCTTTATCCAGCCTGTCCAACACCTCACTGTACAGACCCGCCATCTGGGGAGACACATTTCATGTATTTTATTCACACCTTGCCATGTTTTCTTTTACCAAACAACATGAACAAAATGTTTTTATTGAATATTATCTTGTGAATTCATGAATTCATTCTTGCCAAATGACATTTAAACTACTAGCTGAACTACTGTATGTTGTTTTAACTACCGACCCACATAGCTGTAACCAACCCTGCTGCTCTAATTAAACCTCCTACTGAGGTGACAAAAAAAGCAGCTCGCACACCTGACTTGAAGCAAGGAGAATATGAAACATGAAAATGAAATCCAGCGCTTTGGTTCGAGTGCTCAAACAGCTGCAGAGCGGCCCATCCGCCTCCTGCAGCGTTACCTGAGAATGATAGCTGTCCTGCAGGGAGCCCAGGTGCTTCAGGAAGCTCATTCCCAGCCCGCACCACCTCTCGGCCTCGGGATACTGGGCCAGACTGTAGAGCAGGATTCCCATATTCCACGCTCGGGTCAGCAGCCACAGGATCTCCAGTTCTGGAAAGTCCTCAGGCTGTGTGAGAAAGCAAAACGTCCGTTAGTGATATCATGGAGGAATGGCTCAGATGCTATAATAATAATAGCAGCGGAATTATATAATGCGATTTCATATCGATGGTGTCATGAAGGTCACGAATTCAGAATAGCACCCTGATGCTTATGCAAGTTTTCTGCAACGCTAGTTCAAGATAAAGGACACAGGCGAGATTTCAAATTAGCATCCAAATTGGCAGGAAGAAGCTGGTGAATGGAGCATCTGCTAACTGAGGCATAACTAAAAGCCCATTGACAGAAACAGGAGATTCTTTCAAAGATGGGGATAATTGCGGGGCTGAGCTGCAGCGGGTCGTGTGTGACGGCTGCTGAGTCACAGTAACCAACTCACTGCGGTTGCTATGATGGAAAGAGCTTCCTCATAGTAGCCCCACACTTCCTCCAGCACGCAGGGCTGCACCTCAGACACGCCGCTCGGCAGGGTCAGCTGAATCAGGCTGTGTAAACAGTTACTGTGACACACACACATGTATAAGGTGTGTGTCATATGAGGAACAGTTTGGTGTCTTTTGTTATCTATCAGTGTGGTAAATTCATTGTGTAAGTAAGTAACGCTCGGCCAGTCAGACCTGCAGTGCGCGAGGTCGACCTGTGGCTGTTTTCTGTGCAGAGACAAGGCGATCCTCAGTGCCTTCTTACACAGAACAGGGAAATGGGCCGGTGGTTCCATCGCCAGGACTGTAGACACAAAGTACAGGACCATCAGAGCTTATAATGTCATTTCATACAGTTCCAAAGTTTGGGGTCAGTCAGATTTTTTTATTTGTTCAATATTAAGTAAAACATATTGTAAAGGATTATTACAATTTTAAATATTTGTTTTCTATTTAAATATATATTAAAATGTAATTTATTTGTGATGGCAAAGGTGAATTTTCAGCAGCCATTCCCCAAGAAACGTTATTATCAATGTTGAAAACAATCACACTGCTTAATATTTTTATGGAAACTGATATTTTTTCAGGATTCTTTGATGAATAAGGTCAAAAGAACAGCATTTACTTTAAATAAAAATCATTTGTAACATTAAAAGGCCTTACTGTTAGTTTTGATCAGTGTACTGCACCCTTGATGAATAAAAGTATTCAGTTCTTTCAAAAAAAAAAAAAAAAAAAAAAAAAAACTTGACCCCAAACTTTTGAATGGTAGTGTATATGCACACATTCAGTCACCATCCATAAATTTTTTTACAATATGTAATTCTTTAAAATGGAGGTTATGGTTCTAGAATCTGACCTGCGATCATTTCTAGCAGCTTGGTCTCAATGTAACCCAGTTTCAAAACTGATTCGAGCACAGATTCAAGCTTTGGATCATTTAATTTGGCCCGGGCTTCAAACTCGTAGAGCAGCAATAATGTGTCTGTTTTGTCTTTAGAGGAAGTGCCTACTGAGGAAAGAATGTGCCAGAAAGATGATTAAGATCCTTGTCATTCTGGACAAACAAGAAGAATCTGATATTTGTAAAAGAATGAAAATTGTAGGTGACACCTGATGCTTTGATGGTCGTCCAGATCTCTTTACAGAGCTGAATGTGCTCTAGAGTCTGGGTCAGGAGCTCAGTCTGAAAGCACAGCAGATATTATACACTGCGCCCTCTGCTGGTTAGTCATAGTAACAAGGAAAAACTGAGATAAGAGAACATGTGGAGTAGTCTTTCTCAAAACTTTCCAACTTCAAGGTCTCCCATTGTCAAGAACAATATTGGAGAACTCCCTACATGGGCTTTGATATTTGCGTTTGTACTTCTGCTGGAGATAATGCTTTTCATTAACAAAATGAAGGGCTGTCAGTGTATTAAAATAATCAAGAATATTTTTTTAGACTTATAAATAAATGTAAATGAATATTAATATTTAATATTTGTATTTTTATGTAAATATTGCATATATTAAAATAATATTTTAATTTTGCAACCCCTAGAAAAGTGGTTCTCAACCAGACGGTCAGACAAACTTCCAAGGGGGCACAATTTGACTTAAAATGATTAAAAATAGGACAAAACAAGCATTAAAATAAGCTAAATTAACTAAAAAGTAATATATTTCTTCATTTAATTCGCCACCTCAACAACTGTTTTTATTTTTTTTGAAGAACCAGGGAAAACCTGGATTAATTATGCTGCCTAATTTTAAAAGTGTGATTTCTTGGCCTGGACAAATCATTAAATTATTAAATTAATAAATGATTAAAACTCAATTGACTTTTTTATAATGATTTTTATAATACATTTTTCTCTAGTTATACAAATGCATAAATATTTTCTAGTTACACGCCAGCAATATTTTTTGGGGGTGGGAGTGGGGGGGTTGAAAGTACGAGTTTAAAAAAATATATTTAAAAAAAATATTCTTTTTCCTAATCCCTTGTCCTGTATATCACAAATGAAAGTCATTGGTTAAAAAGAATGGGAATCTTTAAAGGGAAAGTTCATTCAAAAATTACAGTTTTATCATCCTTTACTCACCCTGACCTGAAACCCAAACCTGTTTGAGTTTCATTTTTTTTCTGTTGATCACAAAGAAGGATGTTGCTAAACAAACAGTTGCTGGTAGCCATTAACTACCACAATATGGAAAGAAAAAAAACATGGAAGTCAATGGCTATCAGCAAATATTTGGTTATCAACATTCGTCAAAATATCTTCTTTTGTGTTCATATATTTTTGGGTGAACTATCCCTTTAAGAATGTTCAACTTCTGGAATCCAGAAATTTCATTTATAGTGTATTGGGCCTCTGAATAGTGTTGTGGACAATGGGAGGCCTTGGACTCGGTAATGTTGAGACAATACAGAGGCCCACTAGTGAGACACTGCACTTGGCTGAAGACCACTGATGTGGAAAGTTTGTAGCTTAAGAAAGCAAAAAGGAATTTCACTTATAAAACCCTGGAAATGATCATGCTTTTAAACATACAACTTCAGTCCATATTCAGAATTTGTACAGTGTCAAGTTTCAAGGCTCCACCTTGTCTTTAAAAAGCAAGCAAAACGCCTCTTGCCTCCTGGTTATTGTTTAATCAGGTGGAAGTGATGAACTGCTAAAAACGAGTGAGCGATCCACCTGTTGCTCAGTGTGATCAGAGCTCCTGCAGATCTCCAGAGACGCAGCAGCAGCCATCAGCAGACACGTCTTCTGCCCCATCAACACACCTCGGTCTGGGGTGCACAGCTGGGACAGCTGCCCAGCCAGACAGCACATCACACATCTCGCTTTAACTACAGCTACGTTATCAGCATGTGGGTTTGTGTTAATGTGATTATGAACTAGCCTACAGCTACTAAGAGGAACTGTGCTTGAACTTACCTGGAAGGAGAGAAGAAAGAAATCCCTCATCCTCACAGAACTGTTCTCACACTGCAGGGCTGAGTTCCACGCTGACAGTTAGAGAAGACAACCTCATCACAACACACATACAATCAAACACAACCAACAAACAGATAAACGTCTCAAAAGCTGGAGGTTTAGGAATAAAGCACCGATTCTCCTGAACCAGTTGACATCTTCTGAATGCTGCTGTGCTCCGTTGCCATGAACATGGCTGATTTGTGATAATTTCTCAAGAGCTGTAAATTCAGTATGTATACAGTAAATCAGCGTGGAGAAATATGACTGATTAAAACAACAAAGTGTAATGAAATATTATGGGTAAATGTACCTGTTTTTAGGTATGACAAGAGGATATCCAAGTTGGCATTCCTGTTTTAATAACAGATAATGTGTGATAGATAGAGATGCAGCTTTGCTGAATTTGCGCCACTGCACCACTGAACTACTAACCTGTTTTCCTCACTGATGTTTTCCATTGTTGTAAGAACAAGTCGTACTAAACACCTGGCAAAGAAAGATGAGGAAATGATGTTTCTATAGCAGAGATACTTGATGTGCTCCTGTTTGCTGCTGATATAAGCATTATGGGCTGAAGCTTAGGGTCAAAGGTCAAAATGAATGTGTGACTGACCTCAAGGCAGTGAGGATTTGAGTAACATCTTGTGAGTGTTCACACAGACTCTCTAGGGCTTTGATGGCTGTTTCCTGCTGCTCATGCTGTGGTGAAAAATACTGCTGAAATACTTCCGAGGTAACGACAGTTACGTGGCTTATTAACCCAACAAAAAGGCACAGTGACTGCTGTCATATAATATTATTGTGTTGAAATATACAGGATAAATGGTGAGAGAAAAGTCATAAGAATCTGGTATAATATGGCCAACCTCAAGAGCGATCTGTGCAGCCAGGTTGAGGAGGTTTGCAGCAGCATTCTCAGTCACTAGCAGTCTGTCCTCACTGGTGACCGGATTCTGAGCCAGAGTGTCAATCTCTCTCAGAGCCACGGCAGCTTATTAACACATTAAAGAGACATTCACATCAATTTTTATCTACTTATAGTGATTTCCATTAGTACCATTCAAAAATGTGGGGTCGGTAGGATTTTTTAATCTTTTTGAAAAGAGTGTCTTATTTTCACAAAGGCAGCATTAATTTGATCAAAATACAGTGAAAATACTGCAAAATATTATTACAATTTAAAACAATTGCTATCTATTTTAGTAAAATTACATTGTAATATATTCCTGTGATGGCAAAGCTGAATTTTGAGCAGTCATTACTCCAGTTTTCAGTGTCACATGGTCCTTCAGGAATCAGTCACAGTGATTTTCTGCTCAAGAGACATTTCTTCTTGTCAATGTTAAAAACAGTTATGCTGTTTAATATTTTTGTGGAAACTATGGTACTTTTTCAGGATTCTTCAAGTAATAGAAAATTCAGCATTTATTTGAAATATAAATCTTTTATAATTTAGCTTAATGCTTCCTTGCAGACTAAGAGTATCAAAGTGGTTACAAATTATTGTACAAATCAAAGATCAATTTGTAGCCAATCAATTACTTTCTAGCCAAAAATTTGTATTAATTTCCATGACTCTTCCTGGTAACTGTAAAATTCCCTGATGTTTCTGCGTAGGTTTTGCATGATCATTTGATCCCTGGTTATTTTACAGAGACACCTGAGACACTCGTGTGACTTTACATCCTCTCCATTACCTTTCTCTGCATTGCTTTCCAGTACAGCGATTTTGTAGATGTTGAACTGTGTGAAAATGTTGCTTGGATCAATCCTTGCTGCCTTTTCCACAGCCTCTTTGGCCTTCAACAAGAACAATGTGGCAACTTTCATAACAGACGTGTATGTATGAAAACTTGTGTCCATGTAATGAGATGTTACCTTCTCAAGTTGATGCAGGTGCAGGAAACAGGTGGATCGGTTTCTATGCAGTTTAGCAAGGTTTTGATCCAACATGCCTGCTCTGTAGAAGCTCAGTGAGTAGTTATACCACTCCAGAGCTTCAGAATAGTTCTTGGCCTGTGCAAGACAACAAACATGACAGCTGTCTCACTGAACTCAAACTAACAAGCTCTACTTGATTCATGCTGCAACTATAGAGTACTATATAAAGAAAATCATACCCACACAAAATCACACAGGGAAATCTCTTTATACACACTACTGGTCAAAAGTTTGGGGGAAGTATTATTTTTCTTTTTAAAGAAATGTATATTTTTATTCAGCAAGGATGCATTAAATTGACCAAAAAGTGACAGCAAAGACATATTGTTGTAAAATATTTCTATTTCAAATAAATGCTGTTGTTTTTAACTTCCTATCAAAGAATCCTGAGAAAAAATGTATCATGGCTTCCACAAACATATTAAGCAACTCAACTGTTTTTAACTTTGATTATAAGACACGTTTCTTGAGCAGAAAATCAGCATATTAGAATAATTTCTGGCGGATCATGTGCCACTGAAGAATGGAGTAAAATATATTAAAATACAGTTGTTTTAAACTGTAATTTGATATTTCACAAAATCACTGTTTTAACCATATTTTTGATCACACAAATGCAGCTTTGGTGAAAATAAGACACTTCTTTCAAAAACATCTTGCTGACCCAAAACTTTTGAGGTAGGGTATGATTAAATGTTTCCAGTGGAGGTAATAGTACTCTTATTTGTAACTGAACGATTATTCAATCCAAAATATTTATTGCATTTCTAAAAATATATTTTAAACTCATAAAACTGATGTAGTACTTCAAAGTTTTTGGAAGCTCTATCCCACAGAAGAAGGTGGAGAGATGATAGAGTCTGAGGTGCTAGTTGTTTTCCAGTGTAATATCCTAGAAGACAATTATTAAACACACAATTCAGTAATGACATGAAACACATTCTCGGTTACTAACATTGAATGAAAATTACCCGTGATAGCATCCTCAATCTTCTGCTTGGCCAGCAGCTCTTTGTCCCGCTGCAGCAGCAGCTCTATATGCATGAGAAGAGCAGAGCCCAGTTCAGGAGATGACTCAAAGTGCTGACACACCCTCTTCAGGAAGTCAAAAGCCAGAGCCTCCCTGAAACAACAACATGTACCTGGCCTTTTCAACCACAGATTTCAAGAAGACAATTTTTTGTGCCTGTTTAGAGATGAGAGATCATACCTGTTTTCTTCCATGAGCAGTTTTACTGTGCTCAAGCACACCTCCAGAGGAACCTCACAGTCCAGTAGCTCTGACAGCCCTGACGTGGGAAGGAACATGTTAAGAAGGAACACATTTGTGGGGTAGAACACATACTATGCACAAACTGCAGTTTCAGGAGATACCAGGCTCACCAGACTTTATGGCCTCATCTGGGCTGCGGCTTTTAATTAGGATACGAATCTTCAGATACAGTCCTGACAACTGCATATGCTCCTGAAAAGAAATCAATGAAACGGCCAAAAAAAAATAAAATAATAAAAAATAAAAAAATAAAAAACACGGTGTGTGTGCTACAGCCCAATCTGATGGTCTGCTTTGTCAAGATCTGGTTGCACTAGGAACGCTTTACCTTATTAGCCAAGCTCACAGCATTAAGAGCTTTCTCCAGGTACTTCTGACAGTCCCAGTCTAAATAAACTTTTGCAAGAAGTCTCAAAACTTTGGCCTGGAGGAATGGGAAGTAAGATTACAACGCATTCAGGTAATGCAAAAAAATCTGAGACCGCACTGAAAATCTGGGATTCAATTTAGACATGGAAATAAACAGAGAGTTTGGACTATTGTTTGTGAATGAACATTACTTTTTAACTCTGTATATTATCCTTATTTGATAATTTGATGAATTTATATAAATGACAATAATTTATAATGACCAAAAATTTTCATTGGTGGTCAAATATTTGATCCCACTGTATATCTAGCTGTTATGTTCAGTGTTGACTAATATTTCTTACTTGCATCTCTGATCCTGGTGAGTACTTCACATTCATCTTGCCTACATCATAACTTTGGCTGAAATGCAGAAAAAGTTTACATTTAAGAAACAGTATTACCAATTATATTGTAGTAACAAAAGTTGAATGAAAATTTTAAATATATTAAAATACAAAATAGTTGTATATACAATACATATTACAGATACATATTACCTTAGCCAAAATGTGCTCTCTTCATGCTTTCCTTGACTGTAAGTTTCGACCCCAAAGTTGTAACAGATGAGAGAGAGACAGCCAGTCTAAAGGAAATTTCACAAGAGTGTTGTTATTTTCTTAATAGTTTGTATTTTCTAAATCTCTCTCTCAAATCAAAATAAGAAATGCCACCACTTGACAAGCTGATGACAACAGTTTTTTCCACCTCTTTAGGGAGACGCAGAAGCATTTCTTTACATCGCTGTATGCATGACACTGCCTCTTGATGTTGTTCTTGAGAAACTGCCTATTGAGACAACAGAAAATAATTTCAATCTGAAAAAAAAAAAACTTTTTAAAAAACATATATATATATTTGTGTAAATAAAACCATTGTAATAATCTGCTAAATCTAAATATACGCATTAAATATGCACATTTGATCCAGTGGTTTTAGAGTATTCAGACATTAATTTTAGGCTAAGCAATCTCTGCTCACAGATTCAGCTTGATATGACAAAACCCGCAGCAGGTCTTTCTCTATGTCTCCCTTTGGTGTGTTTATATCTTCTGCACAATCTCCATGGGAAGTGAGTCTGCTGTAAAGAGTCTCCAGGCTCTGTGAACATATTATTCTTAGTTTCTTATTCTCAGAGTCACTAAATTAGAATAATAATCATGGGTATTTTCAATGTTCCAATATACAGTGGCTGCATGTATATTATATTTTATTCATTAATATATTTTTGCATACATGCAAAGTCTATTTTTGTTGTCTTAATAATAGTGAGATTGCATTCATACTGTACATACATTGACAGCAAGCCTCAAAAAATCATCAGCAACTTTGGGTTTTTTGCAATCAAGCCATGTTCTTCCCGTTTTACTTGCCATCTGAGGAAGATATTTTAGAGTTACAGTAATAAAATATACCAGAAACAATGCAAAAAGATTGAAATGAACAAATCTACTGTTGGAAATGGATAAAAACAAAACAAAAAACTGATTTCACAAACCAGTATCTGCCTGCGAACAATATTCTCTGATGGATTCTCAGGTCCACATAAATACAGAAGTCTGCATGCCACATGACGCACTGAAACATGTGCAGTGAGTTAAACAAATTTGTAGTTGATCAAATAATTGACATCTGTGCAAACATCTGGAGATAGACTTTGAAACTTTCTTTTGTTGGTACAAGAAAAAATATCTATATGACAAAACAGAAAGACAGATGATTGGCAGATACACAGATATATTAATAGACAGATACAATAATAGACAGAGAAAGACCTTTGGCCTTTTGCTCTTCTGTAATAGTTGAGCCAACACGTTTGGTCACAGCCCAGTTCCACAGCTGTATGGCGATTTCCTCCAGCTACAAAAAAAAACAAACAATTGCATTATTTATTAAAGATTAAACCATAATTACCTAATTTTTAAGAAGCTTTGTGTTACTTTAAAAAAAATTAAAATAAAATAAATAAAAATAGTTATGTCAAGATAACGAGAAAGTACTAGAAAAAGACCTGATAGCGACAAAACAAGACAGAAAAAAATCACACATGATCTCTTGTGGCCTCCGTAGATTTGAGGTGGGCATTGCACACCTGTGAATCCTGCAGTTTTGCTGCTGCATCTAGAGCTGAAACCGCTTTGAAGAGAGTCTCAATCACCTCATCTGAATCTGAATCTGAATCTGAATCGATCTGTCTGTGGAGAAGTTTCTCTGACAGGTCTGTGAAAGAGACAGTCTTCAAACACCAAACAGCTTCACGTGCTGGGCTAAACCACTTCATGACAAGGTAAGCTGAAATAATTACAACAGATAGTGCTAAAATTACCAATAATATCTAAAAGAGAGCAGTTATTTTATAAACGTGCATAATAGCTAATCCCTGACAGAGCTAATTATCACATATCTTCCACAAAATAGATTCTTACTTTTTACATCGACAACAAACTGCTCCATATTACGGTCAGGTTTGTGTATTTTAATACACAAGTCGAGTAAGGTAATTTAAAACGCTCGAATATATTTTGTCAGTATTTTCTGTGTCAGTGACAGAAACACGACCCCTCGCGCCGCCTGGAACACGCACGCACGCGCACGCACGCGCTGCAGAACGAATGTAATTCTACTGTATGGCCACAAGGTGGCGTCTCACACACAGTTATGTATTTACTCTCATTCACCTCTCCCTCACATTTTTCACATTTAGATTTAAGCAAATTTATTGGCGTGGTTTAAACAAATCTTATCATTGCTACAACAATGTGTGACAATGGACCACAAAACCAGTCATAAGAGTATATTTTCTTAAAATTCTTTCCGTTGATGTATGGTTTGTTAGGATATGACAATATTTGGCCGAGATACAACTATTTGAAAATCTGGAATCTGAGGGTGCAAAAAAATCAAAATATTGAGAAAGTCACCTTTAAAGTTGTCCAAATTAAGTCCTTAGCAATGCATATTACTAATCAAAAATTAAGTTTTGATATACAGTACTGTATGAAATTTACAAAAAATCTTCATGGAACGTGTGATCTTTACTTAATAACCTAATGAGTTTTGGCATGAAAGAAAAATCGATAATTTTGACCCATACAATGTATTTTTGGCTATTGCTACAAATAAACCCATGCTACTTAAGACTGGTTTTGTGCTCCAGGGTCACATTTTACTAACTTTTTAGTAACATATGAGATTAAAATGTACACTGTTTAAAATACCTATAAATATTAATACTATTAGGCTATATAAAATATATCAGCTAAAGGAGAGATGTAAGTCAAAAATAAGCATTTAAGTTAAATGTAGAACTACTCATTTTAAAGTATGCAGATGACACTGTTATTGTTAGTGAGCTTCAGGGCAATGAGACCAGCCATGGCCCAATTACTGATGACTTTATAAAGTGGTGTGAGGAGTCCTACCTCCAATTAAACTTATCTAAGACAAAAGATATGATTATTGATTTCTGGAAACAAGCTCACCCACATGAAGTTACATCTATTAAAAGTCAGAAAATAGAATCTGTGCAATCTTACAAATACCTTGGGACTATCATTGACTCTAAGTTGAACTTTGAAGTAAATTGTGAAGCATTGTGTAAAAAGGGGCAACAGCGTCTGTTTTGTTTAAGGAAACTGGCCCTTTTTCACATTGACAGGACCATGATGATTTAATTTTATCGTGCTTTTCTTGAATCACTTTTAACATTTTCTCTGGTGTCTTGGTTTGGAAACTTGTCTGTAAAGAACAAGAATTCACTGAGTCAAATTGTTAGATGGTCTAGTAAGCTGATTGGGGAGTCACCGCTTAGTCCAGCATCCCTGTATACCAGACAGTTACAGCGGATGACTAACTCAATTCTAAATGATGACTCTCATCCTTTGAACAATGAATTTAAACTTCTGCCATCTAGATGTAGATTTGTATTTCCGTATTGTAGAACTAAGTGGTATAAAAACAGCTTTGTGCCAGCAGATATTACTCTTGAATAAGGATAGGTCTTAGGAACATTATTTTATTGTATTTATTTTGTTTTCAGTCCGGGTAGTTTTTAGTGATGCTGGGAACCTCAAAGCACTTTTATCATATATGTTGTTTAATGTTTGTGGTGTCTGTAAAATATGTGAGAACTCATAACACTGCAAACCTAGTCTTCCTATGGGAACAAATAAAGTGAACCTGAACCTGAACTCTTTTCACGCATACACGACTGCAGTATATTCAGAATTGCCAACTCTGTCCTATTGAAAGATTTGGGCATTATGGTATAATAGCATTGTTTAAGCATAATATTCATCACCTTCTGGTAGTTAGAACCTCATTCACCCCCAAGAAAGTATGTGTTGATAACGCTGGAGTTTTTGTTTTAACAGGGGAGGTCATTGTTGAGCTGAAGGAAAGAGCTCAAGCTGCGTACACAGAATCGGTTGTGGACTCTCTTATTGTGTTCACTGCACTAGATTCAAAAATAAGATGTCTTAAAAGCCCACTCCTTTTGGTGCTCGGCTTCCAGCAATTGTTACTGCCTGAGTCTTATCTAGCCACCGTGCTGGCCTGAGGGAAACGTGATCAGCTCAGAGGGCTTGATTGCACAGGAGAAAGAAAAAACAAACATGATCCCTATGACATGTGGTCAGAGAGATGCACACAAGATTTCCTAAAGTCTGCTACATAAATAATATAAAAATAATAATAAACAGGCATATTTATACATTTGTGCCAGATTTAAAAATACTTCACCTCACAGTACTACTTTGGGATACAAGGTCATTAGTTGCTAGCCCAATATTAGATTTAAGAAATACCTAAGTCAGATCTCTGCTGCCAAACCAGAAAACATGACCAGAAATGTCTTAGCTATAAAGTAGATTTTGCCAAAAAATAAATAAAATAAAATAAAATGTTATATATATATATATATATATATATATATATATATATATATATATATATATATATATATATATATATATATATATATATATACAGCAAATTACAAAAAAATAAATAAATAAATAAATAAAAAATTAACGCTAATGCAAGGGTGTTTCTAATGCAGCGTCTATGGGAGGGACGGTAAATTTGACATTGTTCTCTCTTCTGACTGCTGTTATCAGTCTCTCCGTTTTTTCCCCCTTTTTTTTGAAAGTCGTGAAAACACTATTGTGGAGTTTTTCTTTTGCTATTTGAGCAAATGGAAATGCAAAAAATATATTTGTGGTACTCTCCCATTCACCCAACTATGACGACTTTCACTGCTGAGAAACCCAGAAATGTGAAAAAGGTCTATAATAATAATACAGTTATTACTTTTTAATTACATAATATATTATGTTTATAAATATAAAACATTGTAAAACAAAATAAGATCGAATTACATCACACCTCATCAAAAATAGGTGAAAATACATAGATTTTCCTAAAAAAAAAAAATTAAAAATCTGCATAAACATTGTAGAATAAAATATGATTTATGAAATATAAGTGACATCCTCTTCATCAAAAGTAGGTTGAAATAACTAAATCCTTAACATTATCAGCTACCTTCATTTTTCTGAGTCACAGAAGTAAATAAACTGGTAAAGGGTTATCAGTTTAGCCTATATTTGATTATCAGTAGCCCTTACTTTATCATATTAATCACATTATCCTCCATTCAATGGGAAGAAAACCTCATGTCTCATTAACAATACCTCGCAATGACCAACTGTAATAAACTGTACTGTATTTTGACATTTTTATTTCTGTTTAACAGATTTAACATCCCGTGCATTTAAAATAATATAGATGGAAGGACATGAATGGACAATGTGATGCCTTACATTGCGGGTAGCGTGTCCCCATTCATAACTTCAAACAGATAAACGGTCGGTGGTGCATCCACACACCATGTGTTGGAAGGTGAAAAGAAGCCCCATGATTATTTACTTTGATATAAAATTAGCTGCACATCCTGTTGCTGAAGTTAAAAATAAACCCTGTAAATATTGTTCCAAGGTATTTTGACTGATATGTTATCAGACAATGCCTGTTTATCTTTGCACCTAAATATTTTAGGGACTGCTGAGGTTTGAAAGATTTTAGTTCAAGATTCATATTCATAGAGGCATTTGGGTGAGATATTTCACAGAGATGAAATAAATCTTTCATTTAATCAGACAGAAATAGCTCAAACATTTAATTAATTTAGATTAATACTAGACAAAATATCTTTATAGATATCAGAAAGTGAATTTCATAGGAAAAGTGCGCGTGGAGTGAGGAGTATAGCTGGAGGGTCACTATGGTGACGTTGCGTCCTGCTTCACTCATATAAAGCCTTCGAGAGAGAAACCCCAGCAGAAAAGCCAAAGGCAGTGGTGTGCTGTATCAGTCGGTTGGCATTAGTTCTTTTCATCGTTATATTATTGTTAGACCTTCTTTATAGAGTCTAGTTTTCGAAATTTCATTCTCTCAGTTTTAGGAAGAAAGAGCAAGCGTGGCACCTGCCCGCGGGAGTAGTTTGGTGCACCGCTGGACCATGCGATACCTTTACAGTCACTGAGAGACTACGAGAGGTGTTTTCACTACAGAGGCATCACTCAAAGAACAGTCTCTGTCATATCAGCGGGAACTATTCGCATTTATACTATACGGGAACTATTTAACCACACACCGAGAGAAATAACAGAACTTGGGCTATTACAGCCTCATCCAAATAGGCTATAAAGTGAGAGCTGATTACACGGAATATCCTTATTTAACAGACGAAATGATCTCTGTTCAAGCCTCAGTCAAAGGCTTCTTCAGTTTCCAGCTGCTTCTCAATTTCTTCTCATGTGGTAAGTGCGCGCTTCTTGTCATTTTTCTGCGCGTAAAGGGAAGCTGCAGGCGATCTTTGGCTTTCTGTGGGCTGCTGTTGTACAGATGCGGTTCAGCTGTTAACTTTATGGGCATTAACTGATCTGTATGTAAATGGATGAAAACAAATGTGGATGTAATGATGAAAACATTTTAGTATTGTGCTAGAATAATATTACATCTGATGCCATTGAATTACTAGTCAACTCTTTATTGATAGTTCTGATGGGAGGGTATGTTCATTCTAGAAAATATATTACAATATGTTTGGTTGTCATGAGTTTATTGCACTTATCGAACTATTTCGACTTTAATTACTGAAGAAGAAACCATTATGAAAATTAGTGTGACAAATTAAATGAATGGGAACAAATATGTTGATACAATGATGTCTTTTGATGCAGTGATGACATTTTATGGCGTCTTTGTACTATAAAAAATATACATAACTTATCCGAAGGCATTCAATTTTGTGATTTTATAATGATCATTTTATAGAAATATTAAAATATAATACTTTTTTTTTCTCTCAGTCTTTAAAGGTAACCTACTTTGATGTCATTGGCTATGTTTCTCAAAACCGAATGCGCTGCCTGTACCTATACAGCTTTGTTTGGTACTACATTTTGGGGATCATATGTGCCAAATGCATTGTTAGAACCCATTTTGGGGTCCAAGATTTTGTCTAGGTAGGCAGCTCACTGGGTTTTGAGACCCAGTAATCAGCGGTCTGTACTCTGGCACTAAATGAAATGCTTAATTAGAAAGCAGGAGGTGATCTCTCCCTGCTGGGGCTTAAATCCTTTTACTGACGTTTGCTCATTTTTCTGGGGACCCCAATCATTCCAGGGACCCCCAGTCGCCGCCACAGCTAATGATGGAAGAACATTTGGGCAGTGGGCACTTCTTGCATTCCTCCATCGTCTAGGACTATAGTTCCTTATTATAAGTCATTATTTAGTTATTCCAAGAATGAACACACATTGTGTTTGAAATATCAGGTTTGTTTTTGATAACATTCAAAACAGTTTATTGTGAATGGGTAGTATGGGCACATCTCCAGTTCCAGTGTTGTTCTCAAGTTTGGCAAGAGAAGATGTGTTCATAAGAGAAAGTATATTGTTGACTCTGGCTGCTTGGACCTCTGGCTACATCTCCTTATAAACAAGATTGATAGTAAAAGATGGATGCCATTGTTCACTGTGACATAGTAGTTGTACACTACAGAAACAGGTCTTCCTCCTGCTGTCCAAACAAACAACAGCACTTGCTCTGATCCAAACAGAGGAAATACTGCTCCCCCCATGACTTTTTGTGTCTTCAAGCTTTGTCTACAAGGTCTCCAAGTAGATTTCCTTCTCTGTCCTCGCGCCGAGCATGGGAAAGACACATGAAGGAAGCGGATGGAGAGGCAGGAGGCACCCTGGAATTGTTTTGGCAGTAGAGGTCACAGAAATGTGTCACGCTACCTGAGTAAAGATTCCTTCCCCAGACTTCTTGCTTGCTCCTCTACTACAAATGTGTGTCAGTCGCCCCACCTCAAGACAATGGTAGAGCGGAAGAGCATGCCATTATATTTTATATGTAAGGAGTGTATGGTTAATCCATTAGACAAAAATAGGCCGTGAAGACTTTAGCCGTATCCCATTTTTGGTGGTTACACTGTGATTATTACATTTAAGACCAATTTTGTAAGCTGAATTGTGTTAATTTATCTATGTGGTGCAACTATATAATGTGTTGTCTGATATGTCTCGTGATTTCTTAGAAATTAAAAATTCATTTGAAACTGTTACATTGGAAATACGAAATGAGTCAGAGCCACTAGTCAAACTCAGCACTAGATCTATAAATTGGACTTTAGAGAAGTGAAACACATTTTCACTTGGCTGTTAGAAGTTACTTGCAGGAACGAGAAGGATTAAGGATAAAGTCTGTTTTAAGTAAGAGAAATATCCAATAATGCTGCTCTGTAGAGAGATATAAGACATCTTGAAATGATCCAGATATTGCCCAGGGCTCTGTTTTCAAATTTTGCTGAACCATTTAAAGGTTAATATACTCCAGGAATTTTACACATCTGAGAACCCTCTGCATTGCATTACTTTCCAGAACTCACTGAATACGTGCTAGGCAACTCGTACTTGCTCCTTTAACATCACAACTTTGCAGTAATACAACATTTCATTACTGATTTGACAAATTAGGTCTGTTTCACATTGTATGCATATAAGAAGCACGTAAGCAAAGCATAACTGCAGGCTCTCTTCGTGCTTTAAGTCTAGAAGCATTTATGCTGCATGACAGAGATATGGCTGTATACAGAAAATAAAATTATGTCTGATATCTTGATAACAGACATAAATTTTAAAATGGTTATCAGGAGTTGGCCATTGAAAACTATTACGAACTTAAAAGTTGTTAAATTATATTTGCATGATGAAATTGAACCACATTGCAGCATGTGCATCAAGCCTGACAGACATTTTTTCTCAAACAGTGTTATTTATGTTGCTTAATAAAAGCCTACTGTATATTGCAGATGATTTAATTAGTTCAGTGCACTATGTATAGTCAAAATAGGTTCAGTACTGAATCTGTACTTGCACCTTGCTATGAAGAACTTACTCAAGCAGTGTAAATACAGTAAGCTATCGATATGGGTGACATATATAGTTGTTTGAACATGTTCTATACAGAATCGTGCCTGGTTTAAACTTGCTCAATGTGATTTCTCTTTACATTTTATTTTCCAGGCTCAGGAAGAACCATAATGTTCCTTCTGAGCAGCCGTTCAACAGCAGTGCATGTTGGGAGGAATACAGTAGATAGGGGTCAGCCAAGTGCAATTCAAGCTCATCCACTCAGTGGTGGGGTGGCGCGCAAGTACAGACTGTGCACAGACGTCCTTCTTTCTTTCTCTCTTTCATGATTTATGGCTTGCTTGCTTGCTTTCTACGAATTTGCAGTCTTCTCCATTTTCTCCCTTAATTAAACATAAAAACATTATAGAGATATAACAATTGCTATATTTCAGCATCCACACCAACGGAATAGTAATGTTCTGTTTTATAAGCGCACACTCTAGTTATGTCAGCTGCCACTTTAAATGCTTTTAAATGGCTATCTAAAATAAAAATTGATTTTTAAAACTTTTTTTAAAACTTTTTTTTTAAAAGAACCTCAGACGGTGTGCTTTGAAGACCATGTTTTTAGTCTTAGGTTATTTCCTGTTAAGTTGTCTTTTCTCTTTGACACACTAGTTAGTCTCTTTGCAGGCTAAAATGGCTGTTCATGGTGCGTTATATTGTAGTTTCAAGGAGAATCTCCAGCATGGAGTATAGCACAATCCCCTGAGCTCCAGAACATATTGTGGAAGCTTATGGGATTCAGATCCACTTATGGAGACTGTTTCCAGGGTTCTTCACATTCCATGGTTTCAATATTTGGTCAAATATGACGAAAATTACCATGCAGCCAGCTGTTCTTTGTTTAATTTACCATCTTATTTCATTTTTCATACAAGTTGTGTTTATGTGTTGGGTTTTCGACTCCACCATCGAAAGACCAATCCAGGAACTAATAAAATCTGCATTCTCCATTGCTGTTGCTTGGCAGGGAGCAGTAGTTGTAGCAAAGGGACTTGCAACAAGAGAACACTTCAGTGAATGAGAAGGCAGGCAGCACAGTTGGAGGTGTAGTAGCAACTTTTTTGGAGGGTGGTCTCTCTTTTTTTTTTTTTTTTAAGAGTTTACCCTTCAGTCTGTCATCAGCTCCTTGAACATCTCGTGAATTTGTTTTACTGTTGTTTGTGTGGCAGACTGGACCATCATTAAATAACATTAATTATGTAAAAGCTTTATAACTAGAAGCAGAATAACCACTATCGAACTACCACATGAATTGTAGTAAATTTACAAGCAGACATATTATTACAGTTTGTTGTATAGGCCTAGCTCTCAGGAATACTTGATTTTAATTGGCCACTTCTGTATTGTTATGGTCAAATACTTTTGATTATTACATGTGCTCATTTCAGGCTTGTATCACTGTCCTATCTCTTTCTTCTCACGTAACAACAATAACAATAATAATAATAATAATAATAATGGGTCCCACTTTATATTAAGTGGCTTGGTAACACTTTATTTTAAGGTGTCCATAATACAGAGTAATAACCTAGTTAAGTACTTAGTAGTGGCCGTTGTACTTACATGAAACAAAATGTACTCACCATGTAACTAAGTTATGGAACAGCCTGTACTTACAGTTTGTAATTATGTAGATGTAATAGGCAGCTACTGTTACACATATGTAACAGACCGAGTCTGTTACACAGCTACTTATGAAAGTGAAAGTGAAAGTCGTGACGTATTGTCAAGTATGGTGACCCATACTCGAAATTGGTGCTCTGCTTTTAACCCATCCAAGTGCACACACACAGCAGTGAATAGTGAACAAACACGCACACACACACCGTGAACACACACCCGAAGCAGTGGGCAGCCATTGCTCCAGCGCCCGGGGAGCAATTGGGGGTTCGGTGCCTTGCTCAAGGGCACCTCAGTCATGGTATCGAAGGCAGAGAGAGTGCTGTTCATTCACAATCCCCACCTTCAATTCTTGCCGGTGCGAGAATCGAACCGGCAACCTTCAGGTTACAAGCCCAACTCTCTAACCATTAGGCCACGACTTCCCCGAATACCAAAAGATTGTTACATATGTGTTGCAGACTTTATGCAACGTAATTATAAAGGTAAGTACACAGGCATAAGCTACTTAATATAAAGTGTATCAAGATTGTACTTAAGTGTACTTCATGTGTATCTATACTGTACACCTTATCCAGCTGCACCTTAGTTTGATTTAACCCACCAGTACTCAGTTTAAATACATGTAATACCTTTCTAATTACATTAAAATTACAGAATATTACACAGGCATAAGCTACTTAAAATAAAGTGTATCAAAATTGTACTTAAGTGTACTTCATGTGTATCTATACTGTACACCTTATCCAGCTGCACCTTAGTTTGATTTAACCCACCAGTACTCATCTTAAATACATGTAATACCTTTCTAATTACATTAAAATTACAGAATATTACACAGGCATAAGCTACTTAAAATAAAGTGTATCAAGATTGTACAAATGGCTGTGTAACAGACTCGGCCTGTTACATATGTGTAACAGTAGCTGCCTATTACATCTACGTAATTACAAACTGTAATTACAGGCTGTTCCATAACTTAGTTACATGGTAAGTAGATTTTGTTTCATGTAAGTACAACAGCTACTACTAAGTACTTAATTAGGTAATTACGCTGTATTATGACACCTTAAAATAAAGTGTTACCAGTGGCTTTAACTTCTATGTACTTACATTTAAATTAATCATTTGGTACAGTGCATTTATTATGTACATACATGATTTTACATTGTACTTATATTTTAAAAATACCTGCATGTAATTACATCTGTAATTATTTTATGTAATTACATTTATAGTTACAATGGTGACCCATCCCTTACACCTTAACCCACCCTTAAACCAACCCATAACACTAAACCTGTCCCTAACCTTACCAGTATCCCACCTCAATAGCAGAAGTGTTTTGTAATAGAATATGAACACAATATGTATTGTACTGTACTTATTTTTTAATGTCAGTACATAGTAGTTAAGGCCACTTAATATAAAGTGGGACCAACTATAAGTCGTCGTATAATGTACAGACGCCCTGTTTTTTTTTTTTTTGTTTGTTTTTTTTTTTTTTTGGGCAATAATGAACAGCTTACTGTACATTACCAAACATATTACATGATTTATGATATAAAGTAGATAGATCACATAATGAGGGAAAATGTACAGTCACAGTATCTCTTGTCATAATATGTCAGCTTATATAGCCAAATATACACACAAAATTTCTGTCTTGCAAAATACCAGTATTTATAGAGTTTTACATGTCCCAGAAGGGTACTTTTTCTTCTTCCGAAAAAGACAGGAAAGAAATTAATATGCGATTGGTCGCGTGCAACAGTTGCCTGACATTTTGGTTCTGTGCCCATGGACACGCTTACTATTGTTTAACTTTATTTTTATTTATTAAGAAGCCTTCGTTGAAATCACAGTGGATACTGTGGCAAGGTTAAATGATTAATAAATTTCCATTGTTGTGTAATTTCTATTGTTGTGTAAGATTACCCCTGCCCCGTCCTCAGAGACTGCTTTACCAGCACTGTGCATCACATGGGTGGACGGGAAGCACAGGCAGTCATGTACCAGCCTCAGAGTAGGGAATTCCGCATATTATGACCAACGCTTACTGGGCAGCGACAGGATTTCCTCTCTACAAAAGACAGTACACAAGTAAATTTAATTACATCTGTAAAAAAAAAAAAAAAAAATCAAACTCAAGCATCATCTGACTTCATAAGTTCCAACTTTTTAACATCCACCAGGGACCAATGACACATTATGTTTCCTGAAAAGTTTTTGGTCAGAATGTTTTGCAACACAATGCTGATATTATTTATAGTTCTCCAGAAGTCAGCTTTCCATGAAAGCCCAAACATCATTTCAGTTTAATTGCAGAGTGTTTTTGTCTTTCAACATTTAAACCTGTAATCTTTGAGAATGCTTCTCTGCTCTTCTGGACATGAACCTTCTCTTGTTCTTCCTCACAAAACTACAGACATAAATTAGGACGCCTGATTGGATGATTGTAGGAGGTCAGGAGAAGCGCAGCCTTTGACAGTGAAATGTCTTTTATATGTTCCCATGAGAGGCACGTAGGCTAATCATGCTGAATATGGCAACCCACGTAGCATCAGCGCTGTGTTTTTTCCATTCATCCATGGTTGTCGTTTATTTTTAATAGGCTTTAATGGAAACCAGGTCCCAGGCCCCTTGAAGCACTACAACAAGCCTCATTTTTGGCATTTTTCAGTCTCTGTGCTGGAGGAATGCAGTACACAGCTGGCAGAGAGGGGGGCGAGGTGCCGCACTGAGGTCAGCACTAGGCAGACATCAGGGACAGGTGGGGGTCTGTGTGCTGTGGGAATACGTGGGTGTACAGGGACAGAGACGAGGTTTTTATGGGAAAGTACTTTTCTTAAGTGGGCTGCTGGGGGCCCCTGCTGAACAGGGCAGCTGTGAAGACAGCGAGAGTTGTTGAGTTTTATAGGATGTGATTCACCGGTCGTGTTTGCATGCAGTCATACATCTGCGAATGAGGCTTCAAGGGAAAATAAGAATATGTGGATGTCAGCAGGAATCAATAATTCTCATAAAAACGTATTTGGAATCAGATCAAAGCTTCTGTGTGGTAACCAAGCATTTCAGAGTGGTCAAATCCAGTTTGACTCTCTCTGACTAATATCTCTCTGATCTACAGTGTGAACAGCATCTTCTTGTAACTCTGATGTAATGGATTAAGATGTACAGTGTTTCTAAAACATCTAGATCAGAATGTGTGATGACTCATAAAACGTGGACAAAATATACAACAAATGAGCTTAGGAAATTTCATGATGAATAGTGTTTGTCTGAGACGGGAGGTGGACCTGCAAAGTTACTGTCTATGACAAAGTTTGGTCTGCGGCTTTTTGTCGTGACACCAACATCACAGCAAAGACATTTTTAAAGTGTGTTTTATTTCATGTGTAAATGTAAATCTACTAATCAGATCTGTCTTAAATATCTACAGATTTGTAGTACAATAAGAGAGTCATCATAGTGGAGGTTTTTTTTTTTTTGAGTAGGACATCTGCGGTTATGTCTGGTTATGTCTAGTTATGTCTCATCTGGTCAGAGGGTAATATCAAGCTGATAGAGGTGTGTACTTTGCGTGAAAAGCTCCAGTTACATCCGCTCCCCTTAACTAACCTTGGACTGTGAAACAACAATGATGTTGAAGCATACTGAGAGGAAGTTCATATTAAGTGGCAGTGTTGGTGTAGTAAGTTCATTCTGTGAATGCAGCTGTGTTTTAAGTCATGTGCTAATAGACACATGACTTAAATACTCATGTAGTAATAGACACATTTTAAGTCATGTGTCTATTACTACATGAGTAATAGAACATGACTTTCATTATTATTAGTAAGTGTGTTTTATCAGAAAGAGAGAGAGAACGTAATATAGGTGTTCAAAGAAAATAAACATTGTGTAATGCTGTTATCATCCTGATAATAATCCTTTTTGGCTTCTGTTTTGGACACAGATGTCATATTACAGAACTTTATGATCTTAAATCTTAAGTTAATATCTGACTCAAATAGTAACCAGAACTATTATGGGTTGTTCACACTTCTTTTAACTTGAGATGGTGACATGTGTGAGGCGCAGGAAAAGTGAGGATGTCTGCAAATGCATAGAAAAACAATGAAAAAAGTGAACCCGTCCACACAAAACATGTTTTTGCATTCCACTTAACTATTTAATTGTTTTTTTTTATGTAAATGTGCACTAGATGGATGACTTTCATCTTTGCATCACCTTTTTAGTGTCTCACGCATGAGCGTTGTGCTTTTAGGACTGAAAAACTGGTGATCTGCATTCGAATCAGAGTTCGTGCTGATCTAAGATTGTGTTTTTCACTGGGGAGATTTCCCAGAAGGCTGCTCTTATAACAAAAAAAATTCAAAATAATACCGTATTTGCCTGGCAACACAAATAACCTGCGTTACAATGCCACAACAGAAAGCGTTCAGGGAGTAAGTTCAAAAGAAGGAAATCACTTATGAGACGAATGTCACCCGTCCTGGGCAGCAGAGGGAATGATACCGCTTCCTGTCCTGAGCATACTCATGGCTTCTATCATCAGCTTTACCTGGCCCCAGACCAGCAGTGAACCTTCACTGTTATAATAGCACACAGAAGAGATCTCGAGAGATCCGAGTAAAATGAAGCTCTTCATCAGAGTATAAAAAGGTGGCATTATGCAGAGGGCAGAAAATAGGAACTGATTAATGTGAAGGATGTGTTTAAGGACATCTGATTCATCTGGGTCTGCCTTGTTCTCTCACACACGTGCTGACAGAAGTGACCCCTCCGTGTGGGGCACAGCTATACCCCTGGCCTCCCTCCTCTGATCTAGAAAGTATGCACACTCTCAAACGCAATGTTTCCACATCTCTGCCAGCTCAAACCTGTCCAGCACAGACAGTCCAGCTCAACATGAGAGCGGAAAGGCTATTGCATAACATTCTGAGTCAGAGTCTCCAAATTACACTGTAATGATCTTGTATTTCCTAGAGTGTTCCATTTGTGGTTTGCTTAACCACAGTTTAGCATTGTGCTTGCATTACAATTCACCAGAAATAACTGTAATGCACATCTTCAAAAAGTTGACAGTCACTTGGAAACCTAGAAACTTGTTGCGGTGTTGTGTTACTATATTCAAGGCTGTCAGTTTGACCACATTGTGGCTTTTGTGGGATGTACTTGCGATGTTAGTGTGTCACTGATTGTGTGTTTTGCTATATTGTGTTTTCTGTAGGGTTGGTAGAGGGATCTCATCTGCCTGATCCACAGCTGCTTCCTGCTGGAGACACACACCTTCAGCATGTTGGTGGCACGCTCACACTCACCTGCAGGTACTGTGTCCATCTAACACAAACACTAAATCTAGAATATGCTAATTTTATTGATATTATACAATTAAGCATTCCAGTATTCAGACAGAATAAATTTAAAATAATATAAAACTACCAAATTATTTTAAATAGCCCTTTTAAAACCATCTTATCAGAAATATCTTCTTTTATGTTTCACAGAAGAAAGTCGTACAGGTTTGGTACATAGTAAATGAGTAAATGACAAAATGTTTATTTTTGTGTTAACTATCCCTTTAATTCTGTATAATCAATTGGGTGACAGCTGGTGTGTGTCCATGCACACTGATCTCACACCATAACTCTTCAAAACAAAACTCATTTGCTTTTGCTTTGACATGGGATGAGAGGCTCTCAGAAAGCAATATAGTCCTAAAAAAAGCTATGTCATCCAAATGTAGCGGAAAGAGAAGGGGACGGGGGACCTCTGAAACATACACATTTAAAACTCTGTGAGAGCACTCCAGCTATTGCAGTCATGCCAGGAATGCTGACCCTGAAGAATCTTAACTAATGTAACGCTTCCCTAGAAGGCCGTGTGAGCCAGAAGCAGATACTGTCTTTGGCTCTGGACAGAGATTTGAGGCTGAAGTTGCATGACCCATCAGTCTAGAGGCAGCAGCAGTATGTGAGATATGTCTGATTCTCCACTGGGGTCCTTAAAATGTGCCCTTTTAAAAAAACATATGAACAGTTCCATTCAATAAATACCTGTTCCCATGTGAAAGTGGGACACTGGCAAACTTTAAAACTTTCCAAAATAAACCCACTGAGAATATGGATGAAGAATCTGACATGCTCTCAGACTAAAAACTCATTTTCAGTAATTCAGAAAGAGCTCTTGTAACATTTAAAACAAATGTAATCAGGAACCGCAGAAGCATCAGTCAATGAAGGATTTGTTTTAAACTGGTCTTTCTATAAACTCTCCTTATGCTTAATTCTAAAGTTGTGCTCAGGATGCCAATCAAAAACATCTGCTGTTGATTGATTTCAGTTACTTTTAGGATTACGTTTGTAATGTCAGAATGAACTAAAAAAGGCTGCAGAATGTGGTTGTATGTGGTTGGTTGTGTAATTTTCCTGATTTTGTTTTTAAGTTCTGTAATATGTGACATGCATAGCTAAAAATCAAATGTTGTAGCAGCAGATACTCTCTGCAATGATTATTTAATCTGGCATAAGTCTACTTGGCTATGAAAATGTCCTTATTGTTGCTGATGTTTTGTTTATGTGGTGTGACTTACATTAGAGGATCAACTTCCCTGCGCTGGAAGCTGGCTAACAGAGATGTGTCATCGGTACGGATTGAACAGTGTGGGGAGAGAATGCACAAGCACTGCAGCAAGCTGGTCATACACGACCTGATGCACAATGACACTGGCTTCTACACATGCAGTTACCAAAAGCCTAGCAATCATGAGGTGTCCACATATGTTTTCGTTAAAGGTAAGATAATTAGAATACTTATTAATGTTTTTAGCATAGACGCAGAGATTGTACAAAATTGGTTTAGTAAAATAAAACATCTCTTTGGATTATTTTTTTTTTTTTTTACTTGAGTACATCACTGTTTTTGGTTGCAAATGATCCCTACTGGATAAACCAAGGAACTCGGCTCTTTCCTTCCAATTAATTGCCATTAGAGATTTTGAGGTCTCTCTGTGTAAAACAGGACCTGGAAAAACTCCAAGCCATTAGAAAAGCTTGAGATTTAAAAAAGAAATGTAATGAGAAACTTCACCTCACTGTAGACCTGACTGAAACTAGAACAAAGCCATAAACCTGTTAGCCGAGCAATGGAGCTAGTAACTATGCAGCTATGACTGCGCTCACTTAGAAGATTTGAATCACTGACAACTGGACCGTATCTGCAAGACAGAACCTAGCTGTCATAAGACTAGGAAATAGAAAATCAGTGACACAAAAAAGGTAGGATTTTATATTAAGCCTGATGTCTTTAGAGATGGAAACAGAGTTTGATTGTTCTGGAAGCCTTGTCTTTGATAATTTCCTGTTTGGCTTCTGCTTAGAGTCTTCCTGTGCCTCCCGACAACTGCGTAAGCTGTTAACATTTTAAGCAAGAGTTTTTTAAATGTCCCTCAAAAGAGATTGTAATAATGAATTGAACTGTAATAATATTTCACAATATTGCTGTATTTAGCCTAGCTTTTAATCAAATAAATTCAGCCTTGGTGAGCATAAGAGACTTGTTTTAAAAACATTATTTAAAAAAAATCTTATCTACCCTAAACTTTTGAACGGTATGGTATGTCCAGAACAGCTGATCTGCAGTTTATCTATAGCAAAAGACAGTGATAACTTTAGCTGTGAAAATGACAACAAAGCACACCAAGTCTCTGGCTCACCAACTGTTTTGTTTAGCAGACCTCTACCACTGTGCTGCATGTATAGCCAATTTATTACCTGATAGTCCCCTGGTTCATCTCACTATGTGATTCCACTGTTTATATGAGATAAGTTTGTTTAAAAATATATTTTATTACATGAACACTGTCAGCACACAGAAGATCTTGTTTGTTTAATCACGCCAATCTCGCAGCATAGCTGTACAGTAACATCCCCTGCTTCCAAACTGTTTCTGTTTCGCTATCCAGCAGCCTGTGTGGCAGTTTGCTGTTTAAAGAGAAAAATGATCTGACTTTATCTGGGATATTTAATTGCTCCTCTAGGCTGGATGTCTAGGCATTGCCTAATGTCTGAGAATTCATTGATAAAAGATTAAATACTTTTAAAAATTCCATTTAAAATCATAAGTGAATTAAAGAATTATGGTGTTTGTGATCGGTAAATTAGCTTTATGCTAAGCAAACTGTTATTATTTTGTGCTTACTGTATTATTTTATTCATTTTAAATCATAGATCACAATCATCCATTTGTGGAGGCTCACAGTATAGTACAACCGCTTTATGCATATCGGGAGGAACCTTTTTTAGTGGTCCCATGCAGAACAACATCCCCAAATCAACATGTTATCCTTGAGACTGTGAGTATTTTTTTATGTTTTCAAACCCACTTAATGTAAAAATATTCACATATAATTTACGGCCACATGCAGAGGAGGTGAATGTTTTACCTGCTTTCTATGCCTCAAAAGCCTTGAATATGAAAAAAAGAGGATGTGTTTTGTATGATCTGACATTGAAAAATGTCTTGGACCATGGGCGTCTCAGAGTTTCTCACACCCATCAAAGCCCTGAGCATGTGTATACAGATAGAGACAGTGTACCATAGGCTCAGGGAAGCTCAAGGAGGCCTAAGGAGTCAGTCTGTCTGCTTCCTGTAAGAACAGGAAGGTAGTGTTGTACTGTTGTTTTTCATTCAAAATAGAAACTCAGGCTATAAATAAAACACCTTTTTTTTAACGCATCAGGTCCATGAAGACTAGGTTAGGGAAACAAAACTGTACTTGAATAGTAAACTTCTGTTTATTCATTTAATAATTTTATTTAATTTAATTTTTATTTAATTTAATTTAATTTAATGTATACTAGTAAGCAACTTCATACATAATATGTGAAAGTAGATTCGGTCCTCTAAACTGCATTGGCAGCGAACAACTTCAACAGTAGTGTTTTTTCCACAATGACCATGCAGTGGGTCTATGGTCATTTCTCACAGTTCTTTGCTATGTATAAACACTTCTAAGCCAGATGACACAGATAGTAATGTAACCTTCCTGCCATTGGAAGATCTGTGGCATTCGTCCTTCCTGTTTCCTTCCTTCCCTTCTTTCCTAGCAGGGCACTTGGACTCCGAACAAACAAAAGAAGCAAAATTGGGTATACAACTCAACCATGATCAGTTTCTCACAGACGAGCTCAGCCCTGTTTTCCTCATTACTGGATGGCCTACTAATCATAGGCTGTAAAAGCTTCACACAACTTGTTTCCTTCTTCACTGAAAGAACTGTCACTTGTAAGAAAATTTGGTAAATTAATTCTCTCCTCTTGCTCTTCAGATGAATAATCCTATGACAGACCATGTAAAAAGTAAGGTGGAGTGGGATCCAAAGATAGGTTTCACGATTCCCTTGAAACCTAATGACAGCTACCAAATGATTACGTGTATGACCAGTGTGGATGACAAACAATTTTCATCAGTCTACCTGCTCTTAAGGATAAGTGAGTCATTTTAATTAAGGAGAAAATCCCAGTTACGCAATTACCTTTTGAAATCTGTCATTGAAAATTACAAAAGCTTTTTTCATGACATAACCTGGATTCATGTTGGTACCTCCTGTTCTCTGTGCCTAGCGGCGGAGCTGAAAAACATAGGCATCAAACCAGAACGACCAAAAGTATTGGCCGGTGACACCCTGATCCTCAACTGCTCTGCAGAGACCACTTACAATGGCATAATTGATTTTGAGTGGCAGTTCCCTAAGGGTCGGGTGAGTTATCAGGAGATGATAAGATGCTAAAGATGCTGGAGTTTACCTAAAGCCATTCTGTATTAGATTAATGCTGTACCCATTCAGGTCTGCTACCTGATTTGAACTGGCGTTATGTAAAACTCGGCCTGACATCCTCTGAACTTCCTGTCTGTGCTTTCAGATCAATCACACTCAAGAAATGAAAAAAAATAGGGTCAGAGCTGGTGAAACCATCATGATGAGTAACGCATTAATCATGCCTAATGTGACAATGGAGGACAAGGGCACGTATGTGTGCATAGCATCAATTGAAGACAAAAAGCTTCATTATTCAACTAAAGTAACTGTATACGGTGAGGATGTAATGTTGTGCCGCTACCTTAACAAACTTGTGCTTTTGTTGAAAAGTTTAATACATTTCTTGGACTTTGTTTTTCTGTTTGTCTCTACAGAACATCCATTCCTCAATGTGACCCATAATAAACGCAAATTCATCTCTACCATAGAGGGTAGAAAGGTGCAGTTTGAGCCACGGGTCAATGCCCTGCCGGCACCAGACAAAGTGTTGTGGTAAATTCATACTTTCCATTTAAAAAAAAAAAAGAAAAGAAAAGAAATGTGACTCAATTTCCATGAGATGAATTTAATGCGTAGCAACCATGTAAAAGTATTCCACTAGTAATGAATTTATTGTATGATTATTGCATTGGTGGGGTCTTATTTTTTTTGGTATAGGTACAAAGATGGAGTTGCCATTTCAGAAAATTCCACATGTTATGAGTCAGCGGGCTACAGCCTCACCATAAAACAAGTGAGGCAGAAGGATGCTGGGATCTTCACTATCGCTCTGTCAAACCAGGAGAGGGGTCTCTACAGAAACCTTAGCTACAGGCTGGACGTCAGAGGTAATGCAGAAAGCCTGTAATACGATCATCTGAGGGTTTTCTTTGCTTCAAGCAATACTGGACCAAATAGTGCTGTCACAACTAAACACAAAACACCAATATAAATAGCTAACAGCATAAAATCAAATAGTTTTAGTTGCATTTTAATTACATATCAATGAAGTTAAACAGATTCTTTAGCAAATTTTGAATGTGTTGGGGAGAAATCAAAGTAAGCAGATGAATTGATATGCTCGTCTCAGAAAGTTCTGGAATGTGCTGTCAGAGCTGAGATTTTGATAATGTGCTGCCCAGATTTCCCGTAAATTTTTGGAAACCTTCCATCCCACAATGTACACAACTATGATTGCCTTCTTTGGCCTAATATAAAATATTTATTTTAATGTGTCTCTGTCCTCAACCTGAGCCGAAGTCTATGACATCAGTACAGACCCAAAAGCAAAAACAAGAACCAAGGTCAAAAACAATGGAAACAGTATTAAGAGATTTCTGGTTGCAATTGTTTTTGGGCATCATTCATCAAATCCTGAAATCCGCCTAATGCTAAATCTTCAAACATGCTGTTTTTATCCATCATGAGCACAGATGCACTTCAATGAGATCCATAAAGGCAATATTGCTCCCTGAATATTATATAAGCCTGAATATTCTTACTCTTTCATTTTGGAGTTTAAAGTTTTTTAGTGTTAGCCAATGATCTGCAAATGATCTGTATTTTTTCTCAGACTGACCATTTAAATGACTGATGATCTGTATGTCCATACGCACACAGTGAAGCCAAAGATCTTTGAGGAGGATGTGGCTCCAGGGGGCCCACAAGCTTACAAATATAATGAGGGGCACCAGCTCACCTGCACTGCATTTGGGATTCCCATGCCAAACATTACCTGGTTTTGGCAGGCGTGTGACCCCAGCCCTGACCTTACAGAGTAAGTCAATATTACACAAAAAATACTGATTCTTGTTACTGTTCATATTCAAATTTACTTTGAATCAACAGGTCTTCTGTTTAGTATTTTACATCAGATGAAAGATTGCATTAATTCTAATCATTTCATTGTGTCAAAAATTGTGACATGGACTGGTTTTTCTTGTCATTTCCACAAATTTTGGTTAAACAGTTGTCACCCTCCTGCATGGAAGGTCTCTTCTCATGCTGAGGTGTTAAAGTCGCTGATGAATGTTGGCCTTTACCCACAGCTCTCATTATTCAAATGAACTGCATCCGTTTCCTTGACATTGGTCCAAAATAAAGTATGCTTATTAATGAAAAATAGCCCCAGAGCTACATTTTGCAGTCATTGGCTCTGTAAATGTGAGGACGATTTATTGTTCTCATTCCCCAAGCTTGCATTGTGCTGAAAGCAAGAGCATTGCAGTGCAAATTGCCAGCCTTTAAGTGAACCTTTATAAACGCTACGGATGTCCACTGAACTTAGTTGGTGTGTCATAACAAGATTTTCTCGTAATTGAGAGTAATTATTTGTCAAGGGGTACTGCCAAACTTGCGACAAAAATACTTTAGGCTTCGTACCACAGTGCCAAAATACCACTTTGCCTATTCTAAATATAATCAGCGATGGCAGTAAACACAACAGCTCATAATATAGATGGTGAGAAGACTTGATTTTCAACATCTAATGAGAGAGGTACATTGGAGGGTAATTGCAATGCCCTAGTTGGAAGAAAAACAGAACCATTCTTCTTTTATTTTCAGTAAAAATTAATTTATTTCTTGAGCAGTGACCAAAAAGAAAAAGTAGCCACGTTCACACGTGATTTGGGACTTGTGGGAGTGAATCCTCTACATGATCATATTTTAGTCATGATGTGCCATTAAGTGTCCATTAAATCAGCGTTTTCAAGGGTCCCATGTTAGAGATATCATCATTGCGCTCATGAAGGTGATCTCTCAGAAGTCTTCTTAATCAAGGGGCTGTGAGAAGTTATCAGTGGTCCCTTGTTTACCATGGAGGTCTGGGATCAGCCTTATCTCAGCTGGCCAGAGAGTGGGGGTGTTTCCTTTGAACGGTGATGCTTGACTCAGCCCTTCCTGTCATGCTGCGGACCTCGACTCTCATTAATCCAATTGTTCCTCCACTCAGATTGATGCAAAACAGGTTTTTGGTCTCCTGCCGGTTCAAGGCATAAAACACATGACTTGATACATGGCCCTCAAATTCAGAAAAAAAAAACATTCATTCATCAGGTTCCATGAAACCTTGTGTTTAACGGCAAAAGATAAATGTATTTTAAAGACGTTAGCTAAGAAAGTTAATTTGCCCAACAGTTTTCCTCTTTTTTTTAAGGGAAGACCTGTTTTCTGTTTCTCACTGAAAGTAGAGGGTATTCACTGAAATCTTATGACTGTACGCCTTGGTATTTCCTTGTGTACATCCTGCTTTGATGTCAAAAGGCAAAAACTTCCTCTGTAAGCTCCAGAGCAGAAATATCATTCCTTATTACAAATGTTGACTCAACAATTATGATTTCTCTAAATGTGTGTGTTCTTGTCTGATAGGTGCAAACCTTACACTGATCCTCTGCCTGTTGGAGATGTCACTGAATCACACAACCATTATCCTCATAATCTGATTATGGATGTCAGGAACAAGGTTGAATTATTAAAAAGTAAAAACAAGGTATGGATTACAGTATGTGCAATTTTGTTATTTATTATTAAAAAGTTTTTTTGCCTTCAAAGATGCGCTTCTTTTTGTTCCCTTAATTAGGTTTTATGCATAAAGAAATTTTTGAAAAAAATGTTTAGATCATGTACACACACACAAAGTAGCTGTTTTATTTTACATGGAGCAGGTCTCGTTATGTTGAGATGACATGACCAGACAAAGTGTTACTTATTTTATCTTGGTAATAACTCATGTTATTGCTCTCATAATGGAAATGCTGCATTGCTTCAGTGTTATTGGTAACTGAACATTTTGCATGATGCTACACCCACATAGCTTGGTGTCAGCATATTGTCATACTGTGTTTATGACAGAGATATTGCTAACATAAAAAAATACTGAGAGTACCTTTAAAAATGTAAAAGATTTGTTCGTTAAAAATATGAATTCTGTCGGCGCCAATAGCCTTGTGGTTAGTGCGCTGACATATAGCGCAGTTGTGCTCACAGCGACCCGAGTTCGATGCTTGTCTCGAGGTCCTTTGCTGATCCCATTCCCCTCTCTCTTCTCAATGCTTTCCTGTCATCTCTCTACTGTCCTGTCCATTAAAGGCATAAAAGCCCGAAAATATAACTTAAAAAAAAAAAAAAAATATGCATTCTGACTGTAAATGGAATAATTAATTGGAAATATATTACTTTAAATGTCTAACTTTTAAAACCAGAGCTTTTACATAATGCAGAAACTGGGTTGCTAATCCAGATTAATGATACTTTCAGCTTCATTTTGGCCCAAAATAATTGACCTCAAAATACTGCAGTTTATATGTTCATGGAAAAATGCTGATTTAGAAGTGAACGGGAAGAATCCAAATCTGATGTACAGCATACATCTGTCTTCCATTTAAAACTCATAAAGTCTATTGAACATTCACATCACTAAATTGCCCTTTTAGAAATCATTTTGAGAAAATAGGTCTCTATATAATACATATATATAATACATATATATTACATATATATGTGTATCAATATAATACATATATTATAATATATAAACCACAAAAAATCAACAATCTGCATTATGTTTCTAGACAGCGCAGTCCGCTTCAGTAGTCTTATTTGGCTGAAGTGTCAATAGATTAGTGAAGAATGACATTCAGTGTGTGTATGTGAATGACTATGTGTGTGTTCTCCCCTAATGGAACTAATAGCTGAGGCTCATTTAGCTCTGCTGTGAATTATGCTACGCTTCAGTCACCTTCAGTGGAGAACAGAGGCCAGTAAACAGGGCAGCTGCTGCTTTGAGTGTTGCCCCAGGATAGAGTTTATACTGATATATCAGTCCACCTTACTGAGCACACTGAAGCCAGTAAAATCCTCATAAACAGAAGTTTCTCCCAGGGCGATTCATGCACTGAATATTGATTGTTTCAGGCCTGTTTTCAAACACATGAGATGACTTTAAATGCTATTTATGTACAGGGCAGTCATTGTGGTCCCTCCGATGTGTTGAAATCACATAAAAATGTGTGAAAAACCAGAGTGAGCTTTGAGGACACAGTAGAGTTCACAATGTCCCTGTTTTAATTTGACTGTATCACTTCAGGGATGAATCCAGACTGCTACAGTATCCATAGTTGTTTGCTTAGACAGATCTCCTATGTCTGTCACTCTATCATCCTTTGTGTGTGCTGCCAAATGTTACAGTGAACACTGCAGACATTATGGAAAACATCCCAGGAGGCCTTATTACCAAAACCACTCGCCCAAAACTTAATGAAGCACATTTTCATTTGTGGCATTCCTCTACACTTCAATGTGACTGTACATAGAGCTGCTGTAACCTACCAAGTCAAGCATGCATTCAACTGCAAATCATCAGCTAAAAGCTCTGAATGATTTTTAGTCACCACCAAAAATATAAGCTTACAGCAAGATTTTCCTTACAGCAAGATTTATGTGACAGTATATTCTCACAGTAAGAATGTCATTTAAAACAATCATGCCTGCCCTCCCTTGTGCTAGGAGGTTCGTTCTCACTATGGAATAGGTGTAAATTTTGAGGTTAGCTGCATTAAAGGCTTTTGTGACAAATAGATGATGCTTTACAGGGATGAAGCACAGCGGTCAGTGATAACAAGGCCCCATTTAACAGGGTGGGATTTGTTTAGGGTGAATTCCTTTCTGTCACCTCATATAAATTTTCCAGCACTGTGAATAACAGCCTGGTAAGAGTCCATCTGTGATGGTTCCTTGTAACCCCAAAATAAGAAACGGCAACTAAAAGACAAAATAGAAAGGTCACTCCGAATTTCTGACTACATCATCAGATCGAGAGAAATGCTAAATGTCACTCAGAAAATTTGTCACCGAGTTTATCCAAAACACTGCATGAATAATGTTCATTCTATAATGAAATTACTTAACATAGAATAGAGGTATGTTTATGCTGAAAAGTATGTCAATTATGCGTCTTGTTTTTCAGGTGTATTTCAGTGCAGTGTGCCAATTAAAATCAGCTACATGTAAGACTAAACAGCGACATTACAAGAAGTCCACAGATTTACGTTAAATGAGCTCCACACCTCATTTCTGTCTGTACAGCTGCGTAATGTTGTGTACAAAAGAAATCCTTTACAAACTAAAACAGACAAAACATTTAAATACATGTTGTTCAGAGCCAAAGCCATACTTTTTACGTTTCAAATACGTCTCATAAACAGTCTGTGAACCCCAGGAAGTAAGCTGAAAAATTTGTATATTGCTCCAGAAATACACCCGGAGTGTTTCATACCTTTGATGTGACGGCCAGGAAAACAGATGCATTATTATTATGTCTACATAGGCTATTAATGAGTTCCACTTGAATGGTGACAGTATTAATCCTGGCATTTTAAATGTGTATCAGGAAATGACATGGAACACAGGCACCTTCTGTGCTGTATTATATGTGCTGCATTTGGCCTTAAAACTCCAGATGTAGTCTACTAAATGTGTGAGGCTGAGGAGTGTAAAAAGGTCCAGTTGTACAGTAAATTAGTCCTGTGGCCCATCTGCTTACAGGAAATAAATGCTCAAAGTTTAATGTCATAGGTACTGAGAGACATGATACTGTGTTATTCCTGTTAAAAGTATATTGTTATGTTTTCAAATTACTGGTTTACATTCCTAATGACCTACATCCATTTCCTTAGACTGTAAGCATTCTGATGGTGGAAACAGCTACTGTGTCAGGAATCTATTCCTGTACAGCAAAGAATGAACTTGGGAACCGGACCATGAGAATCCCTTTCTATGTGTATAGTAAGTGGACCATTTTCATTTACTGAAAGTAAAAAATCAATTTTTAAAGATTTGTGGCAACTTGTTTCTATTGATTTGATTTAAATTTTGACGGTTTTCATTAATTTGATTCTACCACAGTACATATCCAAAATACCAGGGTAGTACCATAGTGCTTTTACTACCTTTTTTGTAAATGTACCCAGATTTTATTTTCATATATAAAAAAAATACGGTACATTTTTGGTTATCCTCACACTCATAATCATGCAGTATGCCATTAATCTTCACAGAACATTTTGTATTTTTAAATGATCTTATAATATTTCACAAATTCCATCTTTGTTTTAGTCCAACTGCTAATAGTCTATTAACACTGTGTTTTATTACATAGTGAATTCTGGCTGATTTGTAACTGTACTCCAGGCAGTTAACGTGTTATTCTTATAATAAAGCAGTATTGAAACAATTTTGGAGTGAAAAAGCTCCTCACTCCAGGCAAAGGCTTGCAACTCTGCTCCCTGTTCTGCTTACATACTCTGGAATGGACTGTGGTACTGGAATGCCAATCTCTGTTTTTAAATGTTATATGTAGCTGACTGGGGTCAAATGTGTCTGAAATGAGAAACCCATTCACTGAGTTACGTAATGAAGAGTGTGTCGGCTGTCAGAATGTTCAAAGCAGCCTAAATTAGAATGATGAGAAAAAACGAGCTGGAATCAATATCAGCCGAGACTCAGGAAGCGTGAAAAATGAGAACTGTGCAATAAAAATGGAGACAGAAGATAAAATGGAGGATGTCAAGTGGCATGTCTCCAGAACAGAACAGAATGCCCCAGAGAATATGCTGTGCTATGCAAGAGGTGAAGATGACTTTGTGCGCAGGAATGCTGGTCAGAGGGATGAAATAGTAATAACAGCTGTCTCCTCTGGTGGGACGTATATTGCTGTGAATAAACAAGCGTTTTGCCGGCTCCCTGGAGGCCTGGCCTTAGCCTGGTTCCTATTGTAATGCTTCAGGTCAGCCATCGCTGCCGCCATTCGCCAGCAACATGCTTCCAATTAGGAGTGATGAAACAGGAAATAACTGCAAATTTGACATTCCTGCCATGGCAGCATACAGCTTTGTGTTTGTAGTGCAGGCCAGAGTACGGTGATCTCTTTCAACAGCACATCTATAGCGTAGTTTCAGGTCCCTCATGAGCCATATGTTTTCTGAGTTAGTCACGCTTTCTCTGATTGTCGATTTACAGATTATGCATGAAAAGCACACAATAAATGCATCATGTTGACTGATATGTTCAATGAATTGTTCTTTTCCATCCTGCTTCTTAATGTCTTATTTTGTTTTACCTTCACTAGATCAGACACAGCCGTTTGAGATTGAGCCCTCGACAGCTGTTGCGGGAGATGATGTTACATTGACCTGCAGAGGTACAAGATACCTCTACGATAGGTTGCATTGGTATGGTCCACAGGGCCACATAGTTCCCAAAGGCCAAACCACTCTTCGGATCGAGCCCTACACCATATCTTTGTCCATCAAGTTGCCCAATGTCTCTAGAAACCACACACTGGGATATGAATGCCAGGCTTTAAACATCAACTCCAATAAAGTGGTCAATACAACATCTCCTTTGACTATTAATGGTGAGATTGAACTACCAAGAACCAAAGAATTTTGTTTTTATGAAAGCATCAGTGTACATCATATGATGTAATGTAAGACTCAGCTTTTGTTACTGATCAGTGAGAAACAAATGGCACTGGTGCGTGAATTGCAGGAAGAGGGGTTGTTGTTGTCGTTATACTTGCAGTTTTATGATTAGTAGCCTGTATGGTTGGTTAACAATTACTGTAATTAAATATAATACAATAAATTCTAAAAATAAATATATATAATTATTATAGTATAATGTATAATACATTTATAATCAAATATACGTTAAAAAAAATTACATGAAGTAAATATTAATATTGAGCATTAAGGGAATTACTGTTTTCATGACAATAAGGCAATTCTCGTTTTCATTACTGTAATTTAATTAATGTACTTTGCGAAAATAATTTAGAATCAAATGATTACATTTATCTATTAAATTAATGTTATGGTTTAAGCATATATTTAATTAATACATAATTTTTAATTAATTTAACTTTTTAATGTAGACTTCTGAGAATTGGGATTAAAGTGTCATCAGAATAGAGCCATGATGTTGATGTGAAAGATCTTGGCAGTATTCTTATAATTCACCCTTGTGCATAAATTGCTTATATTGATATCTATAATCAAAGAACTCTCTGTTGTCTGACACAGAGAGGCAAAGGCCCACACTGATGCAGAATCTGACCAATCAGGATGTGAACAGCAGCAGCACCCTGACTCTGGCCTGCTTGGCTGAGGGTGTGCCAGAACCCGATATCAAATGGTACAAAGACAAGACTCCTGTCACAGAGGGACCAGGTGAGAAAGCACTAAATGGATTCATGTGCGGTCACAGGTGAAATCAGCTGTTTTACAGTTACTTTAAATGTAGATCCTTCTATCAGAGATCTGGATCTGTTTTATATGTTGCATCTTTCAATAATTCTTTCAGGTATCACTCTAAAAGATGGCGTTCTGATCATTGAGAGGGTGAAGAAGGATGATGAGGGCGTTTATGAATGTCTTGCCAGCAATGATAGAGGGGAAGCAAAAACCAGTGCGGTCATTACTGTAGTGGGTGAGTACCAACTCTTCACCTGCCTTTATTTCTTTATTCATCATTCATATTATCATAACTGTGCAAATTGTCCTGTTTTAAAACTTTCACTTCCTTTGTGAAGATGATTCAAAATCTCGTAAGCACTGATTTTCCATATAGTAATGTAAACAAGACAAATGGCCAAACTTTGAATAACTACTGAATAAGAACGACACACTAAGGCTGCCAGGAATACCATGCAAATTCCAGTCTTTTAAGATGGGGGTCTGGGAGTTAAAGTCAGGGTCCTCTCACAAGGGAGTTGACCTCTTCATAGTCTTTGAGGATATCCATTAATGACCAATGAGAAATGTCTTTAAAGAAGCAGGGGGTTTAATATGAACAAAGTTCTTGTCTCTGCACCCCTCAAAACCAACTGCACTGCTCATCTCAGTAGTGAAATTCAGTTACACTGTATATCCTGTAAAAAACTGGCTTGACATGATTCAACAAACACAAGCCAAACACATTCATTCAAGGAGAGCAGAGTGTGCTTTGAATTCTTTCTCCTTCCTCTGTTGGAAATCAAAATTCCTTTTGCTACATGTAGTATATGAACACTGAGTACGTGATAAATGAGAACGAGTGAGCCGGATCCTATCCAGTGGAACACTGCACAAACATTGTAGATCAGATCAGACTCAAATTTAGTTCAAAGGCAGAAAGCAACATTGGTTACTTTGGTACACTTGGTATGTGGTTACATGTACAAATGTTATTAAAAACACGATTATCTGTGCAGATAAAATTAGATTGACAAAAACATTGTAATGTTTAATATTTATTAGACAAAAGCATTGTGATGAATACAGATGGTTCTCTCATTGAATACATACTGTTTCTGCACACAGGAGAAGACGGTAAACCAAATATTGAGGTGATCATCTTGGTGTCTACTGGAGCAGCAGCAACGTTTCTTTGGATAATGCTCATTCTCTTTATCCGAAAATTAAGAAAGGTAAGGACTTGACAGTAACTATACGTGAACTGTACCTGAACTACCGTAAGATGTTTTTAAAGTTTCTGAAATAAGTAAATACTCTTACAATTAAAATAACTGATTCCTATTTATTTTATTTTTTAAATGCAATTTATTCCTTTGATGGCAAAGCTGAATTTTTGGTAGCCGTTAATCCAGTTACGTCTACTCTGAAAACTTTATCTTCTAGTGTCCACACAAATGCTTATGTTACTCACAGTGATTTGTTGTTTTATTTCTGTTACTTAGTCACGGTTTTCTCTCAAAACTCTTAATGATGTGTGTGAAAAGATCTAATCAGAGCCCCAACAGTCATGCAGCTACATAGGAAGAATGACAGAACCCTGTTCTATTTTGTTTGAATATTCTGTTTTATGAACTATTTATTTATTTCTACCAGCCAAGTTCAGCAGATTTAAAGACGGGGTACCTGTCCATCATCATGGATCCCGACCAGATCCCCCTTGATGAGCAGTGTGATCGTCTGCCCTATGACAGCAACAAATGGGAGTTCCCCAGAGACCGTCTCAGGCTCGGTGAGTTCAAAGATCTTTTTCAGTCACATTTACTAGCTAAAAATTGTAATTTTCCTCTGAAAGCAAAGCATCTGATATAAACAGGAATGAACTCGAGTCCCTCCTGATTCAAAAGTTATTCGTTCATAGCTCATTAGACCCATTAGAGATATCATGCTTTAAATAGTAACTTTTTCAATATTTTTAATATTTTTCTATATTCGATCAATATAGATGGCATAGCTCATATGACTTAGTTTTGGAAGAATTTAATTTAAAATGATTAATTCATATTGAAGTCTCTTTCTTGTGGTACTGAACATGTAAAGAGCCATAAAATACAAAGACAAACATCCATACACAGTTCAACACAATTGGCTCTTTCTGCTGCTTAATTGCCTATTGTTTGAGAAGGGTGGGCATCAGGGTTGTCTAAGTTTTCAAAAGAAAATATTATGCTTTTATATATCAGCAAGCCGCTTCTGTCGTTCAGTCTTAACTGTTCCATGAATTCTCAGTGGAGGGTCAGTCAAGCAGTCCCAACCTCAGCAGACTGTTTTAATTACAGCCTCACATCTTTCCTGACAGGGCATCCTGCCTGATTTATGAGCCCCCAGGACACGGCTAGCTCATGTAGACGCTCTCTCTCTTTCTCTCTGTAACAGGTAAAACTTTGGGCCATGGAGCATTTGGAAAAGTTGTAGAGGCCTCTGCATTTGGCATAGACAAGATTTCTACTTGCAAAACGGTGGCAGTGAAAATGCTGAAAGGTAACTCCAACATGTTATGTTTTAATGGGCTCAAAAGCCATTACAAATTACAATTAGAAAATTGACATGATTTTTTATTTATTTATTTTTTTTTAATGACATCAGCTGCATGAACTTCAAAGTTTTTGTAAAATCTTATGGTAATGTTCTCCAACATGATTTGGAGAGTGATCCAATGAGCATCTTGTGAAAAAATATCTGTTTACACAAATTTACTTATTCGTTTAGTGACCTAGAAATAGACCACCAGAGCGTTTCTTTGTTTGAAATTTCAGCTTTGAACTTTATTTTAATTCCCAGATTTTGATTGTGGTTTCAGACTTTTAGACCTCACAATATAGTGCTATAAGATCAACAGAAATGCAGTACAAAAACAGAAAGTACTTAGTTGAATGTAATCAACATTCCTGTAAGTTTTCTCACATCACAAATTTCCTCAATTAGACAGAAATGTAAAGCCTTTTTATGGCCACATTGAATACACTGATCCAGTATATTGAATGCAAATGTAAATCAGACATTGAAAACAGAAGTCCATAGTGGATCTTTTGGTATTCGTGCATATTTCTTGAGTGCATATGAAGATAATTAGCAGCTGTTCAGGGTATTGCATGCTGCATGTGATAGTCCACAGATATAAAACCTTGGACAACAGCATACGTAAGTGAACTGAATGTGCAAATACTCACGTAACATTTATCACTGACCCATGAACAGATGTTTCTTAGATCACACCAAACCAGAACCAACATGCTTCGCGTAATTGGTCAGTGTTTGCTATTTTATTGCTTATTTCCAAAATGTCCACTGTAATACAACAATATCAAGTCAACACAGCGAATTTGTGTTATGCATTCAAGTAAAACAAATATTTTGGTCTAGTAGGATTGTATCCTCTTGCGGTTGTATTTGTTTAAACTCTGCCCGTCTGGTCAACTGTCTGCAGCGTTTGTTTAGTGATGGTGTGTTCTTGCAGAGTGATGAGCGCCGCTCTGGTGGTGGTGGTGTTTCGCCTGCTCTTGATGATGACAAATCTCTTGACTCATTAGATGTGTGTTCCCACTAGTGTTATTATATTAGTCTTCCCTGTGCATTAAACATAGAACTATAGGCAAGACTGATGCCTCCTTATGCACCACAGGTCACCTCTTAATAAAAAGCAGTTCCCTTCATTTAAATCCATTCTAATTATTAAATCTATTTCCTACATATATTTCATTTCCAGAGTATGATGTGGGCCTGATAGATAAGCAGTCAATGTTTCATTATTTGCATGTTTTTTTTATCACCCAGAACTTTAAAAATCTAAAATGCAAGAAAAATGCAGAAAAATTTGTCTGCCCCCAGTTTGACATCATGAATAGTTTTCATGCTGGTTTCATTCCTTCCTCTACTTTGAAACAAGGAGCGCCAATATTCCTCTCAGTAAAAGTCACTGTGAGGTGTCTTTGGTATGAATCATGTACGAATTACTGCTCAACGTTGAACATAGCTCTCCTGTGTCATTTTGATGGGTCTAAACCACAGGAAACCTGACGTGTTAAAACAACAGCCCCCCAGTCTGACTTCATGACCTCAGAAGGTCACCAGGATAGTGTTCCTGACCACATATTTTCCTAGAACGATGTACAAACTACCAAGAAACTCAAAAAGTGCTGTTTCTCTCCTTTAGACAGCTTATAACAATGTTGCCGCCAGATGTTGATCTGTCCACTATAATTCATGGCGTGCATTATTTTGTCTATTTAAGGTTCCTTTAAACACAATGACAGGCTTTGAACTTTAATTTTATACTTTCCAGTTATTTCCATGTGTGAACTTGATGTTTATCCTGATTATCAAAGCGCTGATCAAACTGTTTTTGGTGGCATGATTTAATTTTTACCCTTTTTTATTTATAAAGCAAATATAAATAATAATATATATAATATAATACAAACTTATGTTGTTTATAGGACAATTATAAATAATATATATATATATATATATATATGTGTATATATATATATGTATATATATATAATACAAACTTATGTATCTGTGCATATAGATAGATGGATGGATGGATGGATAGATAGATAGACAGACAGAGAGAGAGAGAGAGATAAATTATTTTATCTATATTTATATAGCTAAATTATATTTTTCATATACTTAAAAACATTTTAGCATTTTAAATTTTAAGCCACAATTGTGTCAAGATATTGATAGAACATCTCATATCCAATTGAAACAACAGTAACAGTAACTGAAAGCTCAGCCTTTTGACAGGAGACCTGAAATACAACATCATTCTTGAGACAACCACAGCAGAATCATAAATTTTCCTAACATTCCAAACAAAAATCCTTTCTGACCATGTTCCTTTAATTAGTTTTTTCCTCTCCTCCAACTTCCTCTACACTCAACAGCCGGAGCTACAAATAACGAGTGGAGAGCTTTAATGTCTGAACTGAAGATTCTGATCCATATTGGTCATCATCTCAACGTAGTCAATCTGCTAGGAGCCTGCACAAAGCGTGGAGGTAAGAGGAAGCTGATGGAGAGAATTCAACCATGGCGATATGAGAAATTTGTACAATTTTTGAAAATTTTTCCTCTCTGTTTTTACATTTGTTTGGTGTACGCTCAGGTCCACTAATGATAATCGTGGAATACTGCAAGTATGGAAACCTTTCCAACTACTTGAGAAGTAGGAGGGGTGACTTTGTGGTTTACAAGGTAAGCAGAATATCTCTTGTACATTTATGCAATATTTTAATATGATGACGCATTATATTGACTGGAATGTGTGCTGATAACATCCACAGTCTCAGGACGGTAAGGCTTTGCGTTCCAGCTCCGGGTGTGATCTGAGCGAGCTCATCAAGCGCAGGTTGGAGAGCGTGGCCAGCACCGGAAGTTCAGCCAGCTCCGGCTTCATTGAAGATAAGAGCTACTGCGACTCGGAGGAAGAGGAGGAAGGTAGCGACTGAGTGTCTTCCTTCCCATCTCCTCTCCTCCCTCTCAACCCCTGCCTTACCTCCACCCCACCCTCTCTGCTCTCAAGGCTCCGCTGATTGTTTTTTCCCCCTCAATCTGATAGGTGGCTTCCTCAGGGATTCATAAATACAACTGATATTTTGTATGAGCCACTGTGACCCACTGCGCGCAGAGCTTTTTCTAATTTCCTTCCCCCAGACCAGAGCTAGTCCGCCGTGGGTACATTGGGTCGTGCTGTCCCATGCCGGTTATTTCTGGTTTGATAAACTGTTTACTCAGGTGGATGATCCACCCACAAGCACTTGAGTATCATTGACAAAGTGCACGTCGCAGTCCGCATCTAAAAAAAGAAGCCATTTTTCATTGTGTCTCCCTATCGGATGTGTCTGTAGTAAACAAGGCAAAAATATTACAACTTTATTAAGGGACTGAGAGAGGATCCAAACTTTATAGCACAGATTGGTAGCAAAAGAGATTCTTGGAAATTCTGTTTCTTTTTTTGTCTGCCAAAACTTGCATAACAAAACAATGGTTTTTATTTAACTAATAGCCTGTTACCCTTTTCTTGCAGAGCAAGAGGATTTGTATAAGAAAGTGCTCACACTAGAAGACTTGATTTGCTACAGCTTTCAAGTGGCTAAAGGCATGGAGTTCTTGGCTTCAAGAAAAGTAAGAGTCTCAAGATTTCATGAAGAATATCTCTAACCCTTCTAATGAATCATTGTATTCTTAGTTTGTTATGGCAGGCCATTTTAATACTAATTTCCTTTTTAAATAATTTTCTGGCTTGTAATGTTTTATGGTAATAATCAATCTCTGTATTTTAGCAACACTTTGAGAAGTTTTGTCCAAAACTCCAGAATATGAAAACCCAAATTACTTTATTGATCCAACACACTCATTCACACACAACCAACAGATGAGATTAATTGCCACATACTAAAGATGCGGTTTAGCATATGTGGTTTAATCTCACCTCAGGTCAGAGTTTCCCTGATGGCAGTTCCATATGTTTTACATTATCACAGCTTTCCATCATGTGCTTCATCTGACAGCATAATGCCACACATGGTTCAAATAAGAGACAAAACACATCTTCACTACAGTCCCTTTCCCTGGTCAAGAGACTGAGAGTAGAAAGAACATGCAGTTATATCCTGCTATTACAATAAACTGAAGTATGGTAGAGCATAATGTAATAGGATCTCTCTTTTACTTCTCCAAGTGTATTCACCGTGATCTGGCCGCACGTAACATCCTGTTGTCTGAAAACAACGTTGTGAAGATTTGTGATTTTGGACTTGCAAGAGATGTATACAAGGACCCAGACTATGTCCGCAAAGGAGAAGTAAGTGTGGAAGATTATCCAATTACTTCATGGTGCAGTTAGGCTGTATAAAGCACACAGTGTTTCAAAACTACTTAGTGTGATGGACGCAAATGATAACGGTCCAAAAACCACCGACACTGTGAATGTTCATCTGGAAAAAGATAAAATGTTTCTATTAATGCCAAGAGTCTTTGGCGTGCTGTTAGTCATTTTATAAGCCCTGATAATATTATTCTGGTCAAAGGATGTTTTCTTGTAGTTAAGTGTGAGCCAAGACGTCATACAGATTGTATAATCAAATAGACAGCGGTTTATAAGCTACACGTTGTTGAATGTAAATTAATATTGGGAGTTGTTCCTTAACAGGTGAGAGTAACATGGTCCGCTTATCTTTTTATAGGCCAGACTTCCCTTAAAGTGGATGGCTCCAGAGGCGATATTTGACAAGCTCTATACCACTCAGAGTGACGTGTGGTCTTTTGGAGTGCTTATGTGGGAGATCTTCTCTCTTGGTAAATATCATCGCTGTCCTAAGAGCATAACTCACATTCTCTTTATTCACCTTTTCATTGGAGACACACACAGCACTGTTGCAACAGTTCAGGAACTTGTAGCAATTAAAAGAGTTTAAAATACTCTCTAATGTTTTATTTTATTTTGACTGTTATCACACACAATCTTGATTTAATATTTTGGGGAGATTCGATTATGAAACGAACAAAGAATAATTTCAAGCTTTTATGATTTCAGGATTTCAGTTCTTGGAACAGTGTTTTCTGCTCTGAGGTTTTCCATGAAACAAAGTGTCAGCTTTTCCTTCCTATAGAGACGTCTCTTAGACTTTGTTTGTTTGCTTTACTGGTTCGGTGCATTTTACACCAAAGAAAAAAGCCCAGACAGGATTCAGCACCCATTTCAAAGTTAAACACATGAAGTAGGAAGGCAACTCCGCACATGCTGTGCTTCATCCAAATAGAAATAAAATGAACTCGAGGGTCCTCAATCAAAGACACCTGGGACAAGCCAGGCTGCTCATGAGGTGCCCTGCGCTATCAACCTCCTCCAGATTTGGAGGACTATAACTGTCAGCTGCTGTTATATTTCCCATTGAGAACAAAAACGATTGCATTGTCAGCTTGAAAAAAAACATTTTCATTCCACTAATGCAATCTTTGAACTTCAACAGTGTGTTTTTAATCATAAATAGAGGTCGTAAAACAGGAGAATCATCTTCCATTTGATCAGGTTTCATTCCCAACTGGAAATGTAAACCCACAGTTACCAGGGAGCATTTAATGTAAATGTCTGCCCCCCTCCGCAAATGTACTGTAACTTTTAACGGTGTATTGTACAGTGTCGCTTCGGCCCCTTTGTCATTAAAGGCTCTGAGCAAACAACTTTAATGTCACCATTCATATATGTATGTATGTATGTATGTACGTATGTATGTATGTATGTATATACAGTATATATATATTGACAAGTCTTCTGTGTTGTGTTAGTTTCTATAGTTTCTAGTTTGATACAGTTTCTGTTTTTTCACAATACTAAGCAACTACTAAACTGTATATTTAAATCCCTAAAATTTCAGACTTTTGAATATAAATGTGTTTTTAAAGATTTGCCTTGTAAATGCATAACCAATAAACCAGAAACAACTGTAAAATTCCCCCAAATCTACATTCACACTGGGTGCAATGAACTCTGTGGGAAAATAGTAGGGCATCATTTCGCACGTTAAAATAAAGCAACATTTATAGGAAAACACAATATAAATAATCCATATCAGTGATATAGAAGGAATAGGATCTTAACTGATGACTCTGAGCTGTCACAACCACTGGGCTGCACTGATTTAAGTTGGTGTCAAATAGACTAACACGAAAAGTTTAGAAAAATTATTATTGCTACTTGATAGTGTCCATGGGAGAAAATTTTGCACCGCACCCAAAGTACACTCTCATGTTTTGTGTTGTGGAATTGAATTTCTTGTCCCTGTTTTTCTAGGCACTCCACATGTACTGCACTCTATTCCCAAAGTTGCAGGAGATTTCAAATGCTGTTAATGTATTTGTTTTTAATGACTACCTAATCTATGTCAGAAGGGGGTTTAGATCATAGTTTAATGAAAGATTGACCTTTTCCGAGATTCATTGTTATGATCTGCATATTTTAGTGGTTATCAGATATTATTAAAAGGATTTCACTCAAGTAAATGAATATATTGTTTCATGAATCATAGTTTTTGCAATTGTGTAGCAAAGCCTCAACAGTCTGCAAATTCACGCTGTCTTAATAATTTAGTGTTTCTGGAGAAAACAGCTTTGAGTAGAGTTTCCAAGTTCAGTCAAATCGGCCCCGCTGATGCTGATTGTGCAGAGGTCTTTCCATTGATCTCTCTGTGCTCCCAACCCACTTCACAGTTTAGTGAGTTTCTTGTCAGGCCCTTTGAAGTGGCCAGAGCTCTATTTCATGGAAAAGTCTTGATAACCCCATTATTCTCTTTCTTTTCCCCAGGTGCCTCCCCTTACCCTGGCTTACACATTGATGAGGAATTCTGCTGCCGACTGAAGGAGGGCACCAGGATGAAAGCTCCTGAATACTCCTCCTCTGAAATGTAAGAGTCGCTCTGCTTGTGTCACTAATATCAGGCAGTCCTGATTTGAAAGCTCTTTGTCAACTATACATGCAATTGTTGTGTAACAATTGTCATATTGAGTACTGAGTGTTTTTATAAGTACTTTTTGAAGCTTTATTGGCACAATTTATTTATTTTTGTTGAGAGAAATAGGTTAGATAATATGTTAGATAAACTATTGTATAACACAAAATTAATCTAGTATAAACTCATTTTATATTTTATATTTGCATGCCTGTTACCTATTCTAGAACATGCCACTGTACCCAAAGTATGCATGGAAATTTTTCAAGGTATTTTTTTTTTTTATATGTCTCTAAGTAAGTTCCATCTGTGTGATCCCAGGACTTTTAAACAAACTTGAAGTGAGCGCAATATAAACCTCACCTCTCTCTGTAACCCCCTACAAAACTCTTTAAGGTTATTAGCTGAAATCTGCACTCTGGGGAAAGAAACTCTTTTCCTATCGATACAGTTGAAACGAGCAGAAATATCTAATTTCATTGCTTTTACACAAGACTGAAGCCTTAAATGGAAACAGATCAATTATTCACTGAGTAAAAGAAAAGGAGCAGCTTCTGATTGGCAGCTAGTTTATAGTGCAGTTGATGTGTGCTAGGGATCCATTACTAACTTACACCAATGCAGCTGAAACTCAAGCTCACATTAAAGGCTTTGGTCTACCTAAGCAGCAAGGGGTGGCCAAACACAGTGGCAAGGCCCCTGGGCATCAGACAGGGAAACCCACCGGGCAAGATACTCCCATTGTGGTTACAGGGTTAGAGAGCAAGCCAAACCAAAATGTGAAAGTTTTCAGATGTAACAAGATATGAGCGAAGAGGTCATGGTATCAGTTTTAAATGTGGACAGGAAGTGAAGCGGGCAACTTCAGATTAGTGTTGCTTTTAAATAGGTGCACAGAACTGAATCGCCTCATTCTGAGAAAGAATATTCACAGCCTGTTCTCAATAACAACCCCTACTGTTGTCAAAGAAGTGCTCTACTCAGTCTTCCTTTTGAAACTATGGACTAGTTCAGAATGCTAATTTTTTATATCTGATATTCTGTAACTGTATCATACCCACTTGGAAACCTGAACAGAGCACTTATGTTTAAAACATAGCACGTAATGCGAGTTGTCTCACATTTGCAATCACACACGCCAGCTGAACATAACAAGAGGTCATGAAAGATGGTGATTGGAGATGACCTACAAAATGCAGTCCAGACCTCAGACCTGAATTGAATTTGACCCTCATAAATACAGCCTTTCTGATGCCAAGTCCTCAAAACCCAAAAGTCTTTCCATTCAGCTTCAAAGAAATTGTCAGCTAGCTTTGCAGATAAGGGTCAATTTAATATACTGTATCACCTTTACCACTGATAACACTGTTCTTCAAGAGAGCAGAGACGCTGATGAAGTTATGTGCTGGCCTCAAGGTTAAACACTGACCAAACTTTTTTTAAGTTTAAACTTTTATTGTAAGTGATGAGAAGAAAGCAGCTCAGAAATCAAAAAATTGACTGGGTAGAATCATCTGTCTAGACTTATTTCTCCCATTTAATGATGAACTGGTTCCCACTGTCCCACAGGCTCATATTCAATACACTGAACTAAACGCTATTGGCTGTCATTAATGTATTTTCCATTAATATTTCCATAAGTGTGAGCACAACTTATAGAACATCCTGGTGTATCGTTGATTTTAGAGGAACCACCATTTGCCATTTTTCTGAACTTCCTGTTAGTTTAAGGAGTCGCTCCATCTGGATTCATTAAAATAACCATTTTAGAGTCCTGCTTCTTCCTGCTAATCTCCTACACAGCCCACAAGAAGAATACCTCCTCTCTGATCACTACCTAATTCAAACCCAGATGGATATATTAGTTGATTAGTGTAAGTAATGAGTCATCAACTAGTACAGTACTTTTTCCATACTCCAAATTGCCCAATGTTGTGCTAATCAAACAGGATCAGAGAGTTTCATGGGTAACAGGCTTTATTTATATAAGGACCTGTGAGTGCAACACTGTAGTATAAACAGGATACAGCTCAATCATCGCCAGTGATCATTTACTCAAATGCCTAGTTGGTGCATTGACACCCCAGTGTTTCACAACTGAAACTTAGCCTTCAGAGAAACATAACCATTATAGGCCACTGCAAAATCAAATAAAGGACCCCAGACGTCCCTTGTGGGAAGAGATGCTGACAGCTCGTGTAAAGCAGGAGGAAGTTCCTCTCAACACAAACTCTCACCCTGAGTACGGTGCAATGTAAACACTCAGCCTCACTCCTCGTGTCACGCACTGAATATTATTGATGACTGTGAATAATTGGATAAACCGGATTTGCAGACTAACCTAGAGGTCAAGGCAAAGGGTGTAATTCATGAGGGTTTGTGTAGCTGCTGAAGAATTGCAATTTATGATTATGGTGGATTTTCAAAGGACATTCTTTAACATGTGCCTGTGTTTCTCCATAGATATCAAACCATGTTAGACTGCTGGCATGGAGAACCATCCAAGAGGCCCACTTTCACAGAGCTGGTAGAGAGGCTAGGAGATTTACTACAAGCTAGTGTGCAACAGGTAAGAGTCTCATGCACTTCATTACATTGCATGGGTTTCCCACAGACTTTATTTAAATGTTTACAACTACAGCAAAACCACAAGGATTTTATGAGATAAGAGATGCACTGCCATTAAACAGGCAAAACCATGTTAGACTGTCACTGCAAACTGTGTTTAACAACTAGTCATAGATGAAAGGTGAATATTTTATGAATTTGATGAATGGAAAGATTTAAAGTGAGTTTGGAGTGATTGTAAAGAAATGGTAAGACAAGCAAAGTCACTCATGAAGAAAAATGCATATGTACACTACCATTCAAAAGTCTGGGGTTGGTAAGATTTTTTTAATGTTTTGAAAAAAATCTGCTCACAAAGACTGCACTTATTTGATCAAAAATACGGTAAAAACATTAATATTGTGAAATATTACTACAATTTCAAATAACTGTTTTTTTATTTGAATATATTTTAGTAGGAATAATAGTCATTTTTGCTGTCATCGCTGAATTTTCACATCATCCTTCAGTGTACTTCAGTGTCACATGATCCTTCAGAAATCATTCTGATGTGCTGATTATTGTTATCAATGTTGAAAACACTTGTGCAGCTTCATATTTTACTTTTTGATGAATTCTTTGATGGATTCTTTATTTGAAACAGAAGTCTTTTGTAACATTCTAAATGTATTTATTCAATTTAATGCATCCCTGCTGAAAAAAAATGAATTTCTTTAAAAAAAAAAAAAAAAAAATCACTCCAAATGTTTGAATAGCAGGGTATGTTATAGCAAATTCAGGCATAGACGTGCAAATGTATTTACATACACAAATCCCGTATTCTCAATTACAAAGATATCCAAAGATGAACATTTGATGGCACAATATGTTCTGATACATTTTTCTTAGTTCAAGAAGAAAGTAAGGAATGAATCTGATTTATAATATGGCTTGAAGAGAAGATATGGTCTCAGTAAAAGACTACACTACACAGCATAGAGATCAAAACATATTCCAAGCCATCTGAATTGGAAGCCATCCAAATTCCCTCTTTCTCACATAAGGAATCAAGCTTAGTGTACTGCCTGGACTGCCCCTAACACCATCTCCATAAAACATATTCACACATTCCCTTGCAGATTTGTGTACAGATTCCTCCAGAATCCTATGAAACTATATGCAGGGTGATGTCACAGTTTTAAAATGAGCTGAATGTTTAAACACCTTGTCTCTCTTAGGAGGGAAAACACTACATCCCAATCAACATGGCCCTGTTGACCAAAGCAGACCCCTCAAACCTGAGCCCCACAGAGGAGACCTCCACCAGACCTGTCTCTCTTAGAGACTCCGGGACGGCTTGGTAAGATAGCTTTATCTTATCCATTTAACAAATATATGCTCAGACTGATTAGTTTTTGTAATTCAGTTGTTATGAATCACTCAGAATGACAATATTCATGAGGACTATTTTAGAAATCTGTTTTTTGTAGATAAAGTTCTACCATCTATTTTCTGGTTTCCATACATTTTCCTGTTTCAAACATGCACTACACTTCATCCCAACAGCCTTGAATGCTTGAATGGTTTAAAAGTGAAGGAAAGCACTAATTAGTTCTCGATAAGAAACGGTCCTCATAAGCCCCTCAAGGAATTTCCTCTTTTGCCACAAATGCAGTTTCAGGATTTATGCCTACTTAAGATAATATTTATCCAACCCTTCCAGGTCCTTCAAGTATATTTGTGGAGAATAGTATCGAAATGCTGCAATCCCTGTTATCCCTTAAGCTGAATTTAAAAGATATCGCTTTACCCTGCTGCGCAAAATTAAATTAAAAATATTTCATCCAACACAGTATTGAACTTTTACTTGGAAACTGTGATACCCAATACATCACTCTCACTGTAATGTGTTTCGTGTATTTGTTTGGATCTGCCAGACATGATGTCATGAGAAACCTTCCACACTGATCTGATATTCAGCATTTGATGCTTTCAGGAACATCAAGATCCGCCCAGCGAGTGTGAAGACCTTTGATGAAGTAATCATGGAGAATGGAACCAGCAAGATCCACGAGGTGAAGAGCTGGTTTTTCACACTACCTCCTTCATAAGAAAAGGCACATTACGAAATAATGCAAATATATTGTATCTGTGGTTAAATCATGTTTGGTTGTTCACAGGGAGGCCAGTCAGACAGCGGAATAGGTCTATCTTCAGACGACCTGAAGACACTGAAGCGTCTGGAGTCGCTGGCCAGACCCCGGAGTTTCATGTCCCGAGCGTGAGTATAGTACATTCACTCCTATTTAGACTTTTTGCCTGGACCACAGGAATGGGTAGGTCTGCCGGCATATGCCCTGGAGACCCTCCCACTGGGCTGGAATGTAGATGCCACAATTGTCATACAGTTCCCCCCCCCATCTCCACACGACTCCAGCCACTACCCCTTTTCTTTGAGAGACGTGCCTGCGCGAGAGTCTCTCAGACAATGGCAGAGTGGAGAGATATTGCCTAAGGTGACAATCTCAACAGCCAGACAACAAAAGCAGGGCTGGGCGTGTGACTTGTTAAAGCTGGCTGTAAGGTCTGGTGACTAGCATCTTTGTTTGTACCGCCTGGGTCGTAATGGCCTCTGACTCCATCGCTGAAACATGCTACAGATATGGCACATGGTCATCTCTTTATTTTATTTAGGAAGTATTTGAGAGAATGAGTGTTTAATACTGTTAGTGATTACAATATATTCCATTTAGGATTCTATTATTTTTGCTCCAGTATGTAAGCTGTGAATACAACTTAAATATATTGAATGCTTAATAAAAAATTAAGATGATCTCTTTAAAAACATAGTCAGTTCTTGCCTGAGGCCAGCCGAATATTTTATTAACCACAGACTAAAGTGTGCTGGGGTCTGAGACATCATTGCTTGTTCATAAATGGGCCACAGGGCAAATGGCTCTGAAAAATAATGTGAAGGTGGCCTTTTAAGTTATTAATGGCAGGCCATTGGGCTGGATTAGCCTTGGTTTTGTTAAAGCGTTTGAGATCTGAGACGCCGTTTATGGTCTTCCAGTGCAGCAAAGGCCAGGGTTAATCTACAAAGGTTATCCTCTAAATTGCATTCAAGGCCTTGTGGACTATAACAGCATCCTAATATTTGAGGGCAGCGTTTGGACCACCAATTGCAGCTAGACAAATAGTGATAATCTCTTACTGACTGGAGGTTTATGACTCAGACCTGGAGAAGCAAAGTGGTTAACTGACTAATCATGGTCATGCTGTTTAGAAGTGTTCAGTCTAAATATGTGATTGGCATTAGATAAGGGCAGCTGAGTGCAACAGTGGCTACACCACAAAGCCAGGGCTAAATTATATGATCTTTATCTATAAAAGGATCTTATTTTACGGTCTTGTATAAAAAAAAAAAAAAAAAAAAAAACTATACTACCACTCAAAAGTTTGGGGTCAGCATAATTTTTTAAAAAGAAATGAATACTTTAATTCAGCTAAGAAGCATTAAACTGCTGAAAAGTGACCGTAAAGACATTTACATTTACATAAAAAGGAGTAATGGAAAATAAATTAATACATTAATAAATAAATAATAAATTATTGAAAAAAAGAAGAAAGAAATGTTCAGCAGTAGTGTATAGATCAAGTATTTTTTGAAGTAAAGATGTCATTATCAAAAAATAATCCCCAACATGGAGCAATTACTTTATAAGCAGAGATAGGCGCAAATACATCAAAATGTATTTAAAATAAAAATACAAAATACTGCGTGGAAAAATGTATTTAAAAACAAATACAAAATACTGTGTGGGAAAATGTATTTAAATACAAATACAGTATTTTGTATTTTGAAAATACACAAAATACATGTGAAATTGGCCATCCAGTGAAGTAACACTTTTAAGGCCTGTTTACACCAAGAATGATAATTATAAGGATAATTATATTAGTGTATTCTAAGTATACAATGCAGTTGTGTCATCTGTCACTTTAAATGCTCAAGCTCAAGCAGAAATAATTCCGATTGGCTGTCAATGTTTTTGTCATTCATCATTTTTTGTGCTGTTATGGTTTTAGTTGTGGTGTGCTATCTTCTATTCACTTAGATTTAGGATGTACTCACACTAGGGGGATCTGATCCGTGCTTAAGCGCAAATGACCCCCAAAGTCCAGTTCATTTCACAATGCAACCTCTGTACTGTGTCCAGTGCAGTTTGTTTAACCATGCCCTGGCCCGCTTGAAGAGGTGGCTCGGGTGCGGTACGCATGTAGTGTGTTCGCTACTGCGCCGGAGCATGGAACAGTTAATTTACTATTTCTGTATGTGCTATTATTATCATTATGACAGCAAAAATCTTTATTACTACTTGGATATCACACTTTTCAATTAATTTAATTTGAGTACATTTAGATTTATAATGGGTCTGGTTCTCATCTTATTGATGAACAGGTATTATAGTTTGCGAGTAAAGCTGCAAATTCCACCATTAACCTCAGCTGCCTCTGTAATAATCCTGGGATATCTGTCTGTTAGCGAAAGGACAATCGCATTTGGGCTTTAGTACAAGGCAACTGTGCCTAGGCTGAGTATGCCCTAGAACAATTTTTTGAACTTTATGTCTTTATTATTAGCATTATAGGTATCTTTGTCTTGGGGTACACACACACAAAAAGCTGCTTATTACTCATTTATCCATGTTTCTTTATCGCTCTGACGTGCCCATAACTCCTGCCCACTAAAAGCTCCACAGATATATTTGCATACCACAACGATATATAAATGATATAGTAAAAGTTCAATCGATTTGCAGTTTATATCATCACCAACATATACAGGTGTATCTCAATAAATTAGAATGTCGTGGAAAAGTTCATTTATTTCAGTAATTCAACTCAAATTGTGAAACTCGTGAATTAAATAAATTCAGTGCACACAGACTGAAGACTTTGGTTCTTTTAATTGTGATGATTTTGGCTCACATTTAACAAAAACGCGAGTTTCACAATTTGAGTTGAATTACTGAAATAAATGAACTTTTCCACGACATTCTAATTTATTGAGATGCACCTGTATATTGTCGCTTTGGCATAGCAACCAGTAATGCTTAAAGTTTAATGAACACATTTGACTAGCTAGGTCAGGGGTCAACAAGTTCAGTCCTGGAGGGCTGGTGTCCTGCAGAGTTTAGCTCCAACCCTAATTAAACACACCTGAAGCAGCTAATCAAGGTCTTACTAGGTATACTTGAAACTTCCAGGCAGGTGTGTTGAGGCAAGTTGGAGCTAAACTCTGCAGGACACAGCCCTCCAGGATCAAGTCTGATGACCCCTGAGCTAGGTGATAAAAACCAAAATCTGACCAAAAATCAAAAACAAAGACAGACTAGTGCTAATGGTATGTTTCTCTTGCTAGTGCTCTTTTTTTCCTTCATGCTAAGTGCTAATCTGAATGGTGTTCCTTTTTAACCTTAATCAACAAGTACAACCGCCCATTACATCCTCACCTTAACTTATGCTGCCTTCACAGGCAATCAGTTTTTTATTCATTCATTTTTTTGTAAATATGAGTTTTCTAGTTGGAAATTGGACGATTGCCTTTGTCATATTTTCTACTGGTAAACCCTGAGATCATTTTTATACCCAAGTTTCTGAGTTGTGCAGGCCATAACATGGTGGAGGGGAAAACAATTGCTGCTGGGACAGGTGTTTTTTTTTTTTTCTCCCACAAAAGCAAGATCACCTTGTTTTAATGTTAAAATCATGCACACCGTAGTGCAATAACCATTTCAAGCATTTTGTATGTTTTATACACAGCAAGACAGCATGTATTTGACTGAAAATCCAGAATCATCAACAAGCTAACTATATAGATAGCTCTGTGAATGTTTATATGGTTGTCAAAGAATGAAGTGCTACATTTTATTCAAAATTAAATACCTTAAATATCTACAATTTTGGTTTAATAAGATTTTCCCAGGAAACCTGGCGTCCTCCATGATTCCTGTTCTTCCCAACAGCACTTGAATGCGACAAGCTTGTAATCAGAGTTCTGAAATTCTGAAAACTTGCTTACCTAATTCTAGATGGAGTCATACATGCATGAAAGTGGCATGTCTGAACTAGTTGATACAGGAAATCAGCAGTCTAATAAATTTTTTCAATAGCATTTAAATACAAAGTAGTATTTTGTATTTCAAATACGTATTTTAAATACATGTATTTGAAATACTGCCCATCCTTGTTTGTAAGAAAAGCATGATACAAAAGAGACATGAAAGCAGCGCCAAACATCTGACCGGAGGATGCTGCGATCAACCAATCAGATTCAAGTGTTCCAGAGAGCTATGTAACAAGTTTTAATAACACCACACCACACTTCCACCATTTTTAAATTCCTCTACTGCTATGATTGATGAGCCATATTTGATTACAAATGAACGTAGTCAACCGGTTTTGATTAAAAACACTCTGTCTGGCCTCTGTCAGCACTCCCCCAACTTTCCATGTCTAGTGCCCTCCTCATCCCAACCCGATATGATGAAAAGCTGGGCACAGCCTGCAACCAGCTGGCAAATTCATGCACAAGTTGCCATGGTCACAGACATGGGAAAAAAGAGCCACTCGGAGCATGTAGAGAATGATGTATATATTGTAAAGAGGTGGCCCCTGCCGAGGACCCACTCAATCACTGTCACCTTTGACCTTCTACTGCTTTACTGCTACGTCCAAGATTCTCCCTCCACATTGTGCCTCTGGATTCCACCTGGTACTCCCACATTTAGTATGCACATATGTGAAGTGCTTGGCACTGACAGCTCTGCTTCACACTGTGTACAAACCCCAATACATGCCATTTCGCATAGGCATTTACTGCAAATTATCACCCCTTGAGAGACTATAGACTAAAACCAATGCAAACTCACAGACTCCCTCCAGGGTATCTGACCCGTTGACCCCAGATGAAGAGTTATAGCAACACAGAGCAAAGTACAACAGAATAATTCTATTTCAGTTGGAATTCATTCAAATCGGTTTGCTTCTTCCACAGGATGAAAAGGAAAAGTAAGGAGTCAGTTCTGCTGGAGGGCGAGAAGGAGAAATACCCACCGCTTGTTCCCTCACTGGACTTAAGTCTGGAGGACTCCTCTCTCGACCCAGAGCTGGAATGTCATAGCCCACCTCCAGACTATAACTATGTGGTCCGTTACTCCACACCACCCGTCTGAGTTCATCTGCACTCCTTGGCCGCCAAAAGTCTCACCCAGTTTTGGAGGATCTGATTGGTTGGGTCCATTTTGTCTCTGCACATTAGATCTCTTTTATTTTCCACTACTTTTTTCCACTTTATCATGTACTGGACTGGTCATTCAGAGTTTCACGTTTTCTCTTTCTGTGCACTTTTTCAAGGTAGTGTGTGAGTACTGTGGGCTGCCACTCATATCATTGTGGCAGTCTGACATACAAATGGACCACCTCAGGTATTCCTGCAGTCTACTGTGAACACAACTAGCACATTTTATTACAATAACGGCACTGTTTTTCCCAGAGAAATAGCATTTTTCATACAGAATGGTGGCTAATTATGAAATCATTTGTTCAGTGGTTAGAACGAGAGGACAAAGGCAATTCTTATTTTATTTCTAGATAAATATTTTATTGTAATGAAAACTGGAATTTTGGTTATATGGTATGTTATTTTTATTTTGCTAAAATTATTTCAGAGCTCACTAAAGCTCTTTTTTTTGTTTTAGGAAAATATTTTTCTTTAGAATAAATTTCACTCATATTTTACTCTGTCAGACGCAAATGTCAAACAAAGACCACAGATCATGAATAATTGAATGTGTGGTCTGAAATTCCTTCCCAGAACTCAATCTGAAATTGCAGGACACACTGATCATCAGCACTACGGATGCACATTGGATTTCCAGGTTCTGATGCTTCAGTCTGAGGGCCGTTTTCCTGAGTCTTGCTCAATGAAGCTAAAATGAATGACTTTTGTGCCCGCATATTGTATTTTTTATCATCATAGCTTTTAATCTGGATCATTTTAAGGAAATTAGTCAAGCTTAATGTTACACATGTCAGGTCTCAGTTATCATTCAGTCTATCACTGTGAAAAAGGGTTCTAAAGCCTTAACAAGTAAATTATTCATGCACATTTAATAGAAAACATTAATTATCATTCAAATTTGGACCACAATAAAATGGCCTTGCTCTGTTCAACAATAGTTACACTGCCTTGTGTACTTTTCATATTTATGTTGTTTACACTACTGTATACATAACAGCATGTAATGTGTTGTGCAGCTATTAACCAGAGGAACATATTCTGTTACTGATTCAGTAGTCTTTCGTGCTAAAATACTACTAAAGCTTGCAGGGCAGGCTATAATATTGTCAACAGGCTGGTCACTATATAAATGGTCATGATAATGATAGTAAAAGCATGTGCACACCTGTAGGTGCTATCAGTATTAACTTCTTAACATGATGGAATGGGTTGGAAATCATTGCATTGGTTAAATCAGATTATATATTGACAGTTGTAAAAGCAGTTAGGCCCGTTATTGCTAATTATTGTTTTAAGTCCAAGAATTACATTCATAGTTGATGGACTGTCTTCCAAATAATGAAACGTATATACTGCCAAATGATGCTTTCAATAATGTTATTTTGACTGGCTGGTATTTGTGAAGTAAAATTGTATGCACTGATATTTTTTTCTACATATATTGTTTTGTATTATAATTGTATTTTAACATTAACCAAGTATAAATAAAGATCTATATATTTATACATAGCACCTTTTCAGATTCATGATTGCATTTGTACTAGTGCATAAAAATGACAATGGTTTGCCTGTCAAGTATTGCATTCTTCTGCATATAGCATGATTTCTGACAAGTCTATACATATTTCCAGTAAGGTTAGGCTGACTATTATAAGATTCTTGGTGGAGATGGTTAGGCTGTGTGTCATCTGTGCGCTCTTCCTCCTGCTCCTTGGTCGCAGAGACACATTTCCTGAACGGGACGAGGTGACGGCAGTCTGTCTGTCACCAGGACAATATCTCTGTGAGCAAGAAAAGGAAAGGCTTCTCCATCATTCCCATCACAACAGAGCTCCAAACACAAAACTTCCCAAGGGCCAACAGTGCCCCCAGCTTTGGCGCTAAAATGCTAAAGGTGAAAAAGGTGCATATTGTTGCCGTTTCTGCTTGTCATATAAAAGATAAACAGTGTGTGCTTTGTAAAGGTTCACTTGACTTATTGAGGATTGGTGGTGTGTTATTGGCTTGTTATGAAGGTTATGAGACATGTAAACTGATTCAGAAATATGAGCTATAAACAAACAAGGGAAGGATGTTGGGAGGGTTAGGGTTCATCATATTCTGGCTACAAGCGCAAATGTGGCATTCACGCACACCTCATTTTTCCAAGCTCACAGGAAGTACATACAGTCTCCGAGCTCTGCAGCTAATCAGAGTTCTCAATTTCCCTTGCTCCAAATGAATATGAATATTACGTGATCATGCATCATTTCCTACATTTTTTCCAGTTTATTAACCTAGAAAAAGTACTAAACACAAAAATATCTGTCTGTCTGTCTGTCTGTCTGTCTTTCTGTCTGTCTGTCTGTCTGTCTGTCTGTCTGTCTGTCTGTCTGTCTGTCTGTCTTTCTGTCTGTCTGTCTGTCTGTCTGTCTGTCTTTGCTGTGATATAATTAATTAAACACAATTTTATATACAGCTACAATTGTATATATATATATATATATATATATATATATATATATATAATCAAACATCTGGGGTCAGTATGATTTTTTTAAAGAAATTACTACTTTCATTCAGCAAGGACACATTCATTTGATCAAAAGTGACAGTAAAGGCATTTATAATGTCACAAAAAAAATACTTCAAATAAATTCTATTCTTTTGAGCTTTCTATTCATTGAAGAATCCTGAAAAAAATGTATCACAGTTTCCACAAAATATGAAGCTGCACAACTGTTTTTAACATTGATAATAATAAATGTTTCTTGAGTTATGTTAAATTGTAATATTTCACAATATATTTTTTTATCAAACAAATGCAACTGAGCATAAGAAACCTCTATCAAAACGTGTAAAAAATCTTACTTTTGAATGGTAATGAGGATTACCAGAGGATTTTTGGCCCTTTACATTATATGGATTGTGAATTGCAGTCTTCGTCTTAATAGTTAACAGTTTATAATGGAATATTCTAAAATTATCTTTGAGAAAAACATCACGTATGCATCTAATTAAAGGCTCTCTCCTATTGGGACCATTTTGTTTTTCTTGTTCAACAATGTGTAAATCCCTGCGTTACCACTTCCAGAGTCCCTTCCCAAGGAAAATAGCCCCCCGGTGGCAAGATACTTCATTAATCACTAAAACAGAGGTGGTATACTGCAGCCTTTGGGAGTCTGCCAAAACTCATTCCTGCAATCAGTGACAAAACAGAATGCCTTGAAATCCTATCATACCCCATTCTCCTTCCTCTGTGTAATTCCCATTAATGGAGTGTTCTTCCCTCCGCTCGCACTTCCCACGCTGTGTTCTGGTGAGGGAGCGCAGGGAACGGCAGGATTGGGGTTGGGGGGAACTACATCCGAACCTCTCACCTACAGCCTGAGACAATGGGGTAGACCTCTCTCACCACAGATATGGCTTTTACCAACCTTTTCCCAGAAAGGTAGCACCAAAAATACAAATAGCACTAAATATATTCATAAACTCCCATGACACCCAAAGGCAGGGTCAAAGAGTTCTGACTAAATCACACTGACTGTTTGTCTTAAAAATATTTGTGTTAGACTTTGGCCTTCAGATCAAAGTAAATTCTTTTTGTCCCCACAGGGTTCCAATGACTAAAAATGAACTGTTCATAATCTGTCAAGAATTCTGACATTGAAAACAATTCAGAAACATCTGATCTACAGCGCTATGGGAACTCTGGACTCAAAACTGCTCAAGCACTGAACCAAAGGCTGTCTAAAAGATGCCGTATGCTTTTTGACAGGATAACCAAATATTCTCCTGGTTAATGTTGTAAAGAAAAACAAGATGGGATTACTGATGATGAACTCATAAATGATGAATGGTAATGTGAAACTGTTACAAATGTTGGTAAAGTGGGAAAAGCTTTCATTAACTGAACAAACACTGAACTGATGGGGGTCTGCTTGTATCTGACAGAAGCCCTCAGAAAAAGTCAACAGTGAATTTGGACCAAACAACTAAGGTCTCACCAGTAATATCCATCCATACTGCCTTCATGGTCATCTCATGCACATATGTTTATGACACTGCTCTTGTGTATATGCTGTCTTAGAGCAACTGATCTGTTTTGGAATTTGTTGGATACATAATTTTATAACCACGTGTGATTTATAACCACAGTTTAGTATATTAAAAATAAGATTTTGAGAAAATTTTTCAATGAAACTTTGTATATTCATTACAGATTTTACACAGGAGAATTAAAATACTAGGGAATGACTGCAGTCTATAAAGTCTATGAGAAGAACATTACATCTAACATTTCTAAAATAGCACATAATTCCAATGAAATTAAACTTAAAGTCCTAATAAATATAAATTTAGCAATATTCTTATGAACAGCATAATGACCTAATTCTCATGGTGGAAAAGAAAATGAAAAAACATATGATTCATAATTTAAACTATTTTGAGTGCAATCTGTCCCCAAACCATCATACATTTGGAACACACATGTTGTTATTTTCAAGTTTCCAAGAAAGTTGTAAATCTGTCATGCTGAGAGCATCTCTAGCCTCAGATAAAGCATTCTTCCTTTAGACAGAAGAGAACTGAATCCTTTCCATCATAAAAACTGTGCACAAACAAAACCTCTTCCATTTCTCTGAAATCCATCTCCATCCTTATTTAACGTCTTAAGACCCTGCGGCCTCATATGAGGACGTTATATTTTAGTGAATTTCTCTGAGACTCTACATGCCACAGTTTTAAGTCTGGGTGTCCTGTACAGAGCACATTCAGGGCTTTCCAGAGATACCAAATGATTGGATGTTTCACCATGACCACTCCCTCTCCTTGGTCTTCAAAAATATCTGAAATTAATTTAGTGACACTCTTATGGAAATATGATAATATTTTGTAATTATCATTTAAATCTATCTAAGTTTTAAATTGTGTGTCATAAATCAACATCTCAGGAAAATGTTATGGAGTTTCAAATCAAAATATGACTTTCTGTTACGAAACAGGACGTTGATTTCATACATGTCCTCATATGAGGACACCGGGACTAAAAGCATGTTTATTATGCATTTTAGGAGACATAACAAATGAATAGGGAAAGAAATTATATTTCAATATTCTATGAAATATTACATATAATTATGAAAATCTTGTCAATTATTACTCCCATTATTACGCTTCTTTTTTCATTACGTTGACCCAAAAACACATTAATATGCAAATTAGATTTAGTTTATAGATACATTGTATATAATGAGAAAACCCATTTATGACCATTTTACACACATTTAACAGAAAGAAAAATGATATATCAAATCATTCTGTTATAACATAGTTGAGAATCATCTTTTGGTAAAAATAATAATAATAATAATAATAAAAAAATCTTAAACTAAAAATATATTGGTGATTTAAAAAATCTATTGTTTTTGCCTATGCATGTTTATTCATGTCTTTTTTATTTATTTATTTATTTATTTATTTTAAGAAATTGAGTCCCGATGTCCATAGCATAAGTTTTGAACGAAATATCTTTTTTTTTTTTTTTTTACAATATTTGTAATGCTCTAAACAATGTAAAGACATGAAAAAAAAAAAAAACTAATTTTTTCCTAAAAATTTTTCTCGGGTCTTAAGAGGTTAAGACTCACAAACTTTCAGCAGACTCACATAACATTACGATAAAATACTTACAAATAAATAAATAACTAAGAGAGAGTGTTTTTCTTAAATAAAGCAACGCATCTTAAACGTGTTCTGGAAGGCTCTCTTTAGTATGGTCTATTTTTGGCACTTCTCATGCAGGCACAGGCTTTAGTCTATATTTTACTCATTTGTTTCAGATTATGTGGAACATACAGTCTACTGAGACATTATCGCTAATGTAATTGTCATATTCAAACAATGGTCAGGCCAAAGTGCCACAGGTCAGGCCGTATCAGATTTTCAAACTGACAATGAATAGAGAATAACAATGTTACAACATTAGGCAACTGTGCAACAGAAATTTGTCTGATCATATGTCACATACAAATCATAACATGTAATTCACATAACTACACAGAAATGTGATGTTGTTCAGTGATCCGTAGACGCGACACAAGTTCACGCAAACAAATAACTTGGTGTATGCTGCCCTCTAGAGATCCTTCTGTAGTTGTGCTGATGAATTTATGATGAAATCTCAAGATCATTCTTCATATCGTTAAAAAAGGAAAGGAAATTATGTAGAAATAACGTGTTTTAGGCTACCATAAATGTCAGAAAATGTGTCATAAAAATGTGTCCGTCCTGCAAATACATTTTAATTCATAGTGAGTCGCTCTTGCAGCTAATTGACCAGCAGAGGGCGTCACTGCGCTGTGCGTCGAGTCTCCAAACCTGTTTTTATAAAGTCTATGCTCCAAACCAACCTGTTGCTTTCTTTATTGCTTAGCCTACGCCTGCATCAATAACCTGTGTGCTCACAAAACCCAGGTCTGGCCTTCGGATTGTTATGGTAGGCTACATTATGAACACATATTCAGCACAGAGTAGCAATATGCAACATATAGGCCAATACATATCGTATATGACCATCATTTACACTTTTTGGCTAATTGTTTGGAGCAGCATTGAAACAGTGTGGAAAACAAAAGAATACGCTAAAAGTTTAACCCTAGACTCATTTACTATAGTTTGAGTTCAGCAATGGTTGAGCAGATAAAAAATAAAAAACAAAACTGTAGCAGTCATTAATACTGTTTTTCCAAAAGGGTCTTTGAGATTCTGAAATTTTTTTCATTTGTGACCCTGGACCACCAAAAATCTGAAAGCTGAATAAATAAGCTTTCCATTGATGTATGGTTTGTTAGGATAGGAGAACATTTGTCCGAGATACAACTATTTGAACATCTGGAATCTGAGGGGGAAAAAAAAAAAATCAAAATATTGAGAAAACCGCCTTTAAAGTCCTTAGCGATGCATATTACTAATCAAAAAATAAGTTTTGATATATTTACGGTAGGAAATTTAAAAAATATCTTCATGGAACATGAGCTTTACTTATCCTAATGATTTTTTGCATAAAAGAAAAATCAGTAATTTTGACCCATACAATGTATTTTTGGCTATTGTTACAAACATACCTTTGTTCTTGTTGATTTGTACTGGCTTGCATCTTACTGATCTCATAGGCTTACAGGCTTTAAGTGAAATCATCAGTCACCCATATAAGCTTTCTGATGGTTTATTAATCATAAGCTAACATGAATCATGTCATATAACAGTTTACATTTCCTAACAATCTGATTTTAGCTTTACACTAGCACAGACATTAGCTGGTCCAATCTAGAAAATGAATTAGCTGGACTAGCTGGTGGGGTCGAGATCAACCGAGTAGACCTTGACCAGGCTAGTTAAAGCTGGTAGGCCATCTTGGACTTCAAAAAATCAGCTACCATTTCCAAAAAACAGCTTAAGGTGATGATTTTGACATGATTTTTCCAGTTGGGGTATAGACTTAATTTGACATAATATTAATTGTTTTTTTAGCACTTTTATAGAAGAAAACGGCTTTAAATATTATGTTGCAGTATTGAAATTGTACACTCTAAAAAATGCTGGGTTGTTTCAACCCAACTTTGGGTCAAATATGGACTAACCCAGCTGTTGGGTTAAATTTTTACATTAAATTTTTAACCCAAAAGTTGGGTTAGTCCATATTTGACCCAAAATTGGGTTAAAACAACCCAGCATTTTTTAGAGTGTAGTAAATATATTTGTTATGAACTCTGAAGCGCTGTTTGGATGATCAGTCCCAACTGAAGGAGCAGTTTGAAGGAAATGCAGTCCCTTACTAGGCTATGTTCAAAGGTCAATCATTATCACACAGAAATTACATTAAATATTGTTTTGACATATTTACATTATGAGGGCTGTAGCATAAAAACGACTGAACGCATATAGGTTTTATCTTTGCACCATCACAAATCTGCCAAAATCTGTCCTACTTTTGCATAGTTCACTGTATCATACAGACACTGGATGATCTATGATGGCAATCATGATCGGCTGTTTGTTTTCAAAGGTTTAGTGAACAAACTGTAGGCTAAAATTAAATTAATCATCTGCAGTTCAATTACAGTATATCACTTTATAAAGACTTGAATAAAGATTAGACAGGTTTATGGATTGCCTTCTTGAAAATGATTGAAAATGTGTGTATGTCCTGTTTTTGCTAAATAAAACTGATTATTTGAAATTACATTATTGTTAATTGTAAAACTAATATACATGCATTTTATGACATTGCATTATTCAAAAGACTTTACAGAATAATTGTATATGCATTCGTGAGAGCAAAACACTTTTTAAACTGAAAAAAAAAAGCTCAAATAAATTCTGAAAAACCAGTTACAGTAGGCTACACTGAAAAAAAAAATGCTACTAAATTTTTTTAAGGTAAGCGGTCGCAAAAAATTTATTTTAGCTACATTTAATTAAAAAATATATGTTGAAAGTTAGTCAAATAAATTTGTTTATTTAAATGTAGCTAAAATAAATTGATTGCAACCACTTACCTTTAAAAAATTTAGTAAATTCAATTAATCATTTTTTTCAGTGTATGTGAAACACACAATTTTTTATACAGGGGGAAGCTGACAATGATAATATTTTTGTGTGATGAATGAATGTAAAATTGTGGTTGTAAGAAATTGTAGAATACATTTTTAGATGAAATGTACTGTCTTTTCTGCTCTTACATCTGAGACATGACAACCAAGCCTGAACAAGCTACTGTCTGCATATATGTTAATGATTAAAATACGCCAGAAACCTCGCTGTAAAATGAATTAACAACTCGTTAAATATTTCTACTACATGGCGACACGCACGACACATTGTCGTCGCATGGGTACTGTAGGTGATACTTCACATTTCCATAAACCGGAATTAGCTGTGAAGTGTGACCCGAGAGTGTCATGGTGTGAGGGATACGGAATGTGAAGAGTTCGTCTTACTTCAAGACACCTTCTCCCGCTTTGCACCTCTTTTACAAGAGGATCCTTTAACAAATACTCTTGGACTCTGAAGGCGACAAAGTGGCATGGGTACTATGCAGATGTGACGTTCCCATATCCACAGGTTTAGCTCCATTAGAGAGAAAAGAGCAGTAAAACAGTAAAAAATGACGCTGCCTGCCCATAAGCACGTAACAACTTATTTCACTTTTATGATTAACACTTCTTTAGCAATAAAATTAAAAGTAAAACTGTTGTTGTTTTCACTTATAATATATAGCCTATTAGAATAATTTATATTAACAAAATAAATACAATTAAATAAATTATTATGCAAATCAAATATTATACAAATCAAATAAATTATTTTATTAAATAATATAAAACACATAATAAAATATAACAAAACAAATCATTAAGTTATTTGCTGATTTGAACTTTTTTTTTGTTTCTTTGAAGTCAAACTGAGACAGATGTGACAAAACCCCTTTCAAATTGGCTTCTTTGAGGAAATAAAATAATTTTGAACTTTATTTATTTACAGTGAAATGTGTTGATTCCTTAAGTCAGTGAGTCTACAACTCTACTGAATATTGATGAACACTGAAGAAGTGGTTTTGGGAGCATGTAAGTCTGAGGGGAATCTTTGAGGGCTTGGTGGTGGTGTTATTGGCTGCTCATTTGAATGCAAATCGAGAGGTTTTGAAGTCGTGGCTGACGTCAGGAGGGCTTGGTTATACCTTTGCCACCTTGACAACAGAGTCACATCATGTTTGATTGAAGCACGTCAAGGACTACGTCGCGTGACCTGGAGATCATTTTGGACTACCACACTTGAGTAAAAAGTATTGAGTCAGGCCTTGGTTTTGAGAGATATTTGGGCTTGATGTATGGCTGGCATGTTGCCTTAAAAAGGTTATTTTAGGGGTTTCTTTCGAATCATGTACGTTGGATACCTTTTGGATAAAGAGGGAAGCATGTATCACCAAGGAGCCGTGCGAAGATCTGGCATCAGTCTTCCACCACAGAATTTTGTCTCCACTCCTCAGTATTCAGATTTTACAGGATACCATCATGTCCCCAACATGGACACACACGCGCAGTCAGCGGGGGCATGGGGCTCTCCTTACGGCGCACCGAGAGAGGACTGGGGCGCCTACAGCCTGGGACCTCCAAACACTATTTCTGCACCTATGAGCAGTTCATCCCCGGGACAAGTTTCCTACTGCTCTTCAGATTATAATGCCATGCACGGCCCGGGATCAGCAGTGCTGCCTCCACCAAACGAAAATATTTCTGTGGGCCAGCTTTCACCTGAGAGAGAAAGACGCAATTCCTATCAGTGGATGAGCAAAACCGTGCAGTCCTCATCAACCGGTAAGGCCAACAAATGTCTTTCAAAAAAATATAAAATAAAAAGAGAGAATTGCTTGCTAAGAATTTAAAATATATGGCATAACACGCAAAAGGAAACCGTTTAATTATTTATTAAGTAATACCTTAAAACGTGTAAACTGCGCAATAATTTAAAGGTCTTGAAATCAGCGATCGAAATGTACAAAATGACAGTAGTTCATGCTTATGATTTATTTTCTCGATGCTGTAGAATATTTTTAAAAATTACAATTTAAGAAATGTACTAAAATGTACATTTGAAAAAAAAAATAAAAATAAAAATATAGCAAAAACATAAAAAAAGAATCAAAATAGTTACTTTCTCTTATTTTGGTTTAATATTGGATAAATAGTTTACTCAAGGACAAATCGTGCTAAATACAACACTGTTAAGAATGTATTAACTTTACAGTGTTTGATGTTTTCCTCAAGTAGCCTAATGGCACATCTGACAAAATATTACGAAATGAAAAGGCCTAATAAAGTCGAAAAGTTCTACACACACTAACTGTCCTTCTCCCCTTCATTATTTGCGAAAAACTTTCGGTTCCAAAAAAAACGGAATACCTATATTAATATACTATTTGTTCCTTGACGCATGGGACAAATAGTTGTGGCAAAATTAAGTTGTTGGGAATTGGCGCCAGGGTCACTTGTAATGCTAATTTGCGACTCCCGTAAACAAGATGTGAGGTCTACTTTTCCTGTTACATTGTCTCAGGTTTTGAGGGTTATCTGTCATATTCAGGCGGCGACTTCTTTCAACACCTTTTTCACTTTGATATGCAGCAGCGCGTCTTCCTCTGTCTCTGTTCTTGAGGGTTATATTACCTCAAAGAGTGACAAATTCCACAGCACATAAAGTTCTCCTGTCTCCGCCGCATGTTAAAACAACACAGTTAAAAAAATAATAATTAATTTAAAAAAAAAAAATTAAAGACAATAATCACAAAGTTACATGACTTAACTGTAAACGGCCTTTTTCATTACTAAAGCTGAAAAATGGAAATTTTTGGAAATGGCATGTGAAGTTAAAGAGGCATATTTAAAATTAGATGTTACACTTTATTGAGCTTTCAGTGACTGCATCTAAACTTTTAATTAAAACACGAATTAATTGTGTTTATAATGAGTTTCCTCGTACATAAAAGTATGTAGTTTTGTTCTAGGATTGTTGGTCTGTACATCAAACAAGTGCAGCCTGCTCTTGGCTTGACGAAAAGATTTTTGATGTTATCTCCTTGTAATTCTTTGTAAGACGTGTATTGTCTCTTAACACATCAATGGCGTTTGGGAATGTGGCTTTGCGTCTCTTTGTTCTGCAGTTTGTTCAAAAAATCTCCTCAAAGAAGATTAGAAGCTCAATTTGCATATCTAGCAATGTAATCTTAGTTTATACAATTGACTGAATATTTCAGTGGCGTTATGATTTATAGGCCTATAGTTAAAATGAGAGATCATATATAGTATTGTAAATGCAACGATAAATGTAAGAGAAGAAAGTCAATATGATAAAATAATTATAACCTATAGAGATTATACAGTGCACAAGTTCTTCCTTTTTTTATTAATTTTATTAATAGCAATGTGACATTTTAAGCATGACGTTTAATTTGGTCTTTATTTCTGAATTTTAACAATTTTTTATGACGAATTTCTTCATTTTATTATCATTGTTTCATAATTAGCCTACTATTCGTTTATTTCCCATTTTTTAGGCAAAACGAGAACGAAGGAGAAATATCGAGTTGTGTACACAGACCATCAGAGGCTGGAGCTGGAGAAAGAATTTCATTTTAATCGCTACATCACAATCAGAAGAAAATCAGAGTTGGCAGTAAACCTCGGGCTTTCAGAAAGACAGGTAAATGACTTCACTTTAGATTTTTACTGATAGAATATGATTCATCTAATTAAAAACAATTAGACTTAGACTTATTTCTTTCTATAACAGTTTGTCCTTTGTCTTCACAGGTAAAGATCTGGTTTCAGAACCGCAGAGCTAAGGAAAGGAAATTAATCAAAAAGAAAATGGGTCAGTCTGACGGCAGCGGAGGGTCAGTCCACAGCGATCCCGGTTCTGTTAGTCCCCTACCGGTTCCAGGGTCTCTGAGTCCGTCAGATATTCACGGTTCTCTGTACCCACCCCCAGGAATGAACCCCTTACCATCTATGAGAAACATACAGCAAGTTACTGTCACTCAGTGAACTCGAACTTGAAAGATCCAACTTTAACTGAGCACTCCATCACGCTGAAAGGACAGAACCGAACCGAAGCGGACCACTCGCGTGGCCAAAACGGATTACAAACTATTACATGACAGGCATCAAGACGCGTTGTGGATTAGGCTACAACAGAAGAATCACGTCTTAAATGCAACGAAATGCTGGAGGCTCTTCAAATATTGTTTTAATAGAATAGTTTTTAAAATTAAGAAAAAAAAAAAACATACAAAAATCTTGTTCGTCTGATCCAGAGACTAAATATTTTAATGGTTTGTTTGTGTTTGCTCAATTAAGATATTAATATCATTTTCTGTATGTAGTGAGTGTATCTAAATGTTTGTAAATAAAATGAAACTACAGGTACAGCGTTTCTCGGGATGTTTGATGATCCTTACCCTGGATCTGTTAAACTTTTATTATCTGTGTAAACCAATGCCAGGCTGTTTTATGCTCCAGTTTGTGTCCAAAGCGCACGTCGTTCACTTTCTTTTCACAGGGGTGATGTGCAGGTGTCACATACCTAATACGGGTATAACATTTGTTTCCAACAATGTGTAAATAAAAAGTTTTTCAATAATTTTTTTTTTATCGTGTCTTGATATATTCTTAAACGAATGAAATACTGCATGCTCGTCTGGTTTAGGCATTTTGCTTGACGCACAGCAAGCATTTAGCCTACCTTCAACTTTCTTACCTACCTGGCTTCAACTATCTTTTAAACGTGAGACCACCGTAAAATTAATTTCTTGTGTAAGGTTGAACTTAATTTGTAAAGTTCTTAGGCTGTAACATGTATTTCTGTATGAATGCAGTAGCCTATTCATTGAAATTGGATGATTAGACCAACAAAAATGGCTTATTTTGGCGTCAAATATCGTTTATAGGCTAATCCATTGGTTTAGCAGGATTTAGTTTTAAATTAACGATTTCACAAAAAGAAATAAAATAAATAAATAAATTGTGGAAACAGCTGCATGTCATTAAATATCGAAAAATGGTTTACAAGTAAAGAAATGTCTGCCAGGAACCTATAAATATAGCCTATTTGGGAAGAAAACAATCAGTATAAATACTTCCTTTACAGTTTGCAAGGTGCATCACTCAGTCATCAGTGTGACAAGCTCTAAATCTCCCAAGTATTTAATTTTGTAATGTGCTTGGTATTTATTTATTTTAATTTTAATTTCAGTTGAGAGTGAGACATTAGAGGAAATCAACAGTTTGGTTACAGCAGTTAGGAACACTGATTTCCCTGCCTTGCTTTTAGCCTATTTGTAAACAGTATACAGTCTTGACTTTATTATTTTAAAAGCATTAGAGGCACAAATCCCTTTGATGTGAGACTTGTTAGATTTGTTTGACGAACTATTACAACAAATTATCACTGTATTGAACAATTAACCAAGCAGGAAAAATATCAAACGTCTGGTAAACACATCAAAATAGGCCTATATCCTCATATTTTGGCCTTTATCATTTAGGCTTAAAATTTTGACCCATATCATACCTTCTTGACAGTACCCGAAAAGCCAATTTTGTTATAATCTATTGAATTGGTTATAGGTTGAGGGGGGGGGAACCTAAAGGAAGACAAGAAAATAATCACATTCAATTTTTGCAAAATATTACACATGAAATAGGATTAAACAAATATATTTTCTGTAATTTATTGGAAATAGGGTTTAATGAAGGCCCTGTCAATAATCTCAAACCCTGGCTACAAACTGAGCACAGCTTAATTTACACAAAACATGCAACTGTGTTATAGCTGCACTGGAGTTTTTAAAATTGTGTTTATGTAGTTGTCATTTTATTTATTGTTTATTGCTAGAACACGACAAAATTGCACAATTCGGGGTTATAAACATTCTGTGAACAGGTTACAAGTAGGGTTGAAAAACTAATTAAACAGCCAAAATATTTCATTTCAGCTCTTGAAATTGATAGCCTAACCAATCAACACTTTGTGCATAAGCTCCACACTTCACTCAAAATGTGTTAAAAAATAAAAGTATATATATATATATATATATATATATATATATATATATATATATATATATATATATGTTAAGAGTTTCAGGACTCTTTTGTAATTTACTCGTGTACAGTGCTAGGCTTTTTTTTATTTTTTATATGCCAGTCATATTACAGTCAATGAACATGACAGTAGTCATTTCCAACATATAGTGTAGAAAAATATTGAATATAGACTACAATATAGAAAATGACAATATACAGTAAAAAAAACTAATACAAGTAAAATAAATAAATAAATAAATAAATAAATAAATAAAAAATGAAAGGGTGTGAGATCATCATACAAATAGCTTAAAAGCTTCACATAGAGACCTGGTGCGTTTTGTTTTACTATTTTTAATAAATATAATCATAAATATAATCATATCTCTTGAAACGCGCGCTGCGATGACACTGGTGTGATGATGTCACCGGCGCTGTGCCAGAGACGTCATGAGCGTCCTGCTGCCCAACATGGCGGACTTTGATACCATTTACGAGTTAGAAGAAGAAGATGAGAGAATTGTGAGTGAAGAGCATCTCGTCAGATACTGTCCCGAGCCTGTGGTCATGCGAGGGGCTGGTCACATCACCGTGTAAGCGTATGAATGCGGCAGCAGCGCTGTTAGTCGCTGTTAGCTCATGTGTGTGTGTGTGTATGCTAAGCTCACTGCGTGTTTTTGTCGCTAAGTTGTGGGATCAAAATACTCGTAGGCCGAGCTTCTCCAGCTGTGTCCTGACAGTGATTTTAAGCGGAAGAATCAGCCCTCCTTCCCCGAAGCCTTGCTGTTAGCACAGAGATTTATGGTTTTATTGCTGGCCGTGGATAAAGGCTGCCCCGTAACCACACTCAAACTCATTAGGATCTTTGCTTTAATTTGAAGTTGTGGGTTACTGTAGTGTACGTACGCTGAGGTAAACTTACGAGATAATATTTTAGTTAATGCAATCGCTTTCATGGGACAGTACAAGTACCCCTGCAACTGTCATTTATGCACATATTTCTGAAGTTGAATCACCAGCTAGACCGGTAGAGATATGAGTTATTTTATTATTTAATGAGGTAAACAAAGTGATGTTGCTACATGAGACAGCAGTGCAGCATAGCCTACTGCAATGGATTGTAAACAGACATCACACAAGACACTTATACAGCCTTCAGATTCTCTGGCAATTCAAGCTAAATGTAGAAACTCAACCTTCTCACTTTGTAGTGTCTGTGTTGTTTTCAAGTCCTTAATGACATTTACATCTAACTGAAATGAACCCAGTGTTAACCAAGCTATCTTTTTTTCGCCTGTCATGACAAACAGAGCCTTTGTCTGTAATTTCTGCCACATAAGAAAAAAACATGCTTTGGTAATCATTAATAATTATGAGATTAAAGGTCTATATTGTGACTTTACGTCATAATTATGAGACAAAAAAATCATTATCACAAAGTCAATTGACTCTTTATACCATAGTTTCGACTTTATCGCATAATTACAACTTGGAATGTCATAATTTCAATTTTTATTGCATAACTATGGTTTAATGTCTCATAATTTCATTATTTTTATTTTATAATTCTGACTTTTGTGTCATAATTTTTTCTGTCATAATTGACTAGTAGTTCAAAATTTTTACATTTCATGTCATAATTTGAACTTTTTTATCATAATTATTACATAGTATCTCATGATTATTATTAACCAATGCATTTTGTTATGTGGTGGAAATGACCTTTAACATCTTTTTCCCCATAATCATAACCTTTTTAAAAATCTGTGTTTGCAGGTTTGGACTAAGCAACAAATTTGACTCAGAGTTTCCTTCTGTTCTCACAGGAAAGGTAATGATTTCTAACTCACATTTACAAAATATATCTTATTGAATTTTATATATGGTGTGAATGAAATATCTTTCCCTGTTGACCTTTAACCTTACACCATAATTCACCATGCTGTGAGCCTTTGGTTAATACAGAATCCCTTGATGAAGTTTCTAAAATGGTTTTAATCCAAGCTTGCTGCAGTTTTGCAACAGAATCTGTCAATAAGTAAACCGTCCAGGGCTCCGGTAGGCAGGGATCCCAGCGCTGGGAGGACACAGCTCCCAGAGACAAAATAATGAAAGAAACACTGTGCCGTCCACAAGAATAGGAAGCTTCCTGGGTCGGACGCAGAAATACAAAAAGGCTGCAGGGGGAAGAGCAGGCTGAGGGAAGTGCGGGGCAATAAAGCGGAGCTCCAGTATTGTGACCCAGGGTGACATGTGATGGATGAGGTCAGGATTATGATGACTGAAGGGTGCAGATCAGGCCTGCTGGGCTTTATTCAGAGTTCTTTTGCTGTTTGCAAAGAGACCTTTGCATCCTGTCATAAAAGATTACGACCCGGGTTTTATGGCGTACATACCCAGAGAGGAATGAGCAGCCATTCATGTTGTTTAGACGGCGCAGCCACAGGCCATGGGCTTATCTCATCTTTTTGTCCTCCCTTTGCCCTGAGAGTGTCAGAGCTTGGTTGGCAAGTTACAAGCGTGCAATTGCAAGATCTCCAGAGAACATCTGCAAACATAGAATTTTTTCTTGAAAAAAAAAAAATCCAATGACTTTATATGGAACTGCTTCTATTTTTCTTGTATTTCTTAAATGAACATTTTGTTGTTGTTTTACTATTTATATTCTATAAAAATATTTATCTTTTTATTATTTTGAATATATTTTTATTTCTATTTTTTATATATTCCTTCACTAACAATGCATAAAGAATCGTTTACTAGCTTATTTACAGTCCTGTTTTGCTTCTTTCCCATCTGCTCTAGGTTGCTCCAGAGGAGTTCAAGACGAGCGTCAATCGAGTAAACGCTTGCTTGAAGAAGAACCTGCCGGTCAATGTGAAATGGCTGCTCTGCGGCTGCCTGTGCTGTTGCTGTACGGTGGGCTGCAGTCTGTGGCCTGTCATATGTCTCAACAAGAGAGTGAGTCTTTCCTCAGATGTGACTGGTCCTTCCTCCATTAATCTGTATTAATTACTTACTGCCTCTTTTGAACACCTAATAAGTAAACCCGCTCAGTGAGGAGGCAAGTAACAAACTGCATCCACTTATTAACTGTGTGTGAAACTGATATATGTCAGAAGTCATGGCTTGTTGAATTGTGGAAAGGTGGCAATTTTACAGCTACAAATTTTAAGTTATTGGCCATGACGTGCAGCTTACAAGGTGCTTAAATACGAGCTTTGGTCCATAAATGCCTCTGAAGTCTTCATGCCCTGGGAGATTTATTGGCATTTGTTAAGCATGTGTTTGAAGAGTTTGACAGGGTGATTAGCATAAAAACCTGTGTGTGTGTCTATTTTTGTTTGTGTATAATTATCTATTTGTATAAGCTCATTTTTGTTTGTGTGTTTCAGACGCGAAGATCCATCCAGAAATTGTTAGAATGGGAAAACAACAGATTATATCATAAGGTAAGCACATTGCAGAATTAATCTCAGACACATAAAGATAAGGACAGTGGATCATCTCCAATTTAGCTGCCATGTTAAGAGCCATTCAAGTCTTGGTGTGTGGTGGATAACGATCATTAAAATGGCTGCTAATGTTTGACCCTGTCAAATGCTTGTTGCCCTCGGAGCCATTTTGGTCTGATGCATTGATATAGTGCAGAGGCTGACCAAACTGTGGAAAGGTCAGCAGTAAAAAAGCCACGTTCGTTTTGTTGTGTCTCGAAGCTTTGACTGACAGCCAGTAGCGGCGCAGTAATGTTAAGGAAACTCAGCTAATCGCTGACCACTGCTTGACCTCAGCTAACCCTTGTGTGTAAAGTGTGTCTGAGCATCTGAAGTGCTTGTGTCTATTTTGAAGATCTACCGCACGGCTTTGTCTAACCCGTCTCTTCCTGTCTCGCCTTCAGCTGGGGCTGCACTGGAAACTCAGCAAGAGAAAATGTGAGAGCAACAACATGATGGAATATGTAAGTTCCTGGATGTTGTTTTTTCATAAAAGTAAATCATTTCTTTTTCATTTTAGGGCTATAAGCTGCTACCTGAATTATTGCAAATGCACCACAAAATTAAATGTGCAACAATTTAAAATCTAAGAGACAGTCAGGGAAACTTTGTGCATCATCATCTCATTAGCGTATTCATCTGATTTATCATGCACAAATGTCTCTTATGTACTGATTATTTTTAATGAGTCAGTCAAAAAGATTCAGCCTGTGACTCACTTGTTGTTTTGTGACAAATTCAATTTCATAGTTTTGTTTTTTGTAATCAATTGTAAAATCATTCAAATATTTTACAAAAAAAATAAATAATTAAGATAAGATCCAATTTTATGGTTCAATTAGCTCTAAGGGAATATTTGTTTGAGTGATCATAATCAACAATGCTGTTTATATGAAGAGTTTATTTGCAAAAACAGATAACTCATGTTTTTATTGTAAATTTTATTGTAAATCATGTTTTTATTGTTTTGTTGTGTTAGCTGTATTTTTTTAGTTATTATTATTTAATCAAAACAACCCATCTGCAGTTTGATTGATATTAATTGGAATGCAGGATTTAAAAAAAAAAACATGATTTTTGAACATTTTAAAAAATGGAATTATCTGTTTTTGCAAATGAACTCTTCATATTTATTTTAAAAACAGGCAGAAATACACTTTTAAAACTGGGATATTTATGTGTCACAAGTACAACCATGTTCATTAAAGTGACGGCATCAAATTGTACCTTATGTATGGTAAATACAACTAGAAACAACCTATTTAAACCGTACCTTTCAAAAGTGTTTTTGAAAGATATCTTTTGTGCTCACCCAGGCTGCATTTATTTGATTTGTATTAAAAATACAGTAAGAACTGTAATACTGTAAAACTGTGGAATATTACAATTTAAAATTACTCTTTTTCTTTGTGAATATATTTTCAAAATGTGATTTATTCCTGTAATGCAAAGAATTTTCGGCAACATTACTCCAGTCTTTAGTGTCACATGATTTTTCAGAAATCATTCATATATTAATGTTGAAACAGTTGTGCTGCTTACAGTTTTTTGTGCAATCTTTTTTAAGATTCTTGGATAGTTTAAAAGAACATCATTTATTTTAAATGTAAATCTTTTGTGAATGTATTTACTGTCACTTTTGATAAATTTAGTGCATCCTTGCTGAATAGAAGTATATAATTTCTTAAAAAAAAAAAAATCTTACTGATACCATAAGATTTGAACGATTGTGTCTATAACTTAAACTGTCGTAATCACAGTACTGACTGCTGTTAAAAGCTAAAGTAGCTTTGCATTCAGTGAATTGAAGCGTTTCTCAACAATCATCTTTACTGTGCGATTCTGTTATTTGTAAGTTAAGGGGTAGTTTGACTCCTAAATGTTTCGTTCAATCATATTTTTTTTTTCTTTTTGGTCTGGAGTTCTGCATTTTCTTAAAAAGTCAGACCGTAAGGTTGTAAACCATGAGGCTGGTGATTTTTACCCCTCAAGTGTGCTTGCATAACATTGTCTTTTTTTCTGTCTACAGGTTATTCTTATAGAGTTCTTACCAAAATATCCTATATTCAGACCTGACTAAAGGACTTCTGGATTCTTCTGCTGGATCCTCGTGGAAGCCCCTTCATTCCTCTCCTTAGTGCCTTGTATATAAGTCGGATTGAGGGTCTTCACTGGGTTTCTCCAAGACCCCTTCTCCCAGTACCTTGTACAGTAGAATTCGCAACACTGTCACTTTGCTTTAGAGCAGATTTTGCACATTTCCTGATGTAGTAGAAGAGCTCCTGTGTTGCACTCAGACGTTTTGTTACATATAACAAGTTTAAAAAGTGCATTTACCCCAAAGAGCCATCAAGTCCTCCCCGCATACTATATTATGGTATTGTTACGAACAAGGCACCTTATGGTGTGAATTTGCCTTATGTTAAAAGGACAACCTTTTTTAAATCGGATGTGTAAGTGCAGGAGTCAGAAGTGAGTTGTGTTTTAATGTTTTCAGAGTGCGATGACTAGCGTTGGGCTTTTGAAGCTAGTGCAGCAGATGTTTGAACTAGCTTAGAGGAACAGTCAGCACCGTGATCTGGCACTTTTGCGATTGTCTACTACACGGGGAAGTCAACGAACTGACTTGTAAATATCATGGACAGAATGTACAGTGTGGTATACCATGTTTACATTATGTAATTTAGCTGGTTATTAGTTTTTCGCCAAGATATTATTGTAGCATAGTTTGTTTATAAGCCGTGTCTCTGTAACTTTACAGTTTATATGGACCTGTTTACCCAGTAAGCCATAAAATGTACGTACAAGATGCCACTCGAGTTATGGCTGAAAATTGCACTTGAGCACACGAGGACAAGCAGATTGTCCTGGAGGTTTTTGATGTTGTTTTACAATGTCATTAGTAGTGTGTTTAAAAACGATAACGTATGCCAATCAAGCAAAATTTGTTACCAAGAGTAATGTATCATTCATTTTTGCGCCAAGTGATATTTACCTTTTCAAGTTTTTGTTGGAATATACTTTGTACCCTGTATTTTTTTTTCTTCATGTTTTGTTTCTGTTCTTTCAGTACAGCTTCATCTTGGATTATGTGTGTTTTAGTTGTGTTCATGGATGCTGTATCCTGTGGTTCTACTCCTGGGGTAACTACAGACACTGCGTTGTATATGTAATGGTTAAAACTGCCCCTCATCTGTTTTCTGTAACTATGGCATCTTTGCTCCATATACTGTAGACATGACTGCATTAGTCGAGTGCCTCTGTAGATGGTCTTGAAAGGGAGCTGTGCTTAAGAGGAATGATTCTTTGCCTAGCAATCTAATGGAGAGAAAGGAATCTGCTCTCAGAACTGGTTCTGTTAAAGTACCTGTAAATGTTTGTCCCTATCTAATCCTATGGAAAGCTTCAATAAATTCCTGATTTTGATGTTTTTGAACAAAATTCTCTTTATATGTATATATTTTGCCGTATTTAAAAATATGAATAAACATTAAATAAAGGAAATTTACATACATATATACATATATATATATATACACACACACATTATATATAATGTGCCATTTTAAATAATTTCCTTTTATATCATTATAATTTTTTTTTAATATGGCCATTCATTGTTCAGTTAATAGGTTAACTAAAGTTACGAGGTAAACTCTTTAATTTGATAGTATTTGAGTTTTATGCAAAGGTTTATATTTTTATAAGGCTTATTCACTTACTATGTGATTACTGTCTGTTATAGTACATATAAATACAGTTTTTTAACTACTGCTTGATGTCACAGCTTTATACTTATACAGTAACACAGATTTCAAATCAAAAGTACAACAAAAAGCTGTAGAAAGTAATCCTTAGAGCTTAAAGTATTATATTAGCAATGGAAATAATTCAGATTAAATAGATACATGGCATTTAAATTTGTGATTTTAATATTGCTTGCTTTTTGTCAAAGATAGAAATGACCCATTGGTTTACATTATGTAAGAGCGGGGGTGCAAAGAGGGGAGTGTGAAGAACAAACGTAACTCAGCATGAATGATTCAGATACAAACAGCTGCATTTGAGGTAGTCTGTCCATTTTCACTAGCGCTTTATGTATTTTAAGCTTAAATATTCATTTAGCAACAGCTTACAGCAAATAAATAAATAAATAAATAAATAAATTGATATGTTGAGCTTTATATGGCCTCTAGGGGGCAGGCTAAGACACAATGAAGAATGTGGAGCAGTGTAAGTACATGAAGTTTCAAATTTGGCCAAAAATGGTGTCTGAGAATGTCCTGGTACATGTCATCTGCATTGCAATATGTACATTAGCCTTTAATAATATGTTTTTCTCTGTTTGTTCTAAAATATGCTATCAAAATATCCTGAAGTGCCACAGCTAAATTTTACATTCTCAGCAGGTGTTTGGTGACTTTTGCACATCTTCATATAGACCATCAGCGTTTATCATCATGACCATAAAATAACATTATCATTTCACTTCAAATTCCAATTCAACAATGAATGCCTCACGTCATTCATGTTTGTCTTTAACAGTTGGCAACCTATTGCATTAGTTTAGCCTGTCAGCAGGATTTAAAACCTTTTAATCCTTGGTTCATAGTTCAAGGCTTAAATTCAAACTGCACAGGGCTGATTTACATCCTGCACAGGTCCCCTGTGTGTCAGCACGTGGCCCGCTTGCCCTTCAAACTGCTCAGATGGTGTGACACTCAACAGGGCAAAGCCGCAGATATTGCCTGGGAATCCCACAGGGACTATAATGAACGATTTGGAAAGGGAGTGAAATATGTGGCTTTAGCATTAACTCTTGAGTAACAGTGAAAAGCAACACTGTAATCCAAACAAGGTTAAAATGTTGAAGCCACTGTTGTTCTGGCAGATGAGATTGAGATCTCAAAGAGTGTAGAATAATTCTCAGCAGATTACATGCAAATTCATATTAAATATTAATCATTATTTGGAAATCTGTAAGAGTTATTAAAATTATAGAAATGACCTAATAGAATCAATTACAACTGTATTATACTACAGATCAGAAAAGTGAACAAAACAGCTACTGCTTAGAACAAGGATGTAATAAAATAAAACAAAAACTTTTATTCTGTCATCACAATAACCCTTTCACATTTGCTGTGCTTGTCCAAAAACCGAACATCATTAAAACTGAATAAAATGCATTACAAAGTAAAAGGGTTGAACATACAGATATCAGAGGCAAATAAACATTCTACAGTTGATGAAAGGCCAAAGATAAGAACTGGCATTTTTGGTATACAAGCAATTAAGGCAAGTGTGGATCGGTGTTTGTACATATTCATATCCAAGGCACCCAAGAGATACATTCTTAAAAATGTGTCAAGCCAAGCTGTGGTTTAAAAAAACAGTCCATATTATCACCCCAACAGCAACTACATAGTTTTACACTAGTGTAACTATTCTCAGAACATATAACAGTGTAAAAAGTGTCATCAGAGCGTCCATCAACATGAGAATGTGATGTGGTCCAACTCTAGGTAGTGTCAAAATAATTACTCATATTTATTACCTCACTACTGACCATTTCATGTCAATCATAAACCTTCTAAAAGATTATTACTGGTTATATATGGAAACAAGAAGTTCCATTCTAAAATATACACCCAGGCAAGTGGCATGATAAATAACTTCTTTTTAAACATGAAGTCAAGCTTGTCCAGCGCCCTCAAGTGCAGTTCACACTTTTTCACCATTACAGCTCAACAAAGAGCAATGCACACTTGTAAAACACTAAATGCCTAGAGTGGATTAAATTATATCAACATTTAGGCTTGCTTTTAAATCTTGGGTCATTGATTGTTAACAGACTTCCTCTGTTTTTCACCTTGTTCTTAAGAGAAGATACATCTCTACTCCAATAACAGACTTGTGCATCAACTTAAAATCCAGTGGTGGATCCAGTAACAGTGATAGAGTTCAGGCTAGTCTTTAAACCAGGCTGCCAGGCCAGGAGACCACGGTCAATGTGACTTTGTTCTTCTGCAGTTTCAGCATTGGGATCAAGGAGGAGTTATTCATGCCAACTGTAGTGACTCCGTTCACAGCCACAATCTCATCGCCGCACCTGCAGGAGAGCATGAGGGAGTCAATAAACAAAGCAACTCCTTTTATAGAGGCAAACTTGCTGCACTCAAGAAAATGTTCATAATAGCTTGTCAATGATGACAACTGGAATACAACAATTAAAGGGATTGTTCACCCAAAAATGAAAATTCTGTCATTCATACAATTACGGTTGAACCACTGATGTCACATAGACTATTTTATCAATGTCCTTACTAACTTTCTGGGCCTTGAACGTGGTAGTTGCATTTCTGTCTATGCAGAGTCAGGAAGCTCTCAGATTTCATCAAAAATATCTTAAACTGTGTTCTGAAGATGAACGAAGGTCTTATGGGTTTGAAACGAGATGAGGAATTTTCATTTCTGGGTGAACTATCCCTTTAAGTCACTTCTACTCTACCATTCAAAAGTTTTGTGGTCAGTAAGATGTTTTTGTTTCCCTTACGTCCACCAAGACTCAATTTATTTGATCGAAAATACAGTAAAACCTGCAATGTTGTGAAATAGTATTACAATTTAAAATAACTGTTCTCCATTTTCATATATTTTAAAATATAATTTATTCCTGTGACGGTAAAGCTGAATTTTCAGCATCATTACTCCAGTCTTCAGTGTCAGCAATTCTTCTTTAAGAAACATTTCTTATTATTTTAAATATTTAAAAACATTTGTGCTGTTTCATATTTCTGTGGAAGCGGTGACTTTTTTTTCAGTATTCTTGGATGAACAGAAAAGTTCAAAAGAACATCCTTACTAAATAGAATAACTAATTTCTTTCAAAAACAACAAAACCTTATTGACCCCAAATTTTTGAATGGTAATGTTAAAGAGGACAGGAGACTCACTTGAGGCGTCCATCAAAGTGAGCTGGTGTTCCAGGCACTATGGTTTTAATGAAGAAGGGCTGCTGGCCACGACTCTCCTCATATCCTCCCACGATACTGAAGCCCCAGCTCTCATTGTTGGTCTTCATCAGCATAATATCACGACACCAGTGGATGTAACTTGGGATTAAAAAGATAGTCAAATTATGAATTTTGCTCATGTTTAAGCCCATACGGTCATATACTTGCCCAAAAGTTATAGAAGAGGACATCAAATTTGAATTTTTTGCACTCAATAATCAATATCTCAACATTAAAAAAAATTGTACCTGGGCAGGCCCAACCAGCGGGTCCAGAGAGGAGCCCAATTAATGTCATCCTCTTTGGGTCCCTCCAGTGTCTCCATGTCTTCTCTGGTGCTGGATTCTCCATCCTGTTCTTCCTCCTCGGCAGAGGTTTGGATAACTCGCAGTGTTACTGTGTTCTGAGCGGCCTGAGTCTTTAGGATGGTCACCGCTTCATTGTAGGTCAGATGGGTCAGGTCGATATCATTTATACTCAGCAATACATCACCTGCAGCAGCCATGACATCACAGTTAATACAAGCATTGCACATGACGCTCAGAGCAGAGCATTTTATATGGAGGCATGAGGAGAATGACCTGTTTTGACGATGCCATCTCTGTGCAGACAGCCCACCGGCTGCACACTAGTGATGTAGACGGGCAAACGGCTGCGGCAGTCTCTCCCACCCGCGATGGTGATGCCTAGAGAGTGTCGAGGCTCCTTCTTTAGACTCACTGTCTTCTCTTGACTGGAGAACCCAACTGGAGGCTCCTGAATCCAGATAATGCACATTAAACAACTTGAACAATACAAACTTAGTCAAAGAAATGATTTGTGGATGTAACAACTTTTACCAACAGCTGAATCAAGTTACATGCACCTTTCAAATAGTCATGTAAACACTGTACCAGTCCAGTTTTTGGCGTAGTTGGACTATCAGATCTAGATATTGCAATGCGATTGTAACTTGGTTTTATCTACTATGTACAATAACTTTCAAAAAATATTTTATATTTTTGAAATGTGTCTCATGCTCACCAAATTTGAAAAAAAAAATAAAAAAAATTAAATAAAAATACAGTAAAACAGTAATATTGTAAAATAAAAATGTGAAAATTGCATTAGATCAAAATACAGTAAAAATAGTAATATTGCGAAACAAGTTATTTCACATTTGTATTTTTATTTTATTTTAACATTTTTGAAACTGTAATTTATTCCCATTATTCTAATATGCTGATTTGAGGCTCAAGACACATTTATTACTATTATCAATGTTGAAAACAGTTGTGTTCCTTAATATTTCTGTAAAAGCCATGAAATTCATATTCTTGAACTTTATTTGAAATTATATGAACTTTACTGTCACTTTTGATCAGTTCCATGCATCCTTGCTGAATAAAAGTATTAATTTCTTTAAAAAATAAATCATACTGGCTCGAAACTTTTGATCAGTTAGTATACACACAGTAAACAGACTACAACAGGACTTGCGTTGTGAGCATGCTCTGAAAGACAGAGTTGAAGTTTTAATCCTTTAAATATTTAAGTATGGTTATAGTTGCATTATGTATACTCGCATGACTGAACCTCAACTATGGAAATATTTACTGCAGATCCATTGAAACTGCATGTAAGCGTGCTTAATGATTAACAATAGTGTTTTGAAAAGGTCTGTATTTTGGGGATGGGTGAAAAGTGAAAGTTTAAGACATGTGCCTGATTCCTGCCGTGAAAACATTTGTAAAAACAAACATCCCAGATCCTGCTGCGAAGCAGAGAGATGCGTTAATGTGAGCGGCTCTGACGCGCTGCCATCATAATTCATAGATTGTGGCAAAACGCTCTCCTTTCAGCCATCTTCTCCAGCCCTCCAGAGGAGGATGGGCGGCCTCTTCCTACCCAGCAGGGTGGCCCTTCCTCCCAGCGTGAGCTCAAGCTTCATCTCCACAGGTGAAAGCTAACTGTCACCAGCTTTGATCCCAAGCTACAAACAAACACAGTGGCTGCAGCAGCTCAGAGAGCAGCACCCCGGCCTTTTGATCAGGGACGAGTCCCAGAGAGAGAGGGGGGCATCTGCTTTCATCTCCCACTACCCAGCCTGTGTTTGCTGCCTCTGCCTTCAGCTGGTGAGGAAGTGTCACAAAAGCAGGGTGTGACTGGTCTCTGGGTGAAAAGTCACCTCGCGCACACATGTGCAGGCAGCACAACCAATGAAACATGTAACCAAGCTTTTGCCAACGAGTCAAACTATAATTACAAAACACCTTTCTTTTACTTTTTGATCCATTTACACGGCCAGGTATTGTACACAGTGCATTGCATTCAGAAAGTATTCAGACCCCCTTAATTTTTTTCCATTTTGTTGTTGCAGCCTGATACTACAATGGTTTAAATTAATTTTTTTCTCATTAATCTACACGCCGTACCTCATAATAACAAAGTGAAAACAGAATTTTAGAAATGTCCGTAAATTTATTAAAAAGAAAAAACTGAAATATCACATTTACGCAAGTATTCAGACCCTTTGCAACAACACTTGAAATTTAGCTCAGGTGCCTCCCATTTCTCTTGATCATTGCTGAGATGTTTCTACACCTTGATTGGAGTCCACCTGTGGTACGGAGGTATGGAGTGTAGATTAATTAGAAAAAATGAAAAGCTAATCAACTCAAAACACCTGCAAAGGTTTCCTGAGCCTTCAAAATGGTCTCTCAGTTTGGTTCACTAGGCTACACAATCATGGGGAAGACTTCTGATCTGACAGTTGTCCAGAAGACAATCATTGACACCCTTCACAAGGAGGGTAAGCCACAAACATTCATTGCCAAAGAAGCTGGCTGTTCACAGAGTGCTGTATCCAAGCATGTTAACAGAAAGTTGAGTGGAAGGAAAAAGTGTGGAAGAAAAAGATGCACAACCAACCGAGAGAACCGCAGCCTTATGAGGATTGTCAAGCAAAATCGATTCAAGAATTTGGGTGAACTTCACAAGGAATTGACTGAGGCTGGGGTCAAGGCATCAAGAGCCACCACACACAGACGTGTCAAGAAATTTGGCTACAGTTGTCATATTCCTCTTAAGCCACTCCTGAACCACAGACAACGTCAGAGGCGTCTTACCTGGGCTAAGGAGAAGAAGAACTGGACTGTTGCCCAGTGGTCCAAAGTCCTCTTTTCAGATGAGAGCAAGTTTTGTATTTCATTTGGAAACCAAGGTGCTAGAGTCTGGAGGAAGGGTGGAGAAGCTCATAGCCCAAGTTGCTTGAAGTCCAGTGTTAAGTTTCCACAGTCTGTGATGATTTGGGGTGCAATGTCATCTACTGGTGTTGGTCCATTGTGTTTTTTGAAAACCAAAGTCACTGCACCCGTTTACCAAGAAAGTTTGGAGCACTTTGTGATTCCTTCTGCTGACCAGCTTTTTAAAGATGCTGATTTCATTTTCCAGCAGGATTTGGCACCTGCCCACACTGCCAAAAGCACGAAAAGTTGGTTAAATGACCATGGTGTTGGTGTGCTTGACTGGCCAGCAAACTCACCAGACCTGAACCCCATAGAGAATCTATGGGGTATTGTCAAGAGGAAAATGAGAAACAAGAGACCAAAAAATGCAGATGAGCTGAAGGCCATTGTCAAAGAAACCTGGGCTTCCATACCACCTCAGCAGTGCCACAAACTGATCACCTCCATGTTACCCCGAACTGAGGCAGTAATTAAAGCAAAAGGAGCCCCTACCAAGTATTGAGTACATATACAGTAAATGAACATACTTTCCAGAAGGCCAACAATTCACTAAAAATGTTTTTTTTTTCATATTCTTATGAAGTATTCTAATTTGTTGAGATAGTGAATTGGTGGGTTTTTGTTAAATGTGAGCCAAAATCATCACAAGTAAAAGAACCAAACACTTAAACTACTTCAGTCTGTGTGCGTTGAATTTATTTAATACATGAGTTTCACAATTTGAGTTGAATTACTGAAATAAATGAACTTTTCCACGACATTCTAATTTATTAAGATGCACCTGTATATATGAATGGGATTGGGAGTGAGCAAAAACTTGCATCACCCAAGTAAGCATAATGGTAGGCCACAGCTATGACTATTTGTGCCTTTAAACCTGTCAACATTATGCTTAGGGCTTGGGAAGCACGCTTTTTACCTTCATGTATTCAGATCGTCTCTTGAAGTACTGCTGTTCCGGGACCCTCTTGCCTCCTCTGCTCTGGCCCTCACCACCCTCCTCCGAGAGATCAGGAAGTCTCATCACTACGAAGTTCACGCGCATTTCACATGCCTGCCATACACGTAACAGAGCATAACAATCACTTACATTTACTATTAAACCTGAAATCTCAATCTAGTGTTTAAAAGTAACAGACTATTAATAGCAGTTTGAGACATCCACTTTTTCTCTCTGAAGCGATTCTGTATGTGCTGTCTATCTGTACCTGTATGATCTGAGCTGCGCTCTCTGGGGTGCCATGTCTCAAGTCCTGTCCGTTGATGCCCAGCACTTTATCATTGTTCCTCAGTTTGCCATCTTTGGCAGCCAGTCCCCCAGGAAGCAGGTCCAGGATGAAGACTCCTGGCTCCTCAGACTTACGGATGAGTTTGATGCCCAGCGGCTCAGAGCGCTCACGCTTTACCAGGGTGACCTGGATGATGGTGCCGTGGTTCTGGTTGGGATTGGGTGATTGTGACGGGGGAGAAGCTGAGGGTTGAGCAAGATGCTCAGGCCGGGGCTTGAAGCCCTTCTCCTGCATGACAGTTAGCCTGAAACGGGAACATGACTGCCGAAGCACAGCGATGGCACGACTGTGGGGGATGGATGCCAAACTGACATCATTGACCTGCAGAGATCATACTATTAGTTTGATGTCGCAATGCAATGAAAGTAGTCACAGATCTTTTCTTCCATATTGTGTCGTACAGCCAAGTAAAACAGATTACCAAATACAGAAAAAATAATGTAAGACAGGGACTTGGTTCTGTCCACCATTTATTGTTTATGTGGAGGCAGCTCTAAATGCATGCTAACGAAAGGGATGGGGTTTATGTGTATTAAATGATTGGAGAAATCTGGTATACGCCACCAGAGAGAAGTCTGTTGTTTCACTGGAAGATCTAGTTAATTTTATATATTACAAGTTCATTTTGAAACATGTATAAATGAATCATTTACAATAAGTTAAAAAATATGCATTTAGAAAATAGATTAGGTGATTTTTCAATTGCACCAAATTTACATCTAACACCTATGAAGATCATTTGGAGAGTCATTCAGGTTCATTATGAGTCATGTTAAAAAGCTAAAACAACGCTAAAACAGGAGTTAAAGTCTGTACTTGGTCTTCCTTCACAAAGTCAAAGCATTGCCTTGATATCAGCTCATGTGGGAATTCAGGTTAATGTCTAACCTTTACACTTTGTTCTCTCTAAAGAACACCATATTAAAAGATCCTAAAATAATGCTGTTATTTATGCTTCTGGACTAAAAAAAAAAAAAAAGAGAGCGAAAATCTTCCTGCCTGAAGCTTGGAACAGCCCTTTGTGATAATCAATGCTGTGTTGAACCAGAAGGGAAAAAGAGAGATCCCATTTCAAGAAATAAGATATCCAAGCAATCCACAGATCTCTTTACAGGCCTTAGCTCCCTAAATAAAAGTCAAAGAAGCTCCGCTTGGGATACAGCTCATTCTAGGGTTGACGGTTGACCTCATTCAGATTTCCATATATATGATCTCAGAGAAGACGAGCTGGAGGCATTCATTAAAACTCAAGGTTGAATTTGAATGTGAAGCCAGTAGTGTTGGTTCGCTTTACTAAGGGATTGCATTCCAGGACGGCCAGGAGCAGAAATCCTAGGAGAGTGTAGGATTGTGGGAATAAGAGTGTAAATTTCCTTAACTGAATTGAATTGTAATTGAGAAGCATTACTGTTTAACTGAGCTTTTTAAAGGTGAATTCTGTAGTTTAGTTACATGTTAAAATGTTTTACAAATATGCTAAGTTAAAATATTTTACAAATAAAAAATACACTGTTTTTGTGAAGAGTCATCTGAATAGTGTTACTCGCACAGGATGAAGACTGTACAAAGTGTTTTATGTATTTCGCCGTGTTGAAATGACGTGATCCACTGTGTTTCACTAAAAGGTGGTACTCGTTACTCACTACCTGCAGCATACACTAGTTGAACAGTGTTGTTTAACGTGAAGAGCGAAAATTAGACAATGGAATACTTCTTACCGTGCTTTACAAGATTAAATAAAGAGAGGATCAGAATCTTTATGGCCAAAGATGCAAAAAAGGTCTTAAGCCGAAGACTGAAAGACTTCGGCTGAAAAGCAAAAAACGAGCGTAAACATCAGTACAGCTTAAACAAGGTGGAAAGATTTAATGACTGAGAACAAGTTACTTCTATTTTGTTGGGACAGATAAAGTAATTAATTACTGTGTAATAGTAGACCATGCTCTAAAACGGACTAGTGTCGTTGTAATAAAATACTGATCCACATCGACAGGTGGCAGTGCAAAATCTAACACCGCTGTGGTATCGGTACTTAAAGTACACAAAGAACAGTGACGCTAACGTTAGCTAAAGAACTACTGAATGCCCCTTTAATGTCTATCTGAAATCAGTCTTAATCAAATCTGAATTTTCAAATTTAAAATGAGAATGACTCTCTTCTCCATCTTCCATTCTGGAACTATACAAACAAATTGTAAATCAGCTAAATATGACCAATTAGTGAAAACTTGTGAAAAGTGTGTCAGTTCTATAGGACATGTATTGAACTAAACCTATTTTGATACATGTCCTATGACAGAATTTGTCTACTCAACTGAAAACAGCTACATTTTTATATGGTCAATAATGTGCCAGCCAATGGAAATTTCCTGACATTTGGGAAAGTGGGGTCTTGTGACCTTTATCCAGGGATGTGACTGCAATGTAAACACAATGACGCTGGGGTGTGTACACTGACAACATGAGAACTGGATAGAAAGACAGATTCAGAAAGATAAAACCAGTGGAAAACATCTAATGGGTTCAAATCCATAGCGACTGACAATCTAAAACAAACATAATGGCATGGCAAGTTGAGATATGCCTCACCTCTAGAATATGATCTCCAGGAGCCAGCTTGCCATCCCGCGCAGCCAGTGAATCACGCACAATCTCCTGTATGACGATGTTGCCCAAGGGTGTGTCCTTCCCTCCTACTATACGCAATCCCAGATCCTCACCTGGATCCTCTCGAAATAGCTCCACCACAGTCGCCTCTGCCACAAGACTGGACCTCAGAGGGGTGTCTGGGAAACCAAAAGACCATCAGGAACCTGACTTACAAATGCTTAAAAACTAAGTAGTTCAACATATGACAGTAACACAAGCAGTTTGCTCTTGGCAACTTTGGAATGAGTCATTTATTTAGGGAAGCACACAAATGTATGATGTAATATTCCCATGAGATATTGAGAGAGTTGTTAAATGACTTTATGACTAACAGCATTTCCATTAATCCAGATGACAGGTCTAGACTTCCCCCAGGTGTTTTAGAGCTTTAATCAGAAAAAAGTTGATGTGAATCCCCATGAGTGTACATGGTCTCAGACAGTGACGATTGTTGGTTTTAATGCCATAATTTATTTTGATGCAATATTAATAACATCCTGACACTCCTCAGCCATCTACTCACAAAATTAAGGGCCACATGAAAGATTCCCTCTGTTTTGGTTTACCTAAAAGTAAACACAGCTGCAAATCAATTTCCTCAGCTTTTCACCGTCTGTGCTACACTCTTCACACCTTTACTCCTGAACTACCACAAATCAAAATATGTTATGACCGTAATTCACCAAAAACAAAAAAACAAAGCAAGAATGTGCTTTATTCTTTTCTAAATCTAATCCTTACCAGGTGGTGTACAGTACAGAAAAAGAGATATTATACAAATATTATATATGTAAAGAGACAGCAATATTGAATTTTTAGCCATTACCAATTAACCAATAATTATTTTCCAACATTAAATGTATTATTTTACCTAAATTCATTAAAAATAAAACACTAAAACACTAAAAGCTTAAATGCTATAAAATGCTACATAAAATGAAAAAAAAAAAGATATTTATTATGATATTTATTTGTTGTGTTATTGTGTGTTTGCAACAGAATGTTAAAGATTATGTTTAAGTGGGTGTTAGATGACAGCAAAGCTAATCTAGGGGAAGGGAAATATGCATGAACAATTAAATATCCAATACTGATCAATATTAAAAAAAACCTGCAATATTATCTGATAACCATTTTGGTACCGATATTCCATAAAATTATGCACATACAATTAAATTTGGAATATCATAAATACTTAGATATGGATCTGCTAACGCTCATTGGGTTTTGTAATAATATTTGTTAGACAGAGTACAAGAAAAACAGAAAAGTGCTACTTTACCATCTTCACCTTCTTCAAAGGCCGGATTGACCAGTCCAGGTTCTGAGGGTCCACTGAGTTGACCTGTGCGTGTGATTGGGGTAGACTTGGCATCAGCTAAATCTCCATCTGATTTGCTTCCCTTTAACTCGTTCCAGGAGGGTCTCTTTTTTCTTTCCGCCTCTTCCCTGAGTCGTCTGAATGCAGGACATCTGAGAAAGAGAGAATTGGAGCACACTGAGTCAGAGAGAACTTCTGCATCATTACTCAGTGGTCTGCTGTTAATTAACCTACAAGACATTCATTACCAGATGGCAGCAACAGTAACTAAAAATATCCTAAACATGCACCAATGCTGACTACTGCTCTGGATCTGCCATATTCAGGAGTCAGCAGAAAACAGCAGCGAAAAACAAATCAATGCTTAATCGGTTCGGTGCAAAGCTACATAGCATTTATCTATTAAAGATGAACATGCTCAGGGAGTGTGAATTCTCAGTACGGAAACAAGAGGAGCTATGCAGATGAAGACGCAAACAGGCTTTTCTGCTGCATTGTAGGGATGGCTCGGTACGAGTATCGATACCGTTCGGTTCTCGGACAAATTCCAAATGGAAGTGATCATCCCTATCCCCTTGGAGTGGGGACTTTGGAGTGAGCAGGGCAGATTTGCTGACGGACGCCAGCATAAAAAAAAAAATATATACATTTTATATTTTTACAAGTTTTATACATATTAGTTTTTATAGATTAGCATATTTTAAAACTTTTTAACATTAAAAAAGTATGTTTATTTGCAACAGTTATGCTAACAACAATAAAAAGACATTTATGACATTAAAACAGCGATATTTGCTGATTAACACCATGCTGCGTTGTCATGGGAACATGCCAGCTGAAGATAATGAGGAAATTACGTCGCTCCCTTCGCCAAGTGCATTCCAAACAGCTACATAATGGCATGCATGTGCCCTGCTCACTCCAAAGTCCCCACTCCAAGGGGATAGGGATGATCACTTCCATTTGGAATTTGTCCGAGAACCAAACGGTACGCATACTGAGCCATCCCTACTGCATTGCAGGGATAGAGATGGTACAGGTCAAACAAACAAAAAAAAAAAATAACTAAATAAATTAAAAAAAAAGGCAGAATCAGATCTAGTCTGGGTTTCACCATGTCAACACCTCCCTCCCCATCCCACAGCTGCTCTCTCTGTGTTTACATTGGGCTGTCCCTGACCACGTGAACTATCAACCAAACAACCTTTAGACCATGCTTTACATCACAAAAGATAAGAATATGATAAAACCGCAGAAAGAAAACCCATGTAAGGGAGATGAACGCTGAGGCACAGGGTCATTCCATGCAGTGTTCCAACAGTTTAAACAGTAGAGCAATAACACCAAAGTCATGGGTTTTATTCCCAGGGGCATTTTCCTTTTTTGCATACCATATCACCTATATAATATACTATTGCTTTGGATTCAGTGAATCAACCATTTAGTGAATTCTATATTTTATACTGAACTGTAGAAACTATAAGTTTGTGCAACTAAACAATTGTGAGCGAGGTTAAACACTTAATACCGCTTAAATCCTTTAACTAAACAGGCAAAAATTAAACACGTCAACTCCCACGCATTCCTGGCAGAGGTGACGAGGCTGAACTATCTACACACATTCTATAGTAATCACTCATGTGATTCCTAATTAACTCCATTATGTAAAAGAGAGTCACCCTGTTCTTTCAGTAGTCGGTCATACGGTCCACTCATGTCTATTCTTTAATCCTCCTCAGCTCTCTCAAATCTCTCTGTTCACATGAAACCTGGATAAGTGGAATTCCACAATTTTTTCAGCAGCTTTCTTAATGGCTACATGTGCATATTTATCCGATTTCTCATAACTGATTTAATTTCATTTCTTCAGAATGATATCTGCATTTTTGATGTCTACATCTCTTCGACTTTATGCTATGTTGCCCTAGTGATAGGTAAACATTTCCTTGATGGCACACGCTAACCTGTTGTGAAGATGGGGTTGCAGCTCGCAGCGTTGCATGTTCTGCTGACACTCGCCGCGGAACGGGCACAGCACGGCCAGTTTGTCCAGCAGGTTGCGCACCAGCAGGCTGGAGGCACGGCATTGTTGTAGCTGAAGCCTTTGGCGGTCGACGGGGCAGAAGTCCTGGTCTTGCAGGAAGTTGCTGAGGCAGTGGAAGCAGTACGTGTGGCCACACGGCGTGTCCATGGGCTGCAACAGAGGCTGGAGGCAGATGTGGCACACCAGCTCGTCATCCACCTCGTCCTGATATTCAAACAGGTGACTGTCCCGACCATCATGACACTGTCCACATTCCTTACACACCCGTGCCCACATTACACCACCCGCCGGTGGAGACGCCTTGGGCTCCATCATGGCCTGAAGAAGTTAAACTGGATTTCCGCAGGGCTGGAGAGCTTATGCCGCTTTCTCAGCTTGCAAACTCTACATCAGCTTCATCAGATGAGAAGCAATCAAATATTTCCAATCCAGAAAGAGAACAAACTGCTAGCCGCTTCATCTATACCCAAGTTTCTGCTGGAAAAGAGAACAAAGAAAACTGAAGCTCACGTCAAGCATTCTTTTTTTGGCTCATGCCGGCTGGACAGGAAATGACATGGATCCACTTAACCACAACAATATGGGAAGAGGGCTGCAGCTGTATCCTTTCCATGAGTTTCCTTCCACAACAGCAATCTGAGTTTGGCTAACTATCACTGTTCAAGTCATTAAATGGGTTAAGCTCTGTGAAATGACAGGAGGGCAGCAGTCAAAACTCACCTACTAGGGTGAACAAAGCTCCTGCCCAGATAAAAAGAACTCAAGAACTCAGAATGAATAGTGTAGAAATTACAAGCTTGTTGTTAATGATTTCATGCCCGATCAGTAATGGGTCACTTCACTCTGTAAACCACATAATCTCTGCTAAATCCATCTACAAAGAAACCTTGTGTATCGTAACCTTAAATACACTACATTCAAGATGTCATGTGGTGCGACTCCCTGAAAACTCAAAAATATTTTATGAATTAAAAACTCAATAATATTATTATGAAGTAATAATAACAACAAAAAACAAATTTAACCTTGAATTAGGGATGTAATGAACCGCGAGCCGGTTGAAAATCGATTAAAATATGTGACAATTCAAATCGTTTGAGATGCTAAACAAATTGCGATACAACTGGGGTAGGAGTTTATATCAGAGATTAAAAACTGCTCATGCTGTATGTATGCTGCATCTTTGTTTGGAGCATGATTAAAATGCAGTGGTTGCCTCTAATTTTAAATGGAAAGAGCACAGACAAAGCCTTAGTTTGATCATATGAAGAGATTTCTTTTATTTGTGTAACCTATTTGATTTGGGGTTTGTTTTAAAAAAATTTTTTATATTTCAATTTCACAAAGAAACATGCAGCAATAGCCTAATAAAAGGACACCTTTTCAATTACTGTATAATTTGTCTTGAATCTCATTTTGTTAAAAAAATCATGAGAAAATCGAATCGTGAAATCAAAATCGTGAATCGAATCGTGAGTTGAGTGAATCGTTACATCCCTACTTTGAATAATATATTTTACTTGGGAAAAAAAAGATTAAAACGTGTAGTCACATGCATTCAAAGTGTAAGTAATTACTTTTCAGTTGGTCAAACATGATATTTTAAAATGTCAATACAATCTTGAAAAAGTGTTTCGAAACCAACATCAATTTAGTGCATGTTTTTTAAATTAGATTCTTCTTTTTATTTATTGTGGGTACTCATATGTCAGTGACCCTCATAATAACACTATAAAAAATTATTGTTTAGAATACCATAAATACATAATGATAACACTACACCAAAACTACCACGGATTCAATTCAAACAATTAATAACACAACACAATGAAACAATTACCAACCGGCATTTCAATGGATGAGCAAAACAAGCATAGTGTCCGCCATGAATGTGAGGTAATAAATCTCAATCATTATTCCAACCCACCTCAGATGCTGGCAGTGCAGTCATACTCCCAGCAGCCACTGCATGAAAACAAGAAACTCAAGCCCAACAGCTGCGCTGGCCGCCTGCAGATGACTGAAACCAGAGCCCGTCATCTCAACTAGGGACAGAGTGTGTTTGTGTGTGTGAGTGTGTGTATGCAAGGACATGCAGTTAAAGGGGACCTCAACAGACTGGAGGGAAGCGTTCAGAGTCCGATTGTGTCGACGCAGGAGGAGGGGTTGAGAGCGTGTGTGTGTGTGTGTGTGAGACGGAGGACGAGGGGGAGTGTAGACTGCTGATGTGGTACTAGTGCAGGCAGAGCATTCTAACAACCAAGCTCAACCTCTGGCCAATTACACAGTGAGTTATGCGTGTGTGTTGTCCGAGGTCAAGCAGGACATATTTCTCTTACTCACTGACCTCCTTCATATGCTACTGATAACTGAATGGACATAACCTAGCAAGCATAATAATTAACACAAAATCAGTGATTCACAACCCAAAATGTGGGTTGTGGGGGGGGGGGGGGGGGGGGGATCTAACAGATAATATACAGTGCCACTTGAAAGTTTGTGAACCCCTTGCAGAATCTGTGAAAATGTGAGTAATTTTAACAAAATAAGAGATCATACAAAATGCATGTTATTTTTTATTTAGTACTGTCCTGAGTAAGATATTTCACATAAAAGATGTTTACATTTAGTCCACAAGATAAAAAAAATAGCTGAAATTATTAAAATAACCCCATGCAAAATTTTGTGAACCGTTGGTTCTTAATACTGTGTGTGGTTACCTGGATGATCCACGACTGTTTTTTGTTTTGTGATGGTTGTTCATGAGTCCCTTGTTTGTTCTGAACAGTTAAACTGAGCACTGTTCTTCAGAAAAATCCTCCATGTCCTGCAGACACTTCAGGTTTCCAACATCTTTTGCATATTTGAACCCTTTCCAGCAGTGACTGTATGATTTTGAGATGCATCTTTTGACACTGAGGACAATTAAGGGACTCAAACACAATTATTAAAAAGAGGTTCAAACATTCACTGATGGTCCTGAAGGAAATACGATGCATTAAGAGCCGGGGGGTGAAAACTTCTTAAATTTGAAGCAAGGTAAACTGTACTTAATTTGTTTTCCGGGAAACATGCAAGTATCTTCTGTTGCTTCTGAAGGGCAGTACTAAATGGAAAAAAACTATATTTCTACAAAATAAGAAAAATTTGGACATCTTCATCCTTTTCAAAAGTTTTCACCCCCTGGCTCTTAATGCATCGTGTTTCCTTCTGGAGCATCAGTGAATGTTTGAACCTTTTTTAATAGTTGTGTTTGAGTCCCTTAATTGTCCTCAATGTGAAAAGATGCATCTCAAAATCATACAGTCACTGCTGGAAAGGGTTCAAATATGCAAAAGATGCTGGAAACCTGAAGATTCCGCAGGACATGGAGGATTTTTCTGAAGAACAGTGCTCAGTTTAACTGTTCACAACAAACAAGGTAAAAAATTTAAAAATTACTCACATTTTCACAGATTCTGCAAGGGGTTCACAAACTTTCAAGTGGCACTGTACATATCAGGGGTTTTCAAACTTTTAGATGCAATAGACTCCCAATATTATTGAATATGATTAACGAACTCCCATCCACGCATTTTATGTATAAAGACCCAATTTGTAATGTAAAAAATTAATATTATACATGTGTAAAATTTTATTTGGCAAATATTTAATGTTCTATTACACTTTTTTCTATCTATAGTACTCTAATGTTAAAAATATAATTAGTTTTTCGGGATTTATTTTGTTTAATATAATTTTTGTTATTTATATTTAGATTTTTCAACATTGTTTTTATGTAAACATTTCCACACACCCTCTCTTGTGGACCCTGGGGGTCCCCGTAGCTAGGTTTGAAAACTCCTGATACATATATCTATATATATCTATATGAAGAGTTCAGATGCAAATCCTCTAAGTACCGTCTGAAATTTTCTTCTAAAATTAGCATTTTTCTCAGGATCCTATGTTTATGTTCAGTTATTTCACTTTAATGGCAATGAAAAGAACCTATTCATTGCCATTAAAGTGAAATTACTGAACCTACACATAGAAGCCTGAGAAAAATGCTCATTTAAGAAGAAAATTTCAAATGGCACTTAGAGGCTTTTGCATCTGAACTCTTCATATCTATGTATCTATCTATCTATCCTATATATAGAGTAAATATTGATATATAATTCTGCTATTTTAACATTAACATTATCTTTCCCATCATCTAACACTCACTTAAAGTTAAGCTTTAAAAACACTATAATTTAATAAAATAATTTAGTAACGCTGTTAAATGTCATTTTTAGCTAATATCAAAATATCCTATTTTCATACTGTACATTATCACGCTCTGATGCATAAATTCACTTACAGTATTTAAAATACCTGATGCTAGGTTTAATTACTGTTTTAGAGACAAAACAGTACAGAATGTTAATATCACCATAACATGAAAATAACCTACCAGAATTTTTATAGTGGTGCAGCCCATGCATGTTTAATACTACACACTGTAGAAAAAAATTGATGCTTGCTAGTGAAAAATTTATCACTTCAATTCTAGGGCGCAACTGTGGTGCACTGAATGATACCAACTGAATATGTATAACAATATTCTCATCATAAGATATGATTTGGGACCCTTCAGTGAAAGTAAATATGCAAAGTAAATAGTTAAAGTGCCTTACTAAACAACACAAACTAAGAGCAGCCTTGATAAACATTCTAAAACACCAAACCTTAAGGCTCAGTGATGTGTTTTGCTAGAATTACTTCCCCACTGAAGCTGTGACCCTGGCTAAGATAGGTGGACTCACCCCACAGCCTCATGGGAGTATCTTACACACTGGAGACAAGCAGCTTGTCAATCTCTCCTGTCCCGTAATGATGTAGAGTTTGTGAACCTCTCAAGGTTGAACTCCACTACAAAACCTAACAAATCTAAGTCCACATACCTCCCTGAGTACACAATGTGTCATTTACCTGTTTGTGTGCTAAACAGTCAATGAACATTGACTGTTTCAAAGTCCATATAGTGTTTCCAGATGTTAGGATTACCAGGGTGCTGATGTCATAAATTAGCACTATTCCTGTCCTATCCACCACCTACAGAACAAATGGTAAATCAAAGAAAACGTGAACACCCAGTATGAAACGCTCTCACCTACACAACTCTAGCAGGGGCCATGAATCATTCACTCAGACACACCCTTATTGAATGAATACATGGGGAATGGCACAGCCCCAACAGAATGACGAAGTTTGGAAAATATGAAAATAAACTGCTGTATAGTCACCTGGAATTTTTCTTTACTGCCCTGAGCCCTCCAAATCAACAGAAACAAGCAAGAAGGCTGATTAAACATTGTCTACTCTAACCATTAATACTTGCACTGCCTCTAATCAACATTTCAGGTCTTAAAGAGACAGTTCACCCAAAAATGAAAACAGTTTCATTATTTACTCCCCCTCACATCATTCCACACCTTTCTTTTTTCTGTGGAGCACAAAAGGAATAAGAAGACATAATGATAGGGAAAGACAGCTTCAGTCACCATTCACTTTCACCTCATCTGTACGCTGTCAACATCTTGTTTTGTGTTCCACGGAAGAAGAAAGTAATACTGTACAAGACAGAATGAAGTAAAGAACCACAGAATTTTAATTTTCTGAATGAATGATTCATTTAATGTTAGAGCAAGTTTGAACAACACACGTTCTCTTCTACGGGAATAAACAAGCTATCTAAATAATACACACCACAAGCAAACAACCAGAAGAATGAGACACAAAAAGTATGAATCATATTTGTTTACTTTTGGAGGTCTGTTGCAGTTGTTTATTCTGAAAGGAGACTCCAACTTCTCTAGGGGGGTAACTTTAACCTTTTTATGGAGTCATAGACTAATATTAACAGCATACTTTAAAAACATACAACATGTTTTACTTACTAATACCACATAGGACTATAAAATATTTGACTTTTCTAACCTTTTTAAATCGGTCTGACATACACGTTGCAGGTAGATGTGACACACGAGAAAGAAGAAGCCATAAATCATTCATCAATCAGCTGACAGCAGACTCTGATGGTAACCTGGACAACCGAGTGCCCTTGAATTATATGTAGGGTAAAGCAGCAATACAAATAACTCATGTGTTTGTTTGTTTAACTCAGCCTTACCTTTATATTCACAACGTACCCAACCTGATAAAAACAGCTACAATGTGTCCGAGGTGACCTATGAAAGAAGCGGTGTAATGTTTGCTTTACTGTCCTTTTAACCTTCATTTATTCACATTCAATGACAATAAGGCAACAACAGTAGTTTACAGAAGAAGTTAAAGCAAATATTGTGAGATTAGTGTGTTATGTAAGAAAAGAGACGCGCTGGATATTTCGCGCTGAAGACCGAAACTAGTCTTACCTGTGAGGATTTTCCGGAAGTAATAAAACAAAGACGCGGTCGAAATATAAAACATAAACCGTCTTCACTTCGTCTCAGCTCCAAAATATGAGCATCTCATCATTTCCTTTCCCATGTTTTAATAACTGGGCAACACGGCAGGTATTAATAAACCGTAGGCGACGCAACCAGCATGAGTTTCAGGGAAACAAGTCGGATCTGACGCTTTCACAGGAAGTTTGCGCAGGTAGAGAACAAATTCACCTTTGGACTCAGCGCGTGGCGTGCAGGTGCAAAGATGTGTAGCGCGGGGAAAATACTGCATTTGTGAAATATAAATGTTAAGTCGGGATAATTTTTAAAGTTTTTTTTTTTTTTTTTTATAAAGTTTATACAATGCACAGTAAGTTATTGCCTGCACTGTATGGGGTAAGTTGCCACAGAAACAGTATCTAAACGTTAAAATTTTTATGAAATATGAAGAAAATCATGAAACGGGAGGGGAAAAAAATGGAAAAGAAAACATACAAAATTATCAAAACATTGTTTTGGCCAACAATTTAAGATACAGTGTTGGGACAGTGTGTGCCTGCCTACCAATCAATATACAATACAGAAACAAATGTATACAATATACCTACATTTTATAAACTTACTAAATATAAAACACACAGCAACTTATAAACTGACCCAATAAGATTGTGACTTTACATTTATATGAAACACCCTCATCTTGAGAACACAGTTCTGTTAAAAACTTTCTTCATTTTTAGCCTATATTGTTGACACTTGTTTGAATGTTTTCCAGTTAGTTTTATTATGCTCACTTGTTTTCTAAACTGTTATTACAAAAATGATACTGACATTTTTATTTTAAGTTTAAAATTTTATTAACTAATATTACTCTAATTCTAAAAAGTGTGTGACAGCTAGGCTTACCCCCAGTCTCCCATGCACAAAATCTTAATGGATTCATTTATGTGGCTTTGGTTAATCTGCAGGGCCATCTTATTTGTCTTCTGTATGACTGTACCTATGAATATTGTGCATTCTCCACGTTTTAACAATAGTGTTGTTTAGTGTCAGCAATTCATTAGCGCTGTGAGAATAGCTGAAGTTTGAATTCAGACAACACTTGTGGGCATCATTCATTTTAGTATAATGCACTTGTCCAATTGTTAAGTGTTCTTGTTCATGTGTATAATTGTTTTATGGATGCATAATTAACAAATTAATTGCAAGGACCTTTCCTATATTCTCTGAGCGGTTTTCATCAACTGACAACCCAGCAGGAGTATATCTCAAATTAAACTTTTGATAATAACTATAATTTTAAGAGAATAACTCTTACGTGTTAATTATTCTCTCCTACTAGAAATCAGGGTGAGTGCAAAAAAAAAGTCTTCCTAAATGATGTCCAATAAAGTAATAATTCTTTGTGATCCTGCCAGTTAAAAGCTCTTTGACACTTGAACAGTGTTGGCTTCTACCCCCTGCAGGATGCAAGGGAAGTCTCCCCTCATAAAACCTCTGCGCTGAGGCTTGTTCCCTCTGTGATTTATACCCCTGTAAGTCCAGCGCAGACAAAGACTATTGCTGATCAAACCAATCACTGTTCTTTGTTACATAATGTTGTCCATTCCTCAAAAAACTGTAGTGTCCATTAGAAATTACACAGTCATTAGAAAAGTATCAAGGTCAAACCTACAGGGATTATGACAAACAAATGCTGGTTTTGCAGTGAATCATATAAATGTTTTTTATATTTGTCATTGGTACTAAATGTTGTTGTGTGAGCTTGCACAGTTGTCCAGCAACAATACAGTGATGTACAAACATCATGTAAGTTAAACTGATTTATCAAAAGCAAGCTAAAAAATTGTTTTCTTTTGCAGAGATCAGCTGTGCGAGTGCCACATTTGTGCAGCTGTCCCCAGATGTTTACACTCACGATGTATGACTGACAGTGAAAGCTTGTCATCACGGCTGTGGTAAGTTATGCAACTTGTAGAAGAAATAATATTTTTAAAAATCCTTCAATGTACAGTCTTTATTTTATCTATAAACCGATTGGCATTTATAACCATAGTGGGATCTGATAATGGTACAATACAATTCATCAAATGTGAATACAACAGAAATGAATTTTCCTGCATTAGTATAGCCACTGTATTCTAAAACATTCCAACTGTGACCCTGGCTGTTGACGGGAACGTCTGTGTGTATGAAGACACAGTCAACGTGAAAGGAAACGAAAAACAACAATGGCAACAATGAGTAACAGACTGACCCTTTTGCTGAATCCGTCCTATTGGCTCCTCTGTTTGAGCACAACTCCCACAAATAAGAATGAACCTGTTTGTCTTTCCTGGGATCGGTAAACATCCTCAACACAAACAGCAGTGTGAGAGAAGAAAGTCACACCACCAGGGCAGCTGCACTCTCACTGTATGTGTCTTTTGATGTCTGTAGGAGGGAACTGATAATGAAGGCTCTTACGTCTTAATTCTTTTAATTGTCTTTGTCGTTGGGCCATGAACAGGAATTAGACTTAATGTTTAAGACTGAAATCTTAATATATTTTATTTTTAATATTAATATTTAATATTTTATTTTATTTTGTTTATACATTTTCCAAACTTCTTGTCATGGTCAAATGGTCAATCCACCACAGATTTGATTTGATTCATCCATTCATTCATTTTCCAAACCACTTGTCCTGGATGAATGGTCAGTCCATTACAAATTATTTTATTATTTTATTATTATATTTTATTTTATTTGATTTTAATATTTTAGTTTTTATTTCATTTTATCCATTCATTTCCAGATTTGTCCTGGATAGATGATCAGTCCATTTATTAATTTCATTTATTTATTTTTTTATTTATTTTTTTTCCATACTGCTTGTCCTGGATGGATAACCAGTCCATTTATTATTCGTTATTTTATCTTCTATTCTATTCTATTCTATTCTATTCTATTCTATTCTATTCTATTCTATTCATCGGTTGTCCTCAACTGATGGCCAGTCCATAGCTGAATTTATTTTATTTTCAAACTTTTTTAGTAATACAAAGCATGTTTTTCTTATAGTTTTACGTGTGTGGATTGCAAGAGTGCATTGTCATCAAAAGAGAAAAGTCTTTGCTAGATTATTTAATTATCACTGATGTAATTTGTGTGTATGACCTATTTCCTGTCACTATATAATGAGTGCAAGCCAATACACATAATTACCTATACACATGTGTACTCAGATATATATCCACTGTAACATCCTGCATCCTTCTCTTAACATGCACACTTACAGACCTGGTGCACGTGCAGTGAATATTACAGCTCTGTTGCTAGGAGGACCAATGAAATTACATTAGCTCCACAGGCAGTTCCCCACATCTTAATCAACACAGACCCCCCCTCCTCCCTCGACCAGACAGCCAAGCATCTGTTTCAGGCTGCAGCTTGCACCCCCAGACTTCAGGCTCTGTCTGGCATCCACATGCAGGCCCTAAATCAGTGCCTAGGGAGCACGCAGACACAGCCCACCCCCGCTACACTTTAGTTTGACATTCGAGTGTCATTTTAACAATCTTCAGCCATCAAATTGCGCAAATGTATTTAAAATCTTCGTTTCAGTGTGCTATTTTGGTGAAGCATGTTCTTATTTTGTCCTTAAGTTCTAGGAGAGTTGATTTTGCTTAAAAGGAAGTTAGATTATTTCCATTAGGTAAATGGAAACATGATCTCCAATGTTTGTAAGTCATAAATAATGCTCTCTACTCATCCATAACATATCTAATATAAATCTAAAGTACTTTGCTCAGTGAGGCAAGTGTGCTGTGTTAACTTTTCACTCCACTTCACTCCAAAGCGAAATGGCTAATTGCCCATCTGCCATTCCTCTTGTAGCTCTCCTTGCAGACATCACCTCTGGGGCTGTATTTGCTTGTTTGTACCTGTCATGTGGGCCTGCTTGTCCACCCAGCATGCCACTTGGTAACATCTTATCAGTTTCTTAAAGATCAAAGACCCATGGTGATCTTTATCAGCCGATATACCTCCCCTCCTTCTTCACTCGGCCTCCATCAAAGTACCAAAACTGTGTATACCCATGCCTTTAAGCACTTTAGCCTTTCCTCTTCTTATCAACAGAGAAGGGGTTTCATTCTTCACAGTCCAATAAGGCCTTGGAACAAGAGAAAGAGACCAGACTGACCTATGTCTTCACAGTTACATAGAAGAGCCCATTAGGGTTAACAGGGGGGTTAATTTAACATTTTAAATCTGAGCACATTATGTAAACTCTCAGTCACTCTGTGAAGTGATTCACCTAATTTATTGTTTATGCTATAAATTTGAAAATTTTGATCTTCCTCCTTAGCTGATTTTCATCCAATCTTGTATAATTTTTTTACCATTAAAATTTCAGCTGAATAGAGCTCATACTTTTTCCTTTTTTTTCCCCCAGTAGGTCCTCAAGTGTATTTCAAAGTCAGCCTGACTGAACATTTATGCATTTATGGATGTGCAGACGGTCTAGGGATAAGTTACCAAAGTCACGACCTTGCCCTGACCTGGCTTAAGGAAGTGGTCATGCAGCTCTGGACAAAGCTGTGGAGGAGAGAGACTGAGAGGCCAGGCGGTCGTGCCTGAACAATAGCTGCTGCACATTCAGCCTGGGAGTTACACAAAGGCCAGAGCTACCCCCTTCACCCTAGTCACACCTCACCATAGAACTGGCATTTCACACTCCTCTGTGAACAGCCATTCAATCAAACTACTGCTTAACTTGTTTTTTGGGGTCTTGCTTTTTAAAACTGCGACATCATCTGTGTTAAATCCCGGTGCATACTGCAGTGTGTTTTTGGAAAAATGGGTTCTTATAATGGATTTACAAGCTAACATTATGTGCTGTTGTTTTAATTATGACGAAAGTAGCCTTTGATTGATTCAAATTTAAGTATCCAGATGTAGCCAAGAAAAGCCAACAACATTAACCATTTATTAAAGACACTTTAGATTGTTTAATGTGAAGGTATTAGATGAGTGTAGTTAATGGGTACACTAAGATTTATTTGACAGTAAAAATAGCGAAATATTTTTACAATTTAAAATAACTGTTTTCAATTTGAATATATTTTAAAGTGTAATTTATTCCTGCTAAATTTCAGCATTTATTACTCTAGTCTTCAGTGTCACATGATCCTTCAGAAATAATTCTAACATGCTGATTTGCTGCTCAAAAACATTTCTTGTTATCATCAATGCAGAAAACAGTTGTGCTGCTTAATATTTTATTTTTATCATGTTTGATATAAATTTTTTTAATTTTTTTTTTTTTAATAGAACATTCAAAAGAACACCATTTATTTTAAATCTAAATCTTTTGTAATTTTATAAAAAAAACCTTTTTACATATCTTAATGACCTTAAACTTTTGAATGATAGTGTATGGTCAAAAAAAGAGAAAAAAGTACTATTATAGAGTATTATGGTACATGGTGGTCTTGGAAGTACCAAGTACCATGGAATTTGAGCACCAAGGTATATTACAATGTACCACAGTATTACCATGTGATACAAGAATATATATAATATATCCAATACCAGACACTGCATGCATAAGTCCCTTTAGAACCACAGAGAGGCCCATATAACCAGACACTGCACAGGTCGCAGCCGTGAGCAGAAGATGCTCATGGTTTCATGGGGCCGACTGCTCCGTAGGGAGTCGGAGGCCCTAAAAGATTCTTTGTCTGAATCGAGTGCCCTACAGCAAGACCTAAGAGGAGGACCCTACAAGCCCCCCCTCCTTGTTACTCAATGGACTGCTCCACCCCATTACCTGTCCCGGCTCTGGATCAAGGTGTGGGGGCTGCATATCAAACAGTCTCGGGCCTTTGATGTTCAGAGAAACACAAACATTGATCTGACCCGAGTCGTAACAGCTTATTTGTCCCCTTTAGTCATTCATAGCCTCCTTGTTGAATATCTAAGCCTTCAAAGGCTCCTCTCTGTTGGTCTGGCTTACAGTAGCCATGCTGGCTTTGAGAGGCCTGTGACCCACTATCTCGAGGGTCTGGAGGGAGGCCATCTGGCTTCCTGCTAGATTTGATATTGATTTATTGGTTGTACATGTGAAGATAGGAGGACCAGCTGCTAGAAGCCCAGGTCTATCTAGCACTTTGGAAGCTTCTATAACTAAATGGCTCTCATGGAAGCTTCTCAGTGCTCATAGCAATTATTGTTCATGAGGAAATATTAAAATTACCTATAACAAGGATTCCCAAATTTTTTTGTCAGCCGAATTCCTTTGCGATCCTCCTCAAATTTAAAATTAATATTTAAATTTATGAAATTTATTTATTTAAATTTAACAACACATTTACATGTTCACAGTTCTGTGTTTACAGTTCTCATGTTCACAGTTCTCTGTCGGATAATAGTCACATGACTTGCATTTTAATAGTTATTTTATTTAAATATATTATTTCAGTTATTTTATTAAAATGTATTATATATAATACAAAATCTAAATAAAAGCATACTAGAAAAGATAATAAATTTTAATAAAATAACTCAAATAATTCATTTAACACACACACACACACACACACACACATATATATATATATATATATATATATATGATAGTAAATAGTGGATGTATTTAGCATGTCAAAAACATGTCAGAAGATGAATAAAACTATTACTTTTCATATTTATGTTTAATAAAGAGTTTAATACAGTATTGCAGTGTTTATAGTATTTATCATACTTCATCACTACAAAACATGACAAAAGATGTTACAAATACTACTATTATATATATATATATATATATATATATATATATATATATATATATATATATATATATATATATATAAATATTCCCTTTCTGTGCAGTGGATTAGTCAACTATCTGCAGTATTACCAGGTGAAGGGTGTCAGATTAGCCTTTTCTTCAAGATTATCTCCACATCCCCCTATCTTTCCCCTTTCCCACCTGGCAGTGGGCTGTGATGTGGCTGTGTTCTTGATAATGAGGTGAGAACTTTATTGCTCTTGTCTCTGGCCTGGCACCAGTTTGCAAGAGGAGGTCTGTCTCCAGTGTAGCACTGACTGACAAAGAGCGCCCTCTTTTGACACTTTACATTCACAACCGCTTATATCATGCAGGCTGAGAGTTGTGGAGGACATCCAAATAGTAGTTTCCATTGGCTTTACATGATTTAAATAAACATATTCTATCGCAAAGAACATTTAACCATCATTTGTGAGCAGAAACGTTTATAAAGAGGGTGAGAAAGAGAGGCTAGTTCAGAAATTATTGCATGAGTCAGTCTGTCTTCCTCCAGCACTCCATTTCAAAGCCAGGGATCAAGGGCAGACTTGCGCATGGCATACAGTGAATGACAATAGCTGTCCCCTCCACTCACAGCCCCCTAAAGTAGAGAGAAGAGCAAGACAAAGGAGCTTTGGAAGTTCCCGGGTTAATAAGTCCAGGACACAGAGTCAGTGCGGGAGTCAGGAAGGGCACTGTGAATTCAAGAGGAAGTCAGTGCCCTATCCACTATAGTAGATGCAGATCACAGAGGAGGCGGGTGAGGATGGCTAACAGTGAATAAACAAAGGTGAGAACATGATTGAGAGACACATTAAAGGGGCCCAAGAAGATATTTTCTCTCGGTAGCACACAATGTGTCCGTCTTGTCAAGTGGCTCGTCCACTAATTGATAAGATCCAGCACATGCGCACTCTTCACACCTGATCTCCATTATAAGTATCACTCCATTATCTTGTAATTGAAGCCGCATACATATGACTGAAAGATCAAAGGAGTCCTTCTTGTCACGTACAAAGGAAGTGCCAGGACTTTTACTGCTTCTGAGGGCTGAAAATTCACTCATTCTCACTGCGGTCAGATCACAATGACAGTCAACGTGACTGTAAATATTGAATGTGTAAATACAGTAACTCCCAGAGGAGGCTGTTTACTGTTTCACTATCTATACTGCAATATGACATAAACCTGGGTTAACTTGAGTGGTATGACTATCAGATGTTGAATAATCCATCAATATGCAATGATAAAATGTCTCCTGCAATGCTCTAAGCTATACCAGCCCCCCAGCGCAATGCTGTGGCTCTTTTGAACAGACTGTCATTTCCTTCTCGGGGCACTTGTTATTCCAGTAGCCTTTGTGAAAAAGCCAAGTGGCCCAGCTACAGACTGGAGGTGGGATCTTCACAGGCAGCTGAGGTTGTCGACTCAGCAGGGGAGGGAGGCGCACATCACAGGGGGATACAGGCTGAAAACAAACACTAGCCCTAACAGGAAAGGAACTACAAGACCCTGCTGGGAAATTAGGGGGACTCGTGTGCTCATTTTCATACATGGGGCAACATTCCACAATGTGGCATCCTTTATTGCGTTTGTTGTCGTGAAGGGTTTGACGGTATGACTGGCATGGTGTAGTTGTTTATGTAACTCCAGTTTGGTGAATTAGAAGATACTGACACAAACAACACCTACAAAACCAGTGTCAGCTTTGAAGATAAAACCTGAATACTTGCTCTAAGTGATCAAATGAAGCCATAAGATTCATGAACAGGACGAGTTCCACACTGAACTGATACTGATGCATTTGGCCAACTCTATGTTAAATGCAATTACCTTTAAATAGTAAAACAATGCTTCTACTTTTATATACTGTGAATAACTCTGCTAATAATTATATGAGGTTATGAGTGCATTGAAATAATTACAACATATTATTAACCTAAAGAATCTAAATAAAAAGATATTTCACATATGCTTTCCCTTGCTAATATTAATAACACTTTACATACATCACTTCGTCATAGCAGAGGTTAACAGCATATTTCATGTGTAATACATGTAATACTCTCTGTGGTTTTGAGTAAAGACTGCCATCTGCTGGCTGTCTGACCAGCAGACTGTGGATCATCATAAGACATTGCTTGACAATTGATATATTTTGTCTATTTGTTGATTATAAAGAAAATATATATTTGTGAACATATTAAGAAAAGCAATATATACACATATGAAAAGTAATACTTGTATATGCATGCAAGGAAAATTTGTGTATTTGTTATGTTGAAATAAACAGTTAAACTACCATTCAAAAGTTTATTTTTTTATTTTTTTTAAAGAAGTGTCTTATGCTGAATTTATTTGATCAGAAATACAGTAAAAACAGTAATATTGAAAAAAGTCATATTATTAAATATTACAGTTGAAAATATTTTTTTAAATATTAAATATTTCTATAAAGTAAAATTTTCAGCAGCTACAACAGTCCTCAGTGTCACATAATTCTTTAGAAATTCTAATATGCTGATTAGCTGCTCAAGAAACATTTCTTATTATTAATGTTGAAAACAGTTGTGCTGCTTAATATTTTGCAAAAACTTTTTTTTCAGGATTATGTGATGAATATATAAAGTTCAGTATAAGAGCATTTATTTGAAACAGCAACGTTTTGTAATGTTATAAATGTCATTTTTGAATTTAATCCGCTTTACTCAATAAAAGTATTACTTTCTTTAAAAAAAAAAAAACTTGGGTGTATGTATGTATGTTAATATATAGTTGTTTCTGGCAAATATTCTATATGAAGAATTGTGTGAGTTCTTTTTCCCCAATTCAAAATACATGTTATATGTGACCATTACTTAAGAAGACTTGAGAAGAACGCAGACCAAAAGACTACTGTGAACTATTGCACTATTGTAAAGACTTTCATCTGTATTATATTTTTATTAATTATTTAAGCTATATTTTTATAGCTATAAATATTGCTATATCTATATATTTTTTTGTAATACTGTATTTTGTAATTGTGTTCAACTTCAACTGAACAATTGAAGACTCAACAAAAAGATTCAACATAACTTGATTTCATGTTTTTGGGCCAAGACTGCCATCTGCTGGTCATTTACTGATACTTTTCTATTGCCACACTAGGTCAATAACTGCAGCAGCAACAACAACAACAAAAAGTTACTGTTATTTGGACGGAAGAGAGATCAAATGGTTATTAATTTGCCCAGATTTATTTAAACCATACTGTTCATAATGTACATTCATCGAGTTATTTTATACATAGGTCTATTATACGTTATCTTTAGCAAACAAATAATAGATATACATTGTGTGCACGAGGTATTTTGATAAGAACAAACACGTAATTTGATGTTAAAAAAAAAAAAAAGATTATGTTCATGATTCTATCCTGATTAATTAGGTGACTGAGTTCTGATGTTACCCATTACTTCTTCTTTAATAATAAACCTACATTCATCTCTCCAGCAGCAGAAGCGCATATTACAGAAAACTATCTTTATTTATTATATTTAGCTGTCTTGGTTTTGGCTTTTCAAAAGTATGTTTTCAAACTTGTTTTCCACACTGTCAAAGACTAGTGTATAATTGACATGGTGTGTCCATGATCCATTCATTCATCCTTTTTCATAAATTGTATATTGGCCCCTAAAGCGTAAAAAGCAAGGAAATTAAATTTGTTTATGGCTCTCTAAGAAACACGAGATGGTTTATGGCATGTATTTCCATCTATAGCTTTTTGACAGCTATTATGGATTGATTTTGCATGCAACCAAGCTTGCGCTTGCATTAACCACCACACCCCGCCTTCACCAAAATATCCACCAGTGTGACTGTCTGGCGCTGCAGCTGGAGGGCTGTGTGATCAACAAAACCGTGTATTAATTTTCTTCTTTCTCCTTTAACGGCTGGAGAACAAAATCGTTTTTCTTATGAAGTATGGCCACAGTCAAAAAGGACGACCGACTGACAAGTTCTCAAAGTTTACTGTGCGTCGGTTTTGCCGGGGTTTTTAGCAAAACTGTAACGTCGCCTCTGGAAGTCGTGAAGATTTTGAGTCAAATAGGAACATTTCACTGTAAACGCGGCTTCTTGCACAGCTTTGTTTTTATTTGTCAGAATGAGGGGCTTCGAGCTTTTTGGAAGGGTAACATGGTTTCCTGTCTACGGTTGTTCCCCTACAGTGCTATACATTTAGCAACTTACAAAAAGTAAGTATTAGACATTTTTAATGTTTAATAATGAATGCTTGGTGATCAGCATTTATGCCTGGTGTACGTATTGTTGATTTGTGTAATGCATAAAATATGATAACATTTTCGATCAGCTGTGATGGTAAACAAAGACAACAGGAAGTTGACGTGTTAGCTTGATAGCGTTTGAAAGTAGACGAGTAAAAAGAAATGCAATGAATTAAGTGAGAACGCATTGTAATATGCTTAAGAAGTTATATTTACAATAGATCGTTTAAAGAAGTTATCATTTAAATTTCCCTTTTTTCTTCATTAGCCTAGCTTGTATTACTTGTATAGCAGGGGTTTACATTAGTTCAACGTGACGTAACACATCAGGACTTCATTTCCTGACCAATCATGTAGCTCAGAAAACCGGCACGATGATGTGGTCTCATCCTGAAACTGCAATGGGCGTGGTCTTAATTCAGCTGTAGTGTTTCTATGCTTATGAACCATGCACTTAGCAACGCCCATCAGAGGGGGCTTTCAGAAGTACTTCATTCTTATACTGGTCACGTGTATTTTCACATGCCGCAGGGGTTAACGGAGACACCGGAAACTGTTTTAGAAAGACCCGAACATAGTGTTCCAGCATTCCAGGAAAAACAGTGGAGGGTGTATTTTGAACACACTGTTCCTATGAAAAGAATATGTGTGTACCTCTCGAATGCAAGCTTATGTCGTTGATTAATAATAATATATTTTTTTAGTACTGTTTACAGTAATGCTATTAATACTATATTAATCTATATTATAATCAATGTAATAATTATCTGTACAAATAATACCACAAAATAACAATACACAAAAAAAATTAAATATAAATGTTAATTTCTATTTAACTGCTTAAATTTATATTTAGGTTATATATATATATATATATATATATATATATATATATATATATATATATATATATATATATATAATATATATAATTTTTTTTTTTTTTTTACACATTTTAGACCCAAAGTAGTGAGCCTTTATAATATATATATAAAATACAGTAAACATTAATATTGTAAAACATTAATAAAATATAAATAAACAGTTTTCTGAATTTTCAGCAGCTATTACTCTGGACTTAAGTGTCACAGACTTCAGAAATCATTCTGTTATGCTGAATCTAATATGCTCATATCCTTTTTAGTCATTCAAAATAAATAAATAAAATAATAATAATAGGAAAATGGATAATGTCCTTTTCCGTTCAGATTATGTACAATTAAAAGTAATTCAACATATGGGTAAAAAACTTGTGAAAATGCAATACAGTAAATTCCTGCATATTATCACATTAGATTGGGTCATATTTTTACACACTGTTTCTTATAATACAGCTACATAGCTACAAGTTATATAGTTATTAAAGGTTCATTAATTTCAAGCATTTAACTAAATTTTAGCCTTTAGATAATTAGGTTTTTAATATCAGTTAGATGTATCTGGTTGATATGACTGGTACTCTAAACTGTGGTAAATAATTCTGCTATATTGCAATATCACAACTATTCACTTCATTCTAATTTTGGCAGTATTGTCCACCTTCACGTTGATGAACTGGGTGATATCTCACAATGGAGAGCCATAGTAGCCGGTGGGCTGGCAGGCATATCTGCCGCTCTAGCAACATATCCACTGGAGGTGGTTGAAACCAGACTTATTGCTCAGAATTGCCAAGAACCAACATACAGAGGGTTGCTGCATTCTCTCTCCATCATCTACAGAAATGAAGGACTTCAGGCTCTCTACAGGGGCTTTTCCCTCACAGTGTTAGGTATGTACTTTGACCCTGTTTACACCTCAGAATAATCAAATTAAGGAGGCGGACAGTAGTGAAGTATTTTTACTCTGCTTTAAAAGTACATTTTTCAAGTGTCTATACTTTCACCAGTGTTTTTCTTTAGAAAACCTTTACTTCACAACATTCCAAAGCATAATATTGTACTTTTTACTGCACTATGTTTCATATTAAATATCATTTAATACTTAATTACATTAGAAATCTAGTACTTTTATACTTTTACTCAAGTAAAAGTCAAAGTTTTACTTGAGAACAAGAAAGTACTACATTTTTATTGTTCTTAAGTATTAAAGTATTTCCAAAAAAAAAAAAACTGATAAAGTAGAGATACCTTTTTAATTTACTTGAGTAAAGTAAAAATAACTTCTACTGTCCACCTTATAACCTATATTTATAAACATCAAAACCAAGCTCATAACCTTCTAATTAATAATATTACTTCTGGATCTCTCACAATTCTGCTTGAAAAGTTAATGGAACTTAATGTTTGGATTACTGTGGATAGGTGCTGTTCCCTTCTCCGTTGGCTGCTATGCGGTGTATGTCAATTTGGATAAGCTGTGGCAGGAGCGTCATGTTCGCTTTACATCTTTGCAGAACTTCATCAATGGCTGTCTTGCAGCAGGAGTCACTCAGACGCTCTCCTTCCCGTTTGAAACTGTTAAAAAGAAGATGCAGGTGAGAATCTTTGAGACATAATGCTGTAATGCTATATCTTACCACAAGGGGTCACGATAGTACCAGTGTCACAGACTTAAGAGTCCCTAAATTTGTTAAAAATTCATACCTTTTTAACTTGGCTGTGGCCCCTTTGTTCATTTATGTTAAGGATGAAACGTTAAAATGTTTTAAAGAAACATGAATTTGAATTCTAAATAGTTTTTGCAACAGGTCACACAGAACAATGCAGGACACCATTATGAAGGACACAAGGCCCTGCAGCAGCTGAGAATGTACATAGTGTTCAGCGTCTGTCTGTGCCAAAGATAAATTGTCTAAAGATAGCTGACCTCTCACACACAATACACATAATGGTGTATCTGATCTGGTTCCTATATGTTTTGTTTCGCTAAACTAGAAACAAAAAGTTCTCCTTTTTCCTCTTTTGCAAGTTAAATTGCAATGTCAGGAATAAACCTACCAAAGCTGCTAAATGTTCTGAGACTTTCAGCTTGGTGCTAAACAAAGTCTCTATAGACACAGTAAACAAAGCCCACAGAACACACATCAACAGGGTTTAAGGGTAGATAAGTTTAGGAGAATGCAGTACAGTAGGGCAATCAGTTGTTACTGGAAAACAAATGTTCATGAATTAAATAAAAACTGAACATTTTAGCTTATTCTTGTTTATAAACAACAGTGTCAGTATTCTCTTATGGATTCTTATGCAAGTATGCAATTACAGTATTTCTTAATGATCAGGAATATTTCTCCAATCTTTACTCTAGGCCCAGAGTCTTCTTTTGCCCCATTGTGGAGGAGTTGATGTCCATTTTAATGGAATGATAGACTGCTTCAGACAGGTCATCAAGAACAAGGGCGTCATGGCTCTTTGGAGTGGCCTTACTGCCAACATGGTGAAGGTGGCGTGAAGGTGTTTTATATGCTTACGTGGTGACAGAGATAAAAATAACCCAAGCACCGTATGTTTTCTGTGTAAATGGTTCTACAAAGTTTGATATTTCATTAAAAAACTCACAGGGTTGTATTACACAAGCATATTTCTTGAACAACAGTCTGCTTCTTGCACTATATGAAATTAATACAACAAATTGTATTGAGTTTCTTGAGCTGCCTCTGCATGAAATAGCATGCCTAAATATTTTTAATGGGTGTTTGTGGAAACACCTTATATAAGGTAATGCATTTCCATTTCCTCGTTACTTATATTACATTTTATTTTAACATTACAGATTGTCCCATATTTCGGCCTGCTTTTCAGTTGCTTTGAGATGTGTAAGCAAGTCTGCCTTTACCGGAATGGCTACATCATTTCTCCACTAAGCTACAAGCCTAAACCAGGCGTGGACCAGAGCCTGGGCCCATATGAACTGCAGGAGTTTAAGCGCTACCTGAGAAACAGAAAATCACACAAAGCACAGAGTTCATCCATTGGAAACCGCTGGTAACTAATCCAAGAGGAGTTATCAGTAATAAACAGAGTTCTGAGAAGTGCATTGATAATGAGTATAAGGTGTTTGTACTGCTGGAAGGCACGATGTATTATTCACAGTTATACCTCTTATTATATTTAACTTCTGATATTAAGGATTCTGCACATGCATACTTGAAACAAGTTCATTTCGTACATTCTACAGTACCTCAAACACATCAGACTTACAGACTAAACCTCTGTTTTAATCACTTCTCAGGAAATATGTTGAACATCATCTCAACAGTATACAGCAATGCCTTTGTCAAACAAAGTATTAGTCTTTTACTGGATTTTAGTTCTTGGGCCTTTTTAAAGGTCTTCTGTTATTTATAAACCACATGCTTTTAAAGTCATATTGTGGTGCAGTTTTTGCATTGGCATATTTGATCATATATGACAGTATGATTTTGAATGTGCATTGTAATGTACTATATATCATGCTGATCTGGACACTGTAACCATTAACTCTGAAAAGGACAAGATTTGTTTACTAAAAGTGTATTTGAGTTTTCCATTGCAATATCAAGACATTTTTTAAAATGTGGCACGTTAAGATTAAATCTTTAAGCACATTGTAAAAATTATGAAGTATAAGAAATAAACGTATCTTATGTCAACTCTTATACTTGTCATGTTATTATCGCTGTATAATAGTATTACATAATACAAACAAAATAGAATTCCATTAGTAGAGTTGGTAGTGATGCAGATAGTATTGATTTTGTATTGCATTGTGTGGTCACATGTTCCCAAATGGATCACTTGCTTTGCCACACAGTCAAGTAACGTGAAGGACTTTGGACTGACATGTTGGCCCTAATTCTTTTACACACTGGCCCTTGGAGATCATTAACTAAAGACAGTCAGCGACCGAGCTAGTGACAGACATGCATGTTATGTCACCTTGGAGAACTGCTTCTTGGCTTGACAGCTGAAACGAAAAACTGGACAATCCTGATTCTCTTGCTGTATTGAAGTGTCAGTGTGCATCAAAATCGGTGTAAAAAAAAGCATGTTACTGCAACGTTTTAAATATTATTACTCATGAATTATTGACTACTTGGAAACACAACTTTCAATGTTTTAAGAACTTCCTGTTGTCATTTACGCTTTCCACCTTGAGAAGGCTTAAGGTTACCTTTCTAACTTTGAGCCATTCATCTGCGTCATCGTAAGATGGCCCCGCCTCCTGGAAGCTGTGACGTTTAGTCGACGGTCCAATCAGATCTTAGAAGCGTTGGGTACGTTTGCTCTCGCGAGACGAATCTTTTAAAAATCTCTTCTCTACTTTTCATTCGGCCATTTCGATTCAGCCGGCATTCCACGCTAGTCCTGCGGCAGAGCGGGATCGACCTCTTCACGCTACACCTCTCCAAGAACACCCGACAATGAGTGAGACCGCCATCTCTTTCGCCAAGGACTTCTTGGCCGGTGGTATTGCCGCTGCTATCTCTAAAACCGCCGTGGCCCCCATCGAGAGAGTCAAGCTGCTGCTTCAGGTGAATATACGCAGTAATATCGGGATTATATAATCCCACATTTTCAAGAAATCAGATTACATAATACGCAAAAACGTGAATACAACCAGCACAGTGTATTCCTAGAAGAGTTTATGATTTAAATAAACCCCAAGAGCGTTTGCAGAGTTTAATTTGCGGTATTTTATTACGTGTTTAATTGATCATTGCATGGAGAGAGCCTAACGAAATGTTGAACGTCTTGACTAAATGAGAATCTTAATCTTTGTGTGAGTAAAGGATGTTTTTGGTACACTTTGAGCCGTTTAAAATCGAGCTGTTCGTTAAAAGATCGACTAGGCCTTAAGTTCTCCGTAACCTTTACAAACCCTCCTCTAGAGAACATCCTGAGAAATGCCTCAAGCACTTACCAACCAGCGAGAAATCGACTGGAATTTAGCAGAGCTGAATGGGTTCGTTCCTTTACTAGGGATTTGGAAGGACGTATTTTTATTTCTTTTAAAACTCTTCCGCGAAACACGGTAAACCAGCATCCCCTCAGATCTCGCCAAGGTCGCGAGAAGGGGAGGCCTGTGAATAGCTAACGTTAGGCCTTTATTGCTAGCTTGCAAGCTAGCGCTCGCCGAAGTCCCAGGTATTGTTTGAGGACACGTTGTTTTATGGGCGTGTCATTTACTAACATTTTGACTTAATGTTGCATGTTTCTAGTTTTCGCACCGTTTTACAAGAATTTAATTGTTTTTCAATTTTACGGAAACCGCCTTCCGGAAGACATCGCGTATTATACTCGTTGCCGGCATTTTATCGTTTAGCATGATCACGTGTTCGTGGTTCCTCCTTGGTTTTGCTCTATAAAGAAGAAACTGGTTTTAAACTCCCTTAATTCACTTTAAGTTGCTTCTGTTTGGGACATTTGTAATCGTGGATGCTTCAATTTATCAATTTCAATCGCATTGCCTTTCATTGTGTGCATTCATTGATTTTTCTTCTGTTTTTACAGGTGCAACATGCTAGCAAACAGATTACAGCGGATAAGCATTACAAGGGCATTATTGACTGCGTGGTGCGTATTCCCAAGGAGCAGGGCTTCCTGTCGTTCTGGAGAGGAAACTTGGCCAACGTCATCAGATACTTCCCCACCCAGGCCCTCAACTTTGCTTTCAAGGACAAGTACAAGAAGGTCTTCCTTGATGGCGTAGACAAGCGCACCCAGTTCTGGAGGTACTTCGCTGGTAACCTGGCCTCAGGTGGTGCTGCTGGTGCCACATCTCTCTGCTTTGTCTACCCCCTAGACTTCGCAAGAACCCGTCTGGCCGCTGATGTCGGCAAGGCTGGAGCAGAAAGAGAGTTCAGCGGCCTGGGAAACTGCTTGGCAAAGATCACCAAGTCTGATGGCATCAGAGGTCTGTACCAGGGCTTCAATGTGTCCGTGCAGGGTATCATCATTTACAGAGCCGCGTACTTCGGCATCTATGACACAGCCAAGGGTGAGTTTGAGTTGCATCTGAGGTATTGTCGTGTGCCATTGCTGCATTCACTACATCTGCTCGTACATCTTTAGGTATGCTGCCAGATCCCAAAAACACCCACATTGTTGTCAGCTGGATGATCGCTCAGACTGTGACTGCTGTTGCTGGTCTTACATCCTACCCCTTCGATACAGTCCGTCGTCGTATGATGATGCAGTCTGGACGCAAAGGAGGTCAGTTATTGCTTTTAAGATGTTTCCAGTACAAGTTGACAAGGTAAAGCAGTGGATTGATCACTTTTTTGTTGCAGCCGACATCATGTACAGTGGAACAATTGACTGCTGGAAGAAGATCGCACGTGATGAGGGTGGCAAGGCTTTCTTCAAGGGAGCCTGGTCCAATGTTCTCAGAGGCATGGGTGGAGCCTTTGTGCTGGTCTTGTATGATGAGCTGAAGAAGGTCATTTAAGCGTTTCCTGTCCACCATTCAATGTGAGATGTTTAACTGTAACATATCTTGTACATTTGGAAGGACTCTCAAATTCCGCCTTATTTATAGGGACCAACTAGTATTTCAGTACTAGTTGTACTGGGGGAAATTGTTTTTGCGGTTTTCTTTCGCCCCTGTTTATCTTATTTTGTTCTTTTTGTTCCCTTCATCATACTGTCATTCCCAGAACGAAAGAAAGAAAGAATGCCAGGTACTAAAATCTACCTGTTTTCCAGCTGGTCTGTTTTTAGTCAATGCATCAATAAAGACCCACTGAATGAACCTACACCATAACTACTTGTGTTTTTGTTTTTTTTTTGTTTTTTTCTTTCTTTTTTTCTACCTTTTTATGTCTTGCGTTACAGGCGTTGTGATTCACCCATTTGGATGGCTTCCACCTGTTCCTAAATTCAAACAAACCCTGTCCCCACCCTTTAAAAACATGTCAGCAAACTGAACTACCAGAATGATTCACAGGCAGAAAGCCCTCTAAGGTCTTTTTTTTTTTACAGCTTGGGAGTCTTTGGCAGAATTTTGTGTGATTTCCTAAGGCAGTCCGGGTAGTAGGTGCATTTTATACATGGTATTAAAACAAATCCCCTTCAAACTGCACTGCAGAGAGTTGTCACTTGGAAGTGTCCAAGTGTTTATTCAGAGACTAGACATCTCGCATGCCTTTAAACATGTTCCTGAGTGTCAGGCAGTATTTTATTTTCTTAAGATGCAACCTCATACTCTGTTAGACTTCCAGAGTTATGCTTGAGTCTGAGCCAAGGACAGCTGAGGGGACACTGGTGCCCCTCAATGTAATTCAGTCCTGCAACACTCATGGTTTATTTTGGAGTACTACATATCGATGCATATTGGAGTATCATCTCAAGATTTGCATGTTAATTTTTTCCATCTGCATTTTTACATTTGTGGTAATTTAGAGATTCCTTACTCAAGTCTTTACCTGTAAAGACTTAAGGAATCTCTAAATTACAACAAATAGGCAAATCAAGCTGAGGTTTAAAAACAGTACATTTATTCATATAGCAGATGCTTTTATCCAAAGCGACTTACAGTAGAGCAATCATATGAAAGATATTGAAGGGAAAACATGGCTTAAGCTTGGCCTTCTGTCCATGTGTTGCAGGTGACCTGATAACATTTAAGAGGCATGAATGAAACTGAAGGTTTATAACAGCTGCAAGGCTAATGGCTCTCCTCCAGTGTAATCCAACATGTTAGAAAAGGTGGCTTGTGCGTGCCCTCTTACGCTAAAAACCTTGCTGACCTCTTAGCAGACATCAAGCTAGTCGTAAATTAGCACGCTAATCCGTCCTTGCATCACCTTCACTTCAAGCATGGCGAGTTCCTGAGTATGGTATTACAGGATGTTCAGGAGGGATAAATAGTGGATAATACACTCTGGCCATCATGGCCTCCTGATTGGGTGCAATAAATTGTTAAACCAATTTCTTTGGGACTGGGGGGGTGGGGGGTTTTCATAATGTACTTAAATTGTGTTTTATTAAACTCTTTTTGATTGCCTGACGCTACATTATCACAGTTATACATATATCAGGATTAATAAATCAGTTGGGATTAATTTAGTTTTACTTAGCAATAGAAGTAATAAACAGTAATATGAGTTGTGCATATCCTATAAATTTGTCAGTTGTCCTGCTAACACTTTTGTCACTGCTAGGTGAGAAATATGTCAAGTTCAGTAGAACAAATTACAAAATTTTTATAATGGATCGCGTTATATGCGTTAACAGGATGAGCTGATTACACAAGAGTCAGACTTGTTCTGACAGTCTTGGTGCACGTGACGTAATCCTGGAAGGTGGCAGACTCTACTCTCAGATCACATGACTAGTACAGGTTCAATCATAGGGGTCTATTTTTACGGGTTTAATCAGTGTTGCCAACTTGGCAATTTTGTTGCTAAATTTAGCAACTTTTCAGACTACCCTAGCAACTTTTTCTTCCAAAAGCACCTAGCAACAAATTTAGCAATTTTTTAAAATTTATTTGGCAACTTTTTAGCAACTTTTGATGTGACAAAAAAAAAAAAAAAAAAAACCATCCAAATTACACAAAAAGAGGAATCCAAAGATGCCTAGCAGTACAGACATCACGTGAATTAAGTTAGCTGCTATTTGCAGTTGTTCAGTTTAATAATAATAATTCAATAATTGAATAATTGTTCATTTATGATACACTTTGTTAGTAGCTTCTAGCTTGTACCTGCAATTGTTGATCAGTTAGTACACTATAAGAAAAATGGAAAAGATACTAATAATTTTCCAGGACATTATCCATTGTAACCCTGTAACCCGAAAGCATAATGCGTAATTTAAAATGCAGGTAAAAACCAATACGGAAAATTCTTTCATATTAACATAGTAGAATGTGCCCTATTCTTACAGGCTTTTCTTAGAGTGTAACACACTAACTATACGCTTAAAGCATAATTGTTGAGAATGTGTAGTATTTCTAGTTTACTAGCTATTAAAAAAAAAGAATAAAAAAAATAAAATTATCATTCAAAAATGTGTAAGTGTTCAGTAATTCAATGTATTTAAAAATACAGTTATTTATATTTTAATATTATATTATGCATATTATTTTACAAACAAATCTAAATGATCACACACACACACACACATATATATATATATATATATTTGCTGAGATTTGATGTGACAATTTTGCGTCGTGATTATGCAATGACAAAACGTCATTTAGCAACTTCAGCAACTTTCTCTGAAAATTAGTTGGCAACACTGGGTTTAATCTCTGGCTGGCAGCGGCAGGGTGCTGTACTCCATCATGTGACTGTAGAGTTTAATCATATGCCAGCTGCATGAATGAACATGTCCAGGAATCCATTTCTCCTCTGCGAACTGGATCGCTGTTCCTGCTAAAGAGGAAGCTTGTGCACAGCCAGCAGTGAAGCATACATCAATTTATCTCAGTGACTCGAATCAGTTCACAAAAAAAGATTCATTCATTCACTGATTCGTTCAGTGGTCCTTTTTGTAGACGACAAGGTTACGCCAGGAGGCGACAGAGTTGTGTTTATGAGTGTTTTACTAAACAAGACCCCTTCCTCCAACCACCTGTATTATCAAACTCCTGATACAAACAACAGCTTACATAAATTAAGAGCTGTAAAAGCTTCCTTGTCATTTTAATTTTGTATAAAATAAATAAAAACCTTTGACTAGTATGCCTAGTTCGCTCAGTTCAGCACAAGCGAAAGTGAACGACAGCATTTAAAGATCTGTTTAAAAACACCGATTCGTTCATTAGAGTCGAACTATCAAAATCTCAGTTTCTCGCATGTGTTAAAGTACTTCACCATATGCTTGATGTTATCGCATGGTGCCTGCTTTACTCGTCATTTTTTAAACAGTAAATGGTTGTCAGTAGTAAAGCGAAAGTAAACGAGAACTATTTGTTCATAAAATGACTGCTGGACCATGCAATTATTACCTACAGAGAGCAGATTATAGTAAAGATTAAATAGAAGCTCTAGGGAGGGCAAAATAGCCTACTACGACATCTTCAAGTGCACCAATCACATTACAATCGCATGTTCTTCAAACCATGAACACTTACCTTCCGGTTATGCATTCAGTCTGTCTGAATGAAAGCAGAGGAGCGGGATAAAGTGTTGCGTTTAAGTGGACGAATGAAGGAATCTAATGCAAAGGAATTTCTTTCTGAACCTGGACCTTTTTAAACAATGTACACTTGGCGGTGCTTCCTCGCCATTGTATTTGTACTTGTTTGGTACTTCTCAGAGTTTGGACAAATATGGACACAAGCCTTCTTTTGTTTTTTATGCTTTTTCAATTTCCCTTTCAAAAAGCAAGACCGTGAAACAAGTCCTGAGACGGATGATACACTTGACGAAACAGAGCAACAGGTAACAAGATTCCTGCTGCTGCATATATCAACGTATGTGATTTAAGAATATTTCTGCCTAGCTATTATTATTATTATTATTATTATTATTATTACTTTGAACATGTGCATAGTGTGGTTGACACTGACCTGTTGGAAAATCTAACTAACTATATTTTGGAACATGGTTTCTAAAGTTTCCATTAGTTGGTTCAAGCTGGTCATTAGCTGGTTGACCAGCTGTCTTGTTCCAAAACCTGCTGGACTGGACTGGACTGACCGGCTAGTACCTGGTTTCTTGCTTCTCTAAGATGGTCTTCCAGCTTACACAATGTAAATATACATTGCTGACCAGTTAGAAACCATTGTCTGTATCCCAAAACAAAGTTTTTGTCATAAGTTGGATTTTTCATCAAGGCAGTTGAATATGTACCTGTAATCGTTATTGTAAATTGATGCATAACAATAAAGTCAATTTATAGGCAGAACTAACTGTGGGAAGAATTTGGACTGCATCATTACTGTAGTAGGAATTATTAAACGCTTTGTTTGAGACTAGTTCCGGTTCTCATGTCAAAAAGAAACCATCAAATCACTTTTTGTTCCTTATTTCTGTATGGAGGTTCTTCCAGAAAGCAAAACCCCCTAAGCTCTTACTGACCTCATTTCTGTATTCATGACTCTGCTATCAGACATCATTTGTGAAATTACTGGAATTTAATCCCTTGCACCTTAATCCTCCTGTTTCAGACAAAGAAAGCTCACCATGTTGGTGTCACTGATGAGACTGATGCAGCCAGAGCTGGACAAACTGTGTCTGAGACAATGGAATATCCAAATGTACAGAGGTCACTCCTTCAGGGTAAATAATAATTTTGTTGTTTGCAAGCATTACCCCCATTGAGCCTCTCAAGCATGTCTGGAGATAGTGACTGAAGGAGTTTTCATGACATGACCATGAGATTTGATGTAAACATGACATAGAACAGGAAGCAGAAGATCAGATAATATGGTAATATTTCATAGGTTTGTGTGGCATAACACTTTCAGGAAATTTTATACCCTGTTCATTTCCTCATCAAAAGTGATAGAGACTTACATGGTATTGTAAGGGGAACACTGCAGTTGTGCATGATTAAATAGATTTTTTAAAAATGTTTTTGCAGTGTTTAAATGTGCCTATGCTCACCTGGTCCAGCCATGGTACACGGTCCCAGAACTTGGCGACAGTCAGCCCCTTCATAGGGCACTACAGAAGGAGTTTAACCTGGTAGTCGAGAGAGTCATTTGCAAGGCAAAGATCTTCAATCTGTCGGCTACCAGTGTGGGTTGTATTAGGATCTTCACTCAGCACCTGCATAACGCAAAACAGTCAGATGGGTGAGCAAGTTTGTCTGTGTTATGTACGCGTCATTTATTCTGAGAGTATTGTGTAATAATCTAACATGAGTGACATCACTATCATTTTTTTATTATTTTCCTTCCTGTTCTGTTTTATGCTTAGTCCATTTTAGAGACCATCAGCACAGCAACTGGGTCTTATGATTCTTGTGCTCGTGTTTTAAAATCAACGAATTTCTGCCAAAACTCATGGACTTTCCATCCCAACCTATGACTCATCACATGATGTAGTTCCAGGAATGCTGCTAGTAAAATGAGTCCTTATGAAAACCGGCATGTTCATTTGTTTACCTGTTTCAGCTCTCCAGTGTTCGGCTCAAGGTCTGAGGAGATGGCAGTCCTCAGGACCTTTTCTGAAGCTCTGGTGAGAAACCTTTTTCCTGAGTACCTTTGGGAAGCAAAACTCTACCAGTGTGTCCTAACTGAGATTGTTGCTACAAAAGGTTAGTCCTACTGACCTTTGTGCTAAATACTTTCTAATGATCTTTTTAATGATCGGAACATTCATTAGCTATCTGGCATCAACATTTGTAGCATTCATTGTTATGTTTATGACAGTATCTCTGAAACCAGCAATACTTTGTCACTCGATGCTTCAAGGATTGTCTCAACATGCTTTCACTGCTTCTACAAACTTGTTTATCTTCACAATACTCCTGGATATCAAAACAACTAATCTTCACTTTGTTCTCGATGGTTATGGTGACAGAGTGAATTCTTTCTCTAACTTCCTCCAACGTCATATTTAATATACATTCAAAATGAAATTTGTTTTATAGTATTAATTTTGTATACCAAATCATGATTGTTGGTGCTTTAAAACCTTTACTGTCTTTCTTAACAGATTCCCTTAAAGGCTGCACTTTTCTGATCAAAAATGCAGTAAAAAAATAATGTGAAATATTATTACAATTTAAAACTGTAAAATTCTGTTTATTCCTATAATGCAAAGCTGAATTTTCAGCATCATTACTCCAGTCTTCAGTGTCACGTGATCCTTCAGAAATCATTCTAATATGCTGATTTTGTGATCAAGAAACATTTCTTTTTATTATCAATGTTGAAAACAGGTGTGCTGCTTAATATGTTAATATGACCCCAAACCTTTAAATAGTACTGTTTTGTAGTAGTAGTAGAAGTTATTTTTGTGCTGTACTAATTGAGTATTTTCTACTAATTTACTGATTCTTTGTTATTCCTGTTGTCCATCTCTAGCTCTTGATGTGCTGGTGACATGCCTCTGTAATCCAGACAACCTGAATCAGATGGTGGTTTTGCAGCTGGATAGCGTAACCTCTAAAAGCTCAACAGGAGACCTGCTAAACTCAGATAGGGAAGGCACACCATCTTCCGTGGGAAGTGAAGAAGTGTAAGTTATCTCAAAAACATATAGTTTTAGCATATTCATCATATTAATCTCATTTGGTGGCCTAATTCTGGTTTTCACAAATTCCGCAGATTGACAGATGAAGCAGAGGATGGTCGGTCTGAAGACACAAAAGAAAAGAAGAAGGGTGATATATCTTTCTCTTTCATCTTAGTAATTTGATTTATGAGCAGTAAGTGTACATAAATAATGTAATAAAGTGTAATTTAATTACCTTTTTCAATGTTATCTAAGCAGGCAATAGGATCAAAGAACGATTTTCTAAATTTGTTGATAAGGTCAAGTCTAAGAAAGCCAAAAAGAAAAACCATAAGAAGAAGAAGGAGCAAGAGCTTTTGTTGAGGGCTTTATCAGCACGAAGATTTGCTGTTATTGAAGATGGTGGTGCAAGCAGCAGAGAGGGCTCCATTAGAAGTGGCATGGACTCAGATTATGTATGGAAAACATGCATATTGAATTGATTTGCATTAAGTTTTCAGTGCAACTAAATTTTTCTGTGCTTTCTTTTAAAAGGACAGTGAAACAGATGTTTACCTAACAACAAATGTCCAAGAAGATATGATGGAGTTTAGGCTTTCCTATGAGATGTGGCGGGTAGGGAGGTGGGCAGTCCGTGTTACAAATGTAAGGCATATGTTAAAAACAAGGAAAGCTAAACAACATACAAGCTAAGTTGAGTTGAATAAATAAAAAACTCCATTGTTTTAGGTTCAAAAGGAAAATAAAGAGCTGTGTTTCACGATTCACCTGGAGGAGAAAAATAACCCTGAGAATCTCAACTGGGATGTAAAAAAGACCCAGTCAGATATACTTCATTTTCACAGCCTCTGGCTGGTGAGAGAGGAAATGGTGAGGAATCTTCAATGCATCAGTTGTATCGAAACCCATACTATTTTGTATTATAGTCATTAATATTTTACTCATTATTATTTATTATGGATTAATATATGTAGTTGCTTGTTTTTAAAAGGTTTTTCTCTTTCTGTTATTTTTTTTAAGGCTACTTCCACTTTAACCTCTATATCTACAATAATAGAAAAAACAAAGCAGGATCTTGATGGTGCATATGCAGAAGAAGTTGGATCAGCCTTGGAGCACTTTTTACAAGTAAGCTGTCACACACACTATCTAGAATTAAAGAAGGGGTTATCAGTAGAAATTAATATCTGGAAATGTTTTGCTCGCATTTCTCTTCAGGAACTGGTTTCTGATGCACAGCTTGGTCACACTCAGCCTGTATTCCAGTTCTTGTGTCCCATTGTACAGCTGCTGAGTAATGAGGAACATAAGGGAGGTGTCTGGAGTTTTCTAAATGGACTTGCAAGCTTTCTTAATCCTGGCCAAGATGAGGATGAGGTAAAAACAGATTTAGGTCAATAGCTTAATGGAAACCTCCTGATGAAACTTATGATACGCTACTGTTCAAAAGTTTGGGGTCAGTAAGATTTATTTGAAAGAAGTAATTACTTTTACTTGGCAAAGGTTCAAAAAATAAATATTAGCCAGCACAACTTTTTTCAACATTAATAATAGGAAATGTTTCGAGCACCAAATCAGCATATTAGAATGATTTCTGAAGTATTATGTGACACTGGAGTAATGGCTGCTGAAAATTCATCTTTGCCATCATACAAATAAATTACATTTTGTATTAAATTAAAATAGAGAACTTTTTTAAAATTGTAACAATATTTCACAATATTACTGTTGTTACAGGATTTATTTGTATCAAAAAATACAGCCTTGGTGAGCATAAGAGACTTCTTTCAAAACATTTTAAACAGTATATTTATAACAATATTTTATATAATTGGATCAATATAAATTCAGAAAGATTTTAAATCTTGTCCAAATAGAGCTGATTTGGACAATGATTTTGTTGATTTACAGCATATACTACAGGTCAAAAGTTTGGCGTAATTAAGATTAAAAAAATGTCTGCTGTGTTACCAAACCCAAACTTTTGAACTGTGTATTTTTTATCAATATTGTATGTATTTGGATCAATATACATACATCAAGATTTGATGTCTTATCCAAAGAGCCAAAGTTTGTTGATTTATAGTAGACATATACCTTTAGCTTCAGCACAATGCAAATTATTGAGAATACTGCCACCCTCTGGTGATGTTTTTTTTCTCAGTCCCATAATCCCAGAGAAGAAAAGCTTGATGGAGCAGGACACTCAGTACATAACAGTGGACCGACAGCACAGCCAGCTTGCATCGACACAGATGAAGAGGCAAAGGGGGGCATTGTAGAAGGACCAGTGGCTACAAACGTTAGGTTTTGTAACCCTAGTGAAGAAACTGACACCTTCAAAAGTAGAGAACCAGATATGGAAGATCAGACCTCTGATGAACAGGATGTGATTTCAGATGGACAGGAGAGTCTTGCTGAAAGTTTAGATATCTTTGTTAATAGGTCAAAATTAGTCAGTCCTTCAGGACACTCCAGTGATATCTCAAGCTCAGTCATGAACCATACTGAAGGCTTACAATCTGACTCAGTCGACGGAATTACAAGTACTCAGTCTGGGGGCAAAACAAACAAAAAGGAAAAGGTAACTCAAAAAAAATCAAATGGATCTCAAAACGTCAAAGTAAAAGAGAAAACGGGACAGCTCAAGGACGAGATGGCAAATCAGCCTCAGGCTCAGAAAAAGGAACCCCAGAACAACTGGGACCAAGTTGAGGCCACCAAAGCCATATTTGAGTTAGTTAAGGAAATAACTGGTATGATGTAACTCCCTTGTTCTGTTTGGCTTGTATGATCGCCAAGAACTGAAGCTAAAACTGATTTTCTTTGCCATTCAATATTTGTCTTTACCATCTTCAGGTAACTCAGTCCTCATTAACATTGTTGATGCCATTCTAAAACCAGTCCAGCCTTTGGTAAAGAAGTAAGTATCCCATTTCATATGTATTCAAACACCAAAGATATTCAGCTGTAGATGTGAAGATAAGCATAAACTTTCTTCCCATGCAGGAAAATAAACAACTTTTTAAAAAAGATGCATCCCACTGAAGCTCAGATTGCGTCCTACATTGACAATTTCCGGGAGAAGATATGGCCAGAAGGAAACGAGCCCATCCAGCCTCCACGTGACAGTGAGGAGAAACACGAGACCAAAGAGAAGGCTTTGCAGCTTATAAATTCAAAATGTATGTGCAATATTTCCCCATGCTTTGGTCTGCCCACTTCATTTTTTAAAATGATTCTTTCATCCTAACCAATATCCAGTAATTGTTGTGGTTGTTTTAGATTCAAACTCTCTAATTCTCAAGAAGACTGATGTTGAAGCTGTGTTCAAGATCTTCCAGGACACTGAGGAGAACAAGAAACTGGTTTATGTGAGGACTCCAGCTAAGATTCTTATGCGGTTAAATCCATTTTGAAACAAATATCCAGATTAACATTTATATTCTTTGTGTTTGTGTGTCCATAGATGCTGCTGTCATACATTCTAAGGGAGTTCCTACCCGGGGAGCCTGCCTTCAGTGCAATAGCTAATCTAACTGTGAAGGATTTTGTTTCATAATTGATAGATCTTTTTTAAATGTAATTTGTCTAATGTTTTTAAATGTGAATTATTTAATATTTTATGTGTATATTCTTCAAGGATGCATTGTGATATACCTCAGAGAGGGGGAAGCCTTTTACTTTCACTTTGAGCAACATGAACACTCTTAAGATTTCTTGATATTTTTTTAATTGAACAAAAATTCCAGCCTCTGTTAAATGTAGCATTTTACTATTTCATATGTACTGTAATTATGTTTCACTTCAATAATGTCACAAATACTTGGGTGTAAGTTTTTAACTCATATTTTAAAAAATGATCGTTCACTTTTTGTTTTGTACCTTAAAACTGCACACTGTGAAGAACTGATTTTCTATTTCAATAAACAGCACAGGTTACTCAGAACAAAAAGTCATTGTGACACTGATAATAATTTTACAAGACTTAATCAATACATGGTCTGTGAGGAATGTATTCGAATAATAATAATGCCAATAAATATATTTTACTAATTGCGGATGATTTAGTTTTTTGCACATTAGTAAACTGTAAAATAAGTAAAAATGTAATTGAGTTAACATTGCGTCACACATTTTTCTTACTCCACTCCAATTAAAGTCACAATATTAAAAGCTCCTGTGCCTACAATGACTGTCAAACCCATGACGTAACTATGTTAGGCTGCTACAACTCTACGTGTTTGAAGGGTTTCCTCTAAACGGCTCTAAATATATCTGTATTTCTTATTTATCGAAATCACTCGAATTAATAAAGCCAGTCACAAATATGCTTTACTAAAGATTTCTAAACTACGAATTGGTTTTCAGTTGCGTGAACGAGCTCACTTTTATATAATCGAGCAGTTGCTTGTCCCCCACTTTGTGTTGGTTTGGTCCAGTCCCAGAGAGACGGGTTTAGTGGAGAAAACAGGCAGGAGGATCCAAGCAAGAGAACGGCTAACAGCGATATTAAACCGAATCGACGTCCGTTGAACTAAAAGATTTGAACCTGATTCAAAGTAACAACGTCGATACCTTATGTTTACGTCTTGGCTATCCAATTAAAACATGTCAACCCCAGCAAGACGGCGTCTGATGAGAGATTTTAAACGGTAAGCGACACAGAAAATGCTAAAGGCCCTCGGTAGCTTTTTAAACACCGGCTGCTCTCGGGCTTTAACATGGCGACTTTTCCCCACAATAGCCATTTATAAACATCATTACTCCTCTCCGATCATGTATTTGGATGATATCTGTGCAGTATTTAGTGCTGTCGTAATGTAGGTGTAGTATATGTAATGTAACTTGTTTTTCAGTCTCCAGGAGGATCCACCAGCAGGAGTTAGCGGAGCCCCGTCGGAAAACAACATCATGGTCTGGAACGCTGTCATTTTTGGGTTTGTAACATTTGCCTTTTTTTGACAACGATGAGTAGTGAACAGAACACACTGGCAATTTTGTTTATCTCAAGACTATTCGAGGTCTGTGAGATGACATCCAGCTTGTTAGCGTTAATGTAAGCAGTTTTAAATAGGCCAGTGGTCCCCCATAAGAGGTGCTGGTTATTTGATCTTTAAAGTGACGGTGTCCTGAATAGAGCTGTGTGTTGTGTTGTGTTGTTGTGGTGAAGGAAACAGGTTATAATGTCTCATCCGTAGACTGTGTGCCTTGTTATTTTTGGATAACAGTAAGGTTAATGCGCAGGTCTGCTGCACATTGGCTGGTGATTTTGGCTTTGTTTCTTGCTGTGATGCCAAGTGTTGTGTGTAACCTGACATGTTGACCCATTTCTTCTGCCTACAGCCCGGAAGGAACACCCTTTGAAGATGGTATGTCAAGAGAACACAAACTGCTATATGTTTAATTAAAAATATATATTTTTTTCAGTTTTAATGCGGCAATTGGAGAAATAGCTTCAAAAGATTATGGTCAGTTAAAAAAAATATTATTATTATTATTTTGGCTCACATATGTTGCATTTTATTTGATAAATAAATACAGTTAACACAGTAATATTGCAAACTGTTAGTACTATTTAAAATGACTGTTTTCTAATGAAATTTATTTCTGTGATGGCAATGCTAAATTTTCAACATTACGCCAGTCTTCAGTGTCACAAGATTCTGCAGAAATCATTTTAATATGCTGATTTGCTGCTCAAGAAACATGTCTCAATTATCAGTGCTAAAAACAGTTATGCTGGTTAATATTTAGTTTTTTTTTTTTTTTTTGGTTTGTTTTGTTTTTTTGTTTTGTTTTTGTTTTACACACGTGGTCAGAATTGTGAGAAGGGTCTGGCTGCAGACTTGCACTCTCAGACACCTGCACTTCCGCAAGTGATGTCACTTGCAGTCTTTTTTATTTTATTATATTTATTAATTATTTTTTAAATTGATTCTCTAAACATTTTACACAAGTAGCCAGGTGGTGAAGACAAGAAAAAAGAAACTAAATTACAATGGCACTTGCAATCACCGCTTGCACTTTTTGCTGTCTGTGACGTCACTTGCAATCCACACAAACCGTGCGTTTTGCCAATGGAGACGAGACGCTGTGGTGGTTAAACGATTAAAACTAATTTAATATCATAACATACAGGGTCCTGCAAGTCATCTGTAAGAGAAAAAGACAAGACTCGCAAATCCGTGGCAACAGAACAGCAGAATATGAACGCAGTGCTCTCATTAAGCGCTTTTAAACCTCCCATAGAAAATCATAAACACTTAAAATGGCTTAATGTGTTAAGATAGTGCTATTAAAAGATCGAATTCAATATACAGTTTATTAATATAGTGTAATATGTATATAGTGTTTTCCTCCCATACCACAAAACATGGCATAACGGACTGAAGACCAAATTCAATATGCTCCTCTTCATTATTAAAACATAATTAATATGTAGCCTACAGATAAGCAGGTGAGCCCATAATAAACGCAACACGCAAAGTTTTGCATTTTCCCATTTAGAATAAAATGTCTACAGCCCTTTTGTATCTTTGTATTTGTCCATTAAGCTACATTACGTGTATTATTTATAATGATTTTCTAAGAGAGGAAAACGTTTAATGTGCAACGCATTGCGTCTTGGGCTCGTCTGCTTGCCTGCATGGAGTTGGTCCTTTTAATATCACTTAATGCATTTCTTAATGCGCGTTCATATGGTCTGTATAGTTTGCATCAACAATAAGAAATAGCCTACTGAATTTGGTCTTTATCATCTTAGTCCGTTATTATGCCACATTAAGCGTTTTGCTGTATGGGAGGAAAAGTGAAAGTTTGCTCGTTGTGTTCATGGACATGCTTGCCTTGTAGTACATTAAAATAATAAACTATATATTGAATGTGATATTTTAAAAGCACTAACAGCGATATTAAGTGTTTATGGTTTTCTACTGGAGGTTTAAAAGCGCTTAACGAGAGACTTTGCACATTGCGTTCATATTCTGCTGTTCTGTGGCTGCGGATTTGCGGGTCTTGTCTTTTTCTCTTACAGATGACTTGCAGGACCCTGTATGTTATGATGTTAAATTAGGTTTAATCGTTTAACCACCACAGCATCTCGTCTCCATTGACAACACGCACGGTTTGTGTGGACTGCAAGTGACGTCACAGACAGCAAAAAGTCCAAGCGGGGAAGTGACATTGTAATTTAGTTTCTTTTTTCTTATCTTCACCACCTGTGTAAAATGTTGAGAGTTTCAATTTAAGAAATGATTAATAAATACAATAAAATAAAAAAAGACTGCAAGTGACGTCACTTCCGGAAGTACAGGTGTCTGAGAGCGCAAGTCTGAAAGTGCAAGTGCAAGTCTGCAGCCAGACCCTGTTGAGAATTGTTGGTACCCATGATAAATATGATCATAGAAGGCTGTGAAAATAAACATGCAGCTGTGAAAATAAACCTCCATTGTTAATTCTTTTGATCTTTTATTTTAAAAAAAATCACAAAATCTAACCTTTCATTGGAGAATAAGAATTTAAAATGGGGGGAAATATCATTATCATTATGAAATATCATTATGAAATCTCTAATACACATTGGCCACAATTAACGGTACCCTTTTATTAAGTACTTTTTGAAACCTCCATTTGCCAAAATAACAGCTCTAAATTTTCTCCTATAATGCCTGATGAGGTTAGAGAACACCTGACGAGATCAGAGACCATTCCTTTATCCAGAATCACTCCAGACCCTTTAGATTCCCAGCTCCATGTTGGTGCTTCTTCTCTTCAGTTCACCTTCAGTTCACTCATTTTCTACAGGGTTCAGGTCAGAGGACTGGAATGGCCATAGCAGAAGCTTGGTTTTGTGCTCAGTGACCCATTTTTGTGTTGTTTTTAAGGTTTGTTTTTGGATTATTGTCCAGTTGGAAGATCCAAACATGGCCCATTATAAGATTTCCAGCAGAGCCAGTCTCATTTAGATTTTTTTTTTATCTGTTGGTATTTGATAGAATCAAAGATGCCATGTGTCTAAACAAGATGTCCAGGACCTCCAGCAGAAATTATAGCCCCACAACATCAAAAATACAGCAGTATATTTCATTGTAGACATGGGGTACTTTTTATCGCTGTGTTCACCAAACCATCTTGAGAGTTTGCTGCTAAAAAGCTCATTTTTTAGTTTCATCTGACCATAGAAGCCAGTCCCATTTGAAGTACCAGTCGTGTCTGACATTTGAATATGCTGGAGATTATGGGTTGGATGAGAGCATTTTCTTTTCATGGTATTTTTTTATTTAATTTTTTTTTTTTTCTTGTAACCCTCCCAAACAACATGTGTTGGTGCTGTTTGTTGTTTTTTTTATTTTATTTTTTAAGGTTTTCTGACCCTGAGACTCAACTATTTTCTGTAATTCTCCAGCTGTGGTCCTTGGAGAGTCTTTAGCCACTCAAACTCTCCTTCTCACCGTGCATTAGGACGATATAGACACATGTCCTCTTCCAGGCAGTTTCGTAACATTTTCTGTTGATTGGAAATTCTTAATTATTGCTCTGATGGTGGAAATGGGAATTTTCACTGCTCTAGCTTTTTTTCTTAAAGCCACTTCACTAATTTGTGAAGCTCAATTATCTTTTGCTGCACATCAGAAAAATATTCTTTGGTTTTTCTCATTGTGATGGATGATTAAGGGAATTTGGCCTTTGTTTTCGCTCCTATTTATATTCCTGTGAAACAGGAAGCCATGGCTGGATAATTTCATGTTCATAATCACCCTGGTGTGCTCAGAATATGAATGGGAATATACTTCACATATATTTTACTCATAAGAATATCTAGGGGTACCAATAATTGTCCAACGTGTATTTGAGAAAAAAAATTTATTTCATAATGAGATTTTTCCCCATTTTCAATTGTTTTGGTTCAATGAAAGCTTAGATTTTTGATTTAAAAAAAAAAAAAAAAAAAACATAAACAAAAACAAACATTAAAAGGATTAATAATGCAGGTTTATTTTCACAACCTTCTTTCATATTTACCAAGGGTACCAACAATTCTGACCATGTGTGTACTTGTTTACTTTAAGTCTTTACTGTCACATTTGGTGTCCTTGCTGAATAAAAGTATCAGTTTCTATTAAATAAAAACTTACTGAATCCAAACTTTTGTATAATGCTATATTTAAAAAAAAAATCATAACATTATTATTTATTTAAATTTGTAATCAAATTGTGTAACATTATAAATGTCTTCACTGTCACGTTTGATTAGATTAATATCATAATGTAAACCTTAATTTAAACTACACTGACAGCTGAATGAGGATTGTGCTTTGGGTTCCAAATACCGACAACTGATCATTCTGTATGTGCCACTGTATAATTGTGTACTAGTATTTGGCATGGTATGGTTCTTTTTGTTTACATGTGGCAAATGGTTTTGCTTCATATTTTCTTTTTCTGCTTGTCATAGGAACTTTCAAACTCACAATAGAATTTACAGAAGAATATCCAAACAAACCTCCTACAGTCCGGTTTGTCTCCAAAATGTTTCACCCTAATGGTGAGTTTTATATTTCTAAAATCCTAGTGTTGCATTTATGAAGTATGTGTCAGTGGACCATAAAATCTAATTGTATTTCTTTGTGTTCAGTTTATGCAGATGGTAGTATATGTTTGGATATTCTTCAGAATCGCTGGAGTCCAACATATGATGTTTCCTCAATTTTAACCTCAATACAGGTATGATATGTCTGCACTTCTCTCTGCTTTTTTTGCACAAACTACAGGGTTCCTATACAGTATGGAAATGTATGAAATTTGATTTTACTATTTTCCACGTCTAGATAAGTATGGGAAAAAAAAAGAAAAAGTATTTAAAAATGTTTGTGTTTCCAGATTGTTTGCCCATTCTAAAATACAAAACTAAGAATTTCTAAAAAAAAAACCATTACCATATGCGTGGGGGATTTTTAGTCTCACTCCATTCCTGATGAATCATTTTGCAATGAAAAATACTTTTTTTTTTTTTTTTGGGAATTAAAGAAACAAATTAGTATCATATAAGTAATTTAAACAAACATTCAAATTTAATTTTTCTTCATTCAGGCTTTGTTTGATGTAGCGTTGTCAAAAGTACCAGCATTCCGGTACTAAGTCAATACTGAATTTTTTTAAAATGTAACAATAGACATTCTGCAGGACCGGTGGCATGTGTGAACTCTGATCAATCAGACGTGTAGAGTTAGAGAGAATCCTGCTCAAAACTATGGAGTTTTTATTCAGCACATGGTTTAAAGTTCTATGTGCTTTCATTATGACCAAATAAATGTAAATAAGAGATTCATTGTGCAGTGTAGATATATTCATTGAGTATAATGGGGGTTTTGGCAAGAGTGCGAAATATTTAAATGTGGGACTGAATCCAAAATTGCAATGATTGTCTCGGTCATAACCATATCAGTGGATGAGACTAAAAAAAAAAAATAAATAAAAATTTCAAAATAGTTCCTGCAGACATGCCACTTGTTCTATACAATATTTTCTTTGTTCGTAATTGTATTACTTTTCACTTGACCTTTTGAAGCAATGTTTACTTGATTGTAAAATATTTTAAGGATGCATGCTACAAATAGTTTGTGCTATGGTATGGAAAACTGTGAAATTTACTGTGGTATTAATACCGACTACAGAAATTTTTGTACTGACAACACTAGTTTGTAGTATTGGGAACATAAATTGTAAATTCAATATTGTGAACTTAAAATCTAAAGAGAAGTCTGGAATTTTGAATCTAACAGTTTACTTTTTTCTTTCTTTTTTTGCTTAACTTTTCGGTATGCCTTTTTGATGGTTTTATAAAAAAAATGTTAGTACATTATTCAGGTTGTTAACATGCTTTTCATTGTCACAGTCTTTACTGGATGAGCCGAACCCAAACAGCCCTGCCAACAGCCAGGCAGCTCAGCTGTATCAGGAAAACAAGAGAGAGTATGAGAAGCGTGTGTCGGCCATTGTGGAACAGAGCTGGCGTGACTGTTGACCCTCCTTACAGTTCACATACGAACAATAGTCCGCCTCGCCAACAAGAGGAAAACCACCTTGCAAAGAATAAAATAAAACACATCATGTTTTGACTTATTCTCCTCGTACTCGGTAGAATTGTCTGTTCTGTAGCTGTTGCAAGATTAGAGTGCTGTTGTGTTGTGGTCTCCCTCTTCATGCAGAACCTTATCTTGGATGAGGATAAACCTTAGTTTAACAAAATATTGTTGCTAGGGTTACTTGCTTTTATTTGGCATGCCCTCATTTTTGTCATCTTGTTTCTTTGGTTTTATGAGTTGCTCCTACACTATGGGCTGATTTTATTTTGGGTATTAACATTTCGGTTGCTGTTTTCAGTATGAATCCAAGTTTGAGTATCCTTGTTTGAATCCAGAGATTGATTTCTTTGAGTCTCTGCAAAAGTGTCATACCGATTGCCGCTTAATGTGTCGTTCAGAGTTCCAAATGAAGCTTCAAGGACATTAAAGATGGATGTTAACATATATATTGTCTTGTATGGAAAGCTTACATGTTTCAGAAACATGCCTTTATAACTGCACTTGGAAAACCTTAACTTTTAAAACCAGTTTGAAAATTGTAATGTACCAAATGTTGGAAATGGCCCCTTTTTTTTTTTATCAAGTGCAAGTGGTTTGTTCTTTTAATTAAGCAGTTCATACTGTTGTTTAAGATGTTGCCTATTGACACTGTGTAATTGTTTGAAGATACACAGTGATCTGTCTGTCCCACAAAGCCCCGTGCCTGAGGCCTGGGATTCAGAATATTACAAATTGGCATAGTTGAGCGTGTGTTGCTTTTCTTTTTTCTGTATTAATTATTTTGTGTCTGTTGCACCCCAGATGCATGGTTATTTTGCTCGTTTTCTTAAGTTCCATTAAAGTGCCGTTTTTCACATTAAATTGCTTCTCCAACCATATGGATGTGATGCTGTCATGCAGTATCCATTTAAGCTAATCCTAATTTTTTTTTTTCTAATTTACCAAGAGTGTCAGATTTGCACTAGTAACCCATGTAAGAAACTGTACATTTTCTCACTTCTTGTAAATAAACAGTAAAATGAACTCTATGGTGTTTGTTCTTGAACAAAGATAAGCATTTACATTTCATTAAATGAACTAGGAAATGGACAATGACCAGACTAAATTTAATGTGTCACCACAAGCAGACTGGTTGACAGTATTCTCAATGGCAAACAACTTCACAGGGATTGCTGCTTTGGCATTTGCCAGACAGGGAGTTGAAAGATGTAAGGTTGAGATAAATACTTAATTCTACAATCAACAACCAGAAAATGACAAAAAAATATATACTGTTTTGTAATTACTTAAAGGTTATTTTTATATTTCAAGTGTTTATCTTACAACGGATGAATGACTGAGTGAATGATATATTGTCCATTGTGAAAACATAAAATGGAATGTCATTTCAGAGAGAAGCACATGCTGCCAAAAGGCCCCACTAATATCCATGTCAATATATATCATTCACAGGATACGTGATATGACAAAGTTTAGTTAGTAATGGGTGTTCATTATATGGTCTCAAACTAACCAACAGCAAATCTGGACAAACTGTACAGAAATACATAGTAAAGAGTGGCAAAGGATACACAGTTGTCATTGAGAACTGACAGATTTTCCAGACTTCAGTCCACCTTCCGTTTTTTTAAAAATAGTATACACTCTTCGGAAACATATTAACAAGAGAAGTAACAGGTAAAACCGCTTTGCTTTTATTAATGGTCATCTGTTGGTTTCTCAGAGGCCTGTTAATCCTAGTCATTGTGAAGCCTGAGGTTTCACCAGTTCATATCGTCCCACCTGCCCCTCCTGCAGTAGCTGACCAATCAGCTGTTCCTTCTGAACTCTGCGGCTAACCACGAGGAAGCGCTGTCGGCCCTGTCCGTATGATTTGCTGCGCAGCCCGTATCTTTGGGATACTTGGTGTATCTGCCGGCGCTCTTCATTGTTGAGCTCTGTGGAGAAGCGTAGGTCATCTTGACGTTCAGAACTCGCATAATTCCGAATTATTTCCTCAATATCGCGCTTAGTCAGTTGATTACTCTGCCTGTCCATGTCCATACCGAGTCCTTCCCTGGTAAACTGCTCTTTGACCTTGATGGGCTCAGCAATTCCCTCTCCTTCTCTACCCAAACCACCACCCGTCCAGCCCATCTTCCGAAGTAGCTGGTTACCAATGTTGTCCTCCTTGATCTCCTGCCGCATGGATTCCTCGCCAGAACGAGCCATGATTTGATTTCGGGAAATTGCATCCACGTGGCCCTCCTTCCTGAGGTTGGACTTCACCACAGCTTGTGTGCGCCGAAGTGTGGCGAGGGCCTCCTCTGCTGCAATGTGCTTCACCGTCTTTTTGGGTCCAACGCCCGCAGCCACATACTGACCGTCGAGGTAAACTTCACACTGCCAGCGATGGTCCGGCAGAACCGTGAACTTGTAGTCAGCAAGCACTTTATTAAATTGAGCAGTGTCATTTATTATGCAAATAGCGTTATCTGAGTTTTCAAGGATGACCAATTCACCTAGCTGCGCTTTCTTGTTGCTTTGCAGGGCGTAGCGACTACCAGGCTGGTCTGAAGTGTGGTTCCCACCAGGAAAATTCTGCTGCTGTTGTTGCTCTTGTTGACGAGCAGCCTGGTTCATTCGCAACTTCCTTACCGCCTCCTCTGCTGCTGTGTGTTTTGAGCTCTTCTTGGTCCCTCTGGCTTGCGCCACCAGCTCGTCCTGTAAGTACACACTACAGAGCCATAAATTGCTGTTGGGAACCGGGTCAAAAGTATAATCAACCTTCATGCGGTTGAACGCAGCAGAGTTGTTGAGTATACAGATGGCATCGTGTGCGTTCTCCATGATAACAAATTCTGTCCAGTGTTTGCTTCGGTCAGGCTCATACTGGCCCTTGGTATTAGGGGGTGGCTTGTCCTCGGGGTTGCGAAGAGGTGGGGGAAGGATTGGATTTGGAGTGTTTACTTGGCACACCACCATGTCATTAACACAAGTACGCTTGTACTGCCGTTGCAGGACACGAATTTCCACCGGCCTCATGAACAGCTTGACGGCCTGTTCTGACGCTCGGTCTCTGGCACCGTTTTTGCTCCCAGAGTACCCAGTGGCAAGGTACACAGACTGACACCTCAGTTCACATGCATATCCTTCAGAGGGTACTTTTCTGTTTTTAGGAAGGTCAGCAGGTGGAATATCTCTTAAATTAACATAGATATACTCTGGGTTTGTCTTGCAAGCCTGAATGCTGCGACTGAGCATGAAATTGTAGTTTGGCGTGTCGGGTCCACTCATGAACGCAGGATCTCTCAGGGTAACGGCAACAGCTGATGATACTCTGGTAATCAGCCTCTGTTTTTCATCAATTGTTGATGCGGGGATAGAAGACGGCAGTGAAGGTGTTGGGAGAAGCCCAGAGCCGCCTCTGCTTGGACCGTCGTATACCCTGCTGAAAGCCTTGCTGGAGGTCGGCCTATCCTGATGTCCAAATCCCAGTCCACGCCGTCCGCTATCCCAGGCTCCAGAACGTCCAGAACCTCCGTATCCATCAGCTCGGCCGGCCTGTGAGTATGAGTCCGATTGTCTGGCAGTATGCGCCTCATATCTAGCGGTGTACTCCTGCTGCACTTTGCCCATGAAGTTCGGGGTGGACCCTCTGCTGCCATAGCCAAGCCCACTTGTGCCGCCCGAGGCCACGTCCTTGCTTCTGTGCTCAAGCCAAGACTCATAACCATACCTCCCAGTCTCAAGGGAGCCCGAGGAGGAAGAGGAGCCGTTGCCACGGTTACTGTTGTACGGCGGACAATCTGGTTCCCTTTGTCTTACGTCATTCATCTCACCCCTCCTGCGCTCCTTCTCGTTTTCTTTTTCGTCAGTTTCTCCGATTCCACTGCCGCTGTTTCCGCCACTTACAAAGTGTACCGGTTCAAATCGAGGTCTGGATGTGAATTTTGACACAGGCATCTTCCTCGTGGGCTCTTCACCTGAGATATAAAATAATACATGATTAAAATATCCATTTGCATGCAAATATGATTACCTATAATTTTGTTTAAATGCGGAAAATAATATTTACATTGTTTATTTGATGCAAAACACCCACAAAAAGTTTCAATTCTGAAAAACGTTTTATAAAAATGTGATACATGGGAAGATTGACCGATCAAAAGACAGACTAATTTCAAGCATTGATAGACTTACTTCCATCAGATGAATATGGCCTCTTTTTTGCTTCTGCGTTTGGAACTAGTTCATACGAGGGCATTTCGCCAACATCAATCCCTTCTGCCATCTCAAGCACCTTGTGCATCAGTTGGGAGCCATACCTGCTCAAAGAAGGAACAGCCATAATGTTGACGACATGCTTTGGTTGGCATTACTTATGTATAACTTTGCAATTAAGATGGTCTGTATAAATATGACATAAAATAAACCTGACCAGAACTTTTGTGATATAAGTATTCACTCAAACTCCCGCCAAAAATAATTAAACAGCCCAATTCTCACATCCAACTCAATCCAATCCCCACCTGCATCCCATGAAAACATGGTTAACCCACGCCATCGACAGGGCCAGTAGCTTATCAAGAGCATTTCCCTCGTACTCTTCAATGTGTTTCACAATGAACTGACGTCTAGCGGACCACTGCTTGTCACTCTCGTAATGCTGCCGGTAATCATCGATATTACAGTTCCAGTAACGAAGACCAGCGGGTTTACTTGAAACACACGGGCCCGGTGAATGAGGTCTGATCATCCCGGTGTTTGACGGTAGCCAGCAGCTAACCGGAAACAACGTATGCGCGCAGTGCATGCTGGGAACCTCACACGTTCCAATAATATTATGATACACCGATGCAGATCAGTAGATGTGGGCTAACTAAAACAATCACGCATTTGCTATTTAAGTATAGAGTCAGATGCTGAGTGTTATGGAGTTGTTTGCGTAGCAACCTTAAATCAGTATGCTGTTTTTGCCCAGCAGATTTACTGACATTTGACAACATGACCTCGCAACAGTCTGTCCTACAGATTTACAGCAACTATAGCGATATTTCTTGACATAACTGCAAAGGATTTGAATTTTAAATAGCACAACCGCAACTCTTTAAAATACAGCGTTCGTCAAACATGCACTTAGGAATACGTTTGTTATCTTCCCTTCATGGTTAAGCTAACCAATAGTTTCAATAGGATGACACTGAAAGTGACGCAGTCACTGTTCTTCATCGTTTTGGCATGATGTTTATGCGCTTTTACGGTGAACTACACGACGATGCACACGAATGTATAGCATAACACTAAGTGAAGCTTACCTTTGTCGTACAGCAGCTCTGTTGAGGTGATCTTGTGTGTGTAAAGCCGCTGCGATCTGAGGTGAATTCAGATGCACAAGCGAATATGCAGTTTAATCTGACACTGCTAAAGCTAATCCACTGCTGCAACCAGGAAAAGAGTCATTCATTCATTCAGAAACGGCGAAGCAATCGTTACCAGTGACACTCACTGCACTAATCTGTTAATAGATTCATAACATCCATTTAACAACACTTAAGATTTGAAAAATGAAGCCAGACGCATATATATACATACCTTTCTTCTCTTATGTAGCTAATGTTACATGTACATGATACATACTTTTAATGTTTTGACTATATATATATATATATATATATGTATGTATGTATGTATGCATGTATAGTGGGTGTGTGTATAATTTTAGGATGATTAAAAAAGTAATCTGCTGCATCTATATAAAGTCATGATGAAAAAAGACTTTGATAGTGGTCCAAATAACAGTCCAACGTTTATTAATTTCACCATCACCACAGACAGGAAAACAAATACAATTTAATATAACTATAATAATACATTTATCATAAGTTGTTCATTACTACTCATATTTTACATTCTCATACAAAAAGAAACTAAATCATTATTAATTTGAGATCCCATGATAAAGGCAGAAAAAATAAACATGACATCAGCATTAGACCAATGCTTGATTTCAATGTCATTGAGTTCATCTTAGTGTACAAGGCCTTTAGCCCATTTTTAACATTATACAGCTAATTCCTTTTACACAGGTAATTGCAACAAGGACACATCTATAGTCTATGGCTCATGAAATGAGGTTGTTTGGAATCTGCATCTATTCCTGAATGTTTCTCCTTCTGACTCGCTCCTCTCCGTCACTGGCTGTAGAGTCTATTCAAGGTTGATATCAGTCCTGGATTTAAAAATAAATAAATAAATAATAATTTTTGTTTAAGCCTCAAAGTCTAAGATTCAAAACGAAAACAAAAAGAAGTTAAACATTCCTTCTCAACATGGGAAAAAAGTTTAGATTGATACTTACACTTCTGCTCAATTTGAGAATGCACAAGGATGCAGTTAGAAAACAAGAAAATGATGCTCTTTAGAATATTTCATAGCAGTGCCACTTTATAAACAGGGTAAAATTTGTATTACTTGAAACTTCAAATATGTTGTGGTCACAAATACAGAACTGTCCTTGGAAAACTGGGCTGTACATACCTCACACACACAAGCCCCCCTCATTTTAGATATAAAAGTACAGAAACCTCACCTGCTGGTTTAGGTGACATCAGAACCAAGGGGAGTTCAGCGGTAATATCACTGTGTACAGAAGATAAACATGTATTGAGTACTTTCACTGTTCACAATGGTAAACCACATCACACCGTGTACTGCTGGATTTATTTTAATTGTTTGTTAATGACAAGGTAACTCTAAGCAGACTGTTCCTTGTTAAGTAGTGTTTGGGCATTTTCAAGGGAAAGTTCTTCTTTAATAACACAGCAAAAGTCATTAGAGAAAGGAGGTAAAATGCTCCCTTTTATGACTCTTCACTGAGACACTGGGATGAAATGTAAAGATGCAAACCTTAATGTTAGGCTTCCCAAGAGACCACCTCCCATTACCAGGGTAACCTTAATTTTGTAGGAAACAACAAGGCCTTGCATTTGTTTATCCATGCTGGGTAGCAGACTGCAGAGAGATACAGAGATTTAGATAAGTCCCCTTGTTTATCTGCCTGTGCATTTTTTTTTTTTTAAATAAAAGTGTTTTGATTTTTTTGTACTGTATAAAAATACAGAGATGCTATTTGAACTATGAGCATGAAAATCTGTCTAATACAGATGACTTTGACTTTTACATTTTACAACTACCTATTAAAGATAAAATTGTTGTACTAAAGATTAACTGACATTGTTGAAGACGCCAGGTTAGTGTCTTCATCTTTCAGTTTGCCATCCAGTGAAAGACCACGTTTCTCTTTGTTATTGGCAAGCAGAGGAGTGACTCTATATTCCTTCTCAAAGGTGGAGTTGGCATTAATTTGGTCCCTGTCACAAAAAGGGGGTTTGTTCACCTCTCAAGAACAATCAAAAACAAACTTGATGTTTTTTTTTGAAATATGAAAAATGTGAACAATTATGATATTATTTGAGTATGATATTATTTAACATTATTTATTAAATGTGTTACAAAAATAATAAAATAAAATAATTCTCAGTCAAATTCACAAATGTGATGTGAAGTTCTGTGCACTCACGCAAATTCTTCACTCAGGACACATTTGTGGTATTTGTCCGCTGAGTAAAGCAGTACATCTGTAATTTGGTGAACTGAAACATACAATGAGTTAAAGTTTATTATGGATCATTGTGGAAAACATACTTCTAGTTAAAAGCAATAATGAATCATTCTTAAAGGTGCTATATACGATTTTTAGCAGCTAGATGTCGCAAGGAACCACCGCATCTCAAACCAAAACAAACACATGGTTTTTCTGTGAAATTGACCTTTGGGCTGGTTTTGTTACATAGACCTAGCAACCCTGTCCAGTAGTGTGTTTTGTTTTGGGCCATATTCCTTTAGGAATTAAAGGGTTACTCCACCCCAAAATGAAAATTTTGTCATTAATCACTTACCCCCATGTTGTTCCAAACCCGTAAAAGCTTCATTCGTCTTCGGAACACAAATTAAGATATTTTGGATCAAAACCGGGAGGCTTGTGACTGTCCCATTGACTACCAAACAATTAACACTCTCAAGGCCCAGAAAAGTATGAAAGACATCGCCAAAATAGTCCATCTGCCATCAGTGGTTCAACCGTAATTTTACGGAGCTACGAGAATACTTTTTGTACGGAAAGAAAACAAAAATAACGACTTTATTCAACAATTCATCTCCTCCGCGTCAGCGTGGCACCATTTTGGAGAATATCCACTGGACGTAAACTGCATATGGTGTTCTGTGTCAGCCACACCACAAGGATACGTCTTCTACGTTTCTTTACGCTTTGATTTGAACAAAAACAGCTTATCTGTGTGGTGGATATTCTCCAAAATGGCGCTACGCTGACATGGATGAGACAAATTGTTGAATAAAGTTGTTATTTTTGTTTTCTTTGCATACAAAAAGTATTCTCATCGCTTCATAACGTTACGGTTGAACCACTGATGGCAGATGGACTATTTTGGCGATGTCTTTCATACTTTTCTGGGCCTTGACAGTGTTAATTGTTTGGCAGTCAATGGGACAGTCACAAGCCTCACGGTTTTCATCCAAAATATCTTAAATTGTGTTCCGAAGACGAATGAAGCTTTTACGGGTTTGGAACGACATGGGGGTAAGTGATTAATGACAAAATTTTCATTTTGGGGTGGAGTAACCCTTTAATGTTCTTAACATCCCACCAATAGAAGGCAACAAATTACCATAGAGACCCAAAGGGACCATTAAAGTTTCCATTAAATCCAATACAATTCACCATTAAAACCATCACAAATTCTATAAGGGTTTCTGTTTGTTTGTTTTTTTTTCCAGCAGGGTATTTAGCAGATAGGTTTTTGCTGATTGTATATATGCATGCATTGTATATATCACTTTTAAGTAGTTTAAATGGGTGAAAACTGGCTGTTTAGTTTACTAATATGAATAATAAAAATACTTACTGCTGATTTTGATTTTCTTCACTACTTTACTGGTTTCATTATTCACTTTCACTTTGATAGGAATGGGATCTCCATGATAGTAGAGCTGAAGGGTGAGAAATCAACCGTGAATGAAGAGACGTAGAACTGTAAATGATGAAAACATCACAATTTCATAAATTATCAGCAACAGGCATTTAAAACACTACCTCTTTCTCCATGGAGGCCTCCACATGAATTGGTTTGTCTGCAGTCATAAACTGTTTGTTGAGGTCGGCTTTAGGTCCGGCCGCTAGCTCATTTGGTGCATACTGGATTTTACGAATAATCAGACGGCAAGTGTCCCTATTATTGGTAGAAATATTGGAATCAGAATAAAAATGTATTCATTTTGATGGCAAGTATCTTTATGTTAAAATGGAGCAGTACATACTTCTTGTCAACTTTTTCATCTGTCTCATCTTCTTCATTTGCAATATAGGCTTTGACTTCATAGTCAACCCCACAAGGCTGTAAAAGTAGACACGCTACATATTAGGGAATCATAGTTTTCTGTTTGTGAGTGTATTTGCACATGTGCATGTTTTTCTGCTACTGTACCTTCCCAGCATCCTCTGGTGCTGGTTGAAGGGACACTGAGCATGGAAGATGTGCTGGAATCTGATATAGAACAGAAGAGACACCAGTGAAGGACATGCTTGATTGTTTGCTCAATGCTTAATGCGAATGTGGAATGTGAATTTACATCAAAAGTGAAGGGATGTCCTTGGTCTCCAGCTTTCTTCAAAAGCGCATCCTGCATTGGAGTGTTTGGGGGCTTGGTTCCCTCAGAGGGATACATCTGAATGCGCTTTATCCAGATGTCTTTTCTGAAGGAAACTCCAATCACATCCAGATCCTCTCGTCCATAACGGAAGGCACATGCAAGCTGTATCCACACTAAAAAATTAAATAATTTAGATGAAGTGTCTAAATGAATTAATTTAATGACAAATTTTCATAATGATAATGTATTAGATTAAATCATACCTTTTCTTCCATTAAGAGCTGAGGGATCAATTTTGAGCACCCCATCTGAGAAGGAAATTACAAGTCTTTTGAACTAGAGTAGTGTGTATAGATATACATATATACATTTAATTAAAAAAAAAGTTCAAAATTTACCACAATCTTAGGGATTAATTAATGTAAAACAACGTAAAAGTAGCCGACAACGTACCAACTGGATCAACACGTTCCACATGGTCCACAAAGTCTCTTCTCCCCAAATAAAGGCATAACTGTAATAAATGATTACTGAGATGATTATCACGTGTGCTTGTGTCTTATAAATATGTTTAGAGCAGGGTTGCCTGTGGTTCTGTGGTTTTCCTATTGAGGGGGGTTGTTGTTTTCCCAACTTGACATGCATAAAATGCAAAGGTTCGGCATATTACATGTTTTTATAATTACTACTAGCCTATATAGTGATTTAAAAATGTGTGTAATGCAAAATATCTATTTTAGGTCTTGGAGAGGCATGTTTTGAGTTTTGATGTTTGGGCAGTGGGGCATTGAGCTAGTTTTGATACTCAGATCTGGCAATCCTGGTTGAGAGCATGTGCGTGTGGAGCAGATGACATATGAGAAGTGTAAATATGTAATAAGGGAAGCCTTACCGAACCATTGCCACTAGTCTTCTTGAAAACCCTGTAGAAACGACATTAAAATCTTGATATTACAAACATTGATAATCATAATGAGAGTACAATATCGTTTGCTTTTGCATGCTTTTAATATGTTAGTCTCCATGAGGTGATGATTAGTCATCTGCATATACTAAGCTTTGCACTGTTACATTAAACTCTAATGGTAATCCTGTCAATCCACTCTAAAAGGGATTTCTTATAATCTGGTAATCCACTAGGATTGAAGACCACAAAGACTTCTACAGATTTAATACTACTAGTGAACAGGGTGTAGGAGCATTACATGAAGGCTGCTTAATCTAGGTGTCATAAATATGAATAAAATATTGAATAGTCTGTAAGATACAGAGAAATTATGGTCTTAAATGCCTTTAAATGTTGATTATGATGTTTTGAATGTCTTTATGTCTCATATTTGAAGTATTTATAAATTGTTGGAATAAATGAATATGCACAAACTTACTTTGCCATGGTTATGGAAAGTCACCTGAGGCTTTCTGAAATAAGAAGTGAAAAGTTTGGAGTGTAAAATGTGCCTGTAGAGGGCAGTCGTGTGATTCAGCAACATTAAAAGTACCAACATCCTTCCCTGAATTAAGAATAGTGTTTGGAAAACCATTCATGTTTGTATGTTGTCCTGCTGAGATTTCAATCCACTAGAGCTAATCAGGGAAGAAGAGATTAGCATAACGATAGACTGCTTCATAATCCTCCAGAGAAGCCGCACTCAGGATTAGCTCTTATCTGTTTTTAATGTGTCTCTGTGAACGAGGCCAACTAACTGCAATGTACTTTGAACATTCTGAAAAGTGTTTAGTCAACTTTGTCACGGTGCAGAATTGGTGCAAAATGAGTTGTACTTTGCTAAATACATTATATAAATGTGCATAAAACATTTCAACAGAAGACAAGTTAAATTCCTTTAAAATGTGGGACTGCGTGGCCTATGGAAATATTTAAAAATGCATATTTTAAATAATATTTAAATATTTCAAAGTCTAAGCAGAAGCATATCCAACAAATAAGATGAATTAATTACTATTCATATGTAAATGTGTATGAATAAATCACATGAAATATAACACACTTATTTGGGAAGCAAAATTCATCCATCATGCTCTTTAAAAATCACATTAGATTTCTATAGTGTGACTTAGTGTGTATGTTTAGTTAAATTGATTCACTTGTGTGGTTCAAAAGTAATAAAACGAAACAAATATTAAACTTTTTGTAGTGCTATAGAAATTGTAACAAAACACAATGATCACGATCTTTTCTTAAGTGCAATCAAGATGCAAAGTCTAAGCATCATATGTGACATATAGATGACTATCATTCTCATGATCGACTATGAATATTCTTGATAAAGATGACCTCATTCCTTCAGGTTAGGGTTATATCAATTAGCATAATGTTTAGTTAAAGGAATAAATGGAAAGCAAAACACTGAATACGCAAACAACTGATGCTCCTCGGTCTGTAGTCTACATGATAGCATCTTGTTATCTTGTATTTAAGTACACTCTCAGAAAAAAAAGGTACAAAAACTGTCACTGGGGCAGTACCTGTTTCTAAAGGTACTAAAATGTACCATTTATATACTAATATGTGCACTTATGTACTAAAATGCATCCTTTAGGTGTAAATGAGGTACAAATGTGCACCTTTTGAAAGGTTGCCATCCTATTGACAACTTTAGTACTAACATTTCTGAAAATGTACAAATACTATGGTACATTTCAATCTTCCTATAGTGAACAATAATGCTAGTCTTCACACAGAACAATCTCATATAAACTGAATCCAAATCAACAGCTGTCCTAAACTCTTTAACTTGCACCTCAAAGTCTAAGTGCATTTTTCAGTGTGATGACAGTTCAGATCTTACCTGGTTTTGAGAAGGCGTCTTCTGCTTTGCTCTTGACTGTTGCACGTGAGCACCGTAGCTAGTGTTGATAGTTTCCTAGTGTGATTCCCAGGTTGTCTTGTCCGCATTTATAGTGCAAACTCTCCTCCCTCTCTTTGGCTTACACGGCCTACGTTATAAAATGTTAATTTCGCTCTCAATCCTATTAGTTGATTAGTACTCGTCTTTTTCTGGCTACAATATATATAAAAATAGACACAGAATTCGACTTAGAGATTAGCTATTGAGGAGTACATGTATGAATGAAAGTGTCAGCTTCAGGGTCATTTGGTTGGACGACAGAACTGTGATAATACACTTGCATCTCTTGTCTGTGTTCAGAGCTCCACCTCCAACATAGCATGTGTCCATTTAGGGGATGTCCTCACCATGGCATCACTTTCCATGTCATGAGGCCAGAATAACAATAATAACTGCTCCTAAAGCTTCATAACATACAGCATGTTCATCCTAACAGGATGAGCTTGGACAGACATCGAAGTACAATCAGCTTTAAAACTCCTACTGACATTGTTCCTGTTGGTATAATAAATTCATAAATGGCTTTCTTGGCATCGGTCTTCTAGGGTCTTTGAGGGAATGAGTTGGGTGTCAGACTATTTTAGAACATCGGCTTCTTCAAAAGCAGTTCGAGGGACATTCTCATTTGTGAACACGACATACAGTACAAACAGCTGGTTGGCTGTTACTATAATATTTGCACTGCCCAGTACACTACACAACATTTCTTAGGCATAACTTACCTAAAATTCACAGTGAGAAACCCATTTTCTATTCGATAACTCTAATATTGTTTGCATGGCTTAACAAATAGGTCTATCAATCACACTTACAAAGGATGTGGTTAAAGAGGTCGAAAATGCATCTGCACTAATGCTGAATACCTCCAACTATATATTTATATAGACAAGCGGAATGCAACTAAAACTTGATAAACCATCTTTTATTAGACACTTTTGCTTGTGGAATAAATTTGTCATGACTGAAAAATGATGCATTTCTACAATGTCACTGGTAACTGATCATCTTTTTGAATGACACTGCATCCACGCCACTAGGTGTCACTATCAGTTGTTTTACATGATGTACCTAAAACACAGATGAGAAGATCTGTTTTTAGTCCCAGCTCTTTCTCAGATAACATGAATTAGAAAAAAAAGGTTTAAAACCATATGTCAGTATAATTAATATATTAATTAAAACACCTTAGTTATTTTTATTATATAGTATCCTTTGAGGGCTTCATTTAAAGCGTGTTGGAAATGCAGTGTTGAACATGTTATTTATAGAAGTAGTGACTGATGTAAACCTTTTTCTGAGGATGAAAAAGGATCAGACTGGGACATCTGGGCTCTCACCATACCTCACACCTGCTGTAACAGATGGTCTAAGTTTATAGGGCTTGTGCTTTCTGCTCTAATGGCATGTAAAGGTGTTTTGATCACTATTATGCTCTGTTCACTGTCTCTGACACCAACTGGTTAATTATGTGAAATTTATGATTACTAAAATACAGATAATATCAATACATACATCAAAGCTGAATGGACAATAGTAAAGTGATCACAGAACAAAATAATATTAACAGATTGCAATTCATGAATGTAAGGTAAGACCTATTGTCAGACATTTTGAAGTTTCTGTCAGTGAAAAAGACACGCATTACTACTGAACTACCACTTACGTTGGTTGTAGCGGGAGTTCATTAGTTATATTATGAATAAAAATTATACAAAGTTCTGTAATGAAACTTTAGATGGCCAATAGGTTCTAACTCAATCTGATATAATCACATCATCATTCACATGGCACAACGGATTTTTTTCTCACATCAGCAGCCATTGAGCTTGCTGCTCAACATTCAAATACTCTGCTAGTGCTTGTTATAGCAGTTGTAGCGTGCTTCAGAAACCCTCCACCTTCCCCAGCTCCACCTGTATAGATCTGTTATGGAGTAGTTTCCTGTATGTTATATTATGTCATATATGTATGTCATATGTGCAGCAACAGTAGTACTTACATGCTCACAGCAGCATGTCTGTGGATGTATTAGCAGTAGCAAGTCTCGGTACTTGCTTTGCTGCAGTAGCAGCAGCAGCGTAGCAGATCTTTTCCGCCAAGACCAAACACATTAACATTGTCATGTGCTGTGGCAGAGCAAGTACAGAGACTTGTTACTGCTAATATATCCACAGACATGCTGCTGTGAGGATGTAAGAAATACTGCTGCTGCACATATAACATATATGAAAACCCCCATATGTAGCATACATGAATCACCTTGTAGCAGATCTATACAGGTGGAGCTGGGGAAGGTGGAGGGTTTCTGAAGCACGCTGCAACTGCTACAGCAATCACTTGCTGTATACAAGATATTTGAATGTTGAGGAGTTAGCTCATTGGCTGCTGATACAAAAAAAAAAAAAAAAAACAATAGCTGCACCATGTGATGATGTCATTCATTATGTCAGATTGAGTTAAACTTATCGGACTGCATCATCTAGAGTTTCATGACAAAACTTTGGATAAAAGTTATAACCTGTAGAAACTTCTAAGTCTAACTCTTAAAAATGGCTTGTATATACTTGGAGTGTTTCACAGCCTAATTTGTCTATGCTGATGTGAAGGTCCACATGTGTTTGTGACCTCTCAGTCAAGATCTGCCTGTTTATGCCAACAGGGTTGGAAACATGAGCAGCTGTCTCTATTTAACTGATGCCCATTTGAACAAACACACTCCTAAAGTCAGCATTCAATTTTTGTGTGCAAAATATTTGCAAAAACAATGTGTATTAGGGTTATTTTGGATATACAAATTAGTCACTAATTAGACACAATCGCATATGAAGTTTTTACATGGTTACACGATGATGTTTTTACTTTCAAAACTGTTTAAGAAAGACTTCACTTAGGAAAATTGCAAATATGTTATTTTTTAGTTTATTTCTAATAAAAGTAATGTTGAAAATGACATTTAATGATAATTGTTTCATGTTATTTTGGTTCAGAGTTATATTCAAATCGGGTGGTCTAGATGACAACACATGACTTTGCTATCTCCAAGCCACAAATACTTTTACTAAGGTTCACATCTCAGAATTTCCAAACCAAATTTTGTTTTCAACTTTGCACTAAACATCTTGGTTTCATTTCCTGTGTTCTCATACGCTCAGTCACTCCCCAAATGACTAATTTAAATGACTTATCTAAAGACTGCAGACATGCAGCCTGTTAACTAAAACTCAGGAAGAAATCATGTTTGATTAGAGAAAATTTAAGTTGAGTTTAGCTTTTTTTTTTTTATTTTATTTTATTTTTTTCAGTAAAACCAAACAAAGTGGTTTATCATGAAGGGGCCAATTGTTAATGCTCATGTGCTTGGCTTGTATTCATAATCCTCTTTCCTAATGTCTTAGACCTTTTCTTATCTCCTCACGGTTCTAAGACAGACAAAATACACAAACATTGTTGTAACATGTTACTCGAATGATAGAAAGTTGTCTCGAGTGTCTCTCAATTTTCAAATATTTTCTTATAATATTAACTACTCACTTATAGAAAGTAGGCTAGTAGATCTACAATGTAATACTATTTTCATAGATGTTTTAACCTCAAGCAATTTAAATAGCCATATATTTCTATTTAAGCATGAGGGATCTATCTTTAGAGAGGGCAAATCCTCTTCCATCACCTGTTTGCTTCTCATAATACTTTGGAATAAGTAGGTAATGCTCTTTGCTAGTCTGATCTTTGCTAGTCTTAATGGCTCACTCTGAATTAGCGGCCAATGCAGTCAAAAATTAATGTGATTAAAATTAAGCTTGAGCTCTGCTTGGGCTAGGATTGGGGAGTTTTAGTGTGCGGTTTGAGTCATAATCCATCTAAACAGTTCGCCAAGAAAAACTCTGGAAACAGTTCTTTGCCCGTTTTTTGGTGCTAACAAAGGCCAATATTCCCTCAGGTGGAAGAGAAGAAATAGATTCTGTGACTGTATGAAATGTTGGACACTGAGAGCATGTCTTAGATGGCTTAGCCTTAGTCAGAGATGGACGTAATCCATTGTGTGTTTTGTAAACATGACCCAGGGGGTAATTGGATGGACTGTACCTTCAGAAAAGAACACATAAAAACTGGCATGTTCAACCATGTGACCTTCATATATATATGCATAACCAGCCATCTAAAGAATTTGGATCACACTCAGATGTTAATACCAGGTGTACACTCCAAATATGACGTCTTCATGTTTTTAATGAATCTTTGTTTTTACTTAAAAATATTTAAAAAAAAATCTCAATCTGTGAAATAAGATAAATTCACCTGAGAAGCAATATTCAAAAGATATTTCCATAGCTTTCGGACAATGTATGTTTAATAAAAAGCATATTTCATCTTACTACACCAGTAGATATTTTTTCACTTGTTTTAAGTGAAAAAAGTGGAGAAAAAAAATCTGCTGGTGCAGCAAGACAAAATAAACGTGTTGTAGGTAGATACAGGGTAGTACTTTAAGAAATATCAAGTCTTGATAATTTCTGTATGTCAATTTATTTTTTAGATAATTTAACTGGAAAAATAAGATAAAAATAGTCATTACGAAGTGTTTTATTCATTCATTCATTCACTCACTCACTCTTATTTCTTTCTTTCTTTGATCACCCAAAAATAAAATTTTCCTAAAACTTTCTTCACCCTCAGACCATCCAAGATGTTGATGAGTTTGTTTCTTCATTTGGGACAGATTTGGGGAAATTTGGCATTGCATCACTTGCTCACCATTGGATTCTCTGCAGTGAATGGGTGCCGTCAGAAAGAGAGTCCAAAGAGTTGATTAAAACATACAACAAGCAATCCACGCAACTCCAGTCCATCAGCTAACATCTTCTGAAGTGAAAAGCTGCATTTTAACCTTAAACCATCGCTTCAGGCCAAAATAGTCTATAATCCATATTAACACTTCCTCCAGTGAAAAAAAATCCACCCCTGTTGTCCTCACATCTTTGTTAAGAACTGTGGTTGATCTGTGAGTATTTCACTCCTGATTCAGATGTGACATCTTTTTTTCACCGGAGAAAGCAATATTATGGATTGAGGACTCAGAAGCAATGTTAGCCAGAAGCAAGAGTTTTAAATTAAAATGTTTAATGATGGATTTGTTTCCTATAAATGTGCAGGTGTTTATACCAGCCATTTGGACACTCATTCTGATGTCACCCATTCAGTGAAGAAGATCCATTGTTAGTTTATTTAATTTAATTTATTATTTAATATTCTTATAACAAAATGCCATAAATTGCTTATCCTCTAAAGTGACTTTTCCTCCTGACAGTCTGTACACTGTAAAAAGCGATCAGGTGACTTTACTTAAAATAACTGAGGAAACCCGTTGCCTTAAAATTATTAAGTAAAGGAAATTCATGCAAAATTAAAAGAAAAAAAGTTAAGTGAACTTGACAATTCTGAGTTACATTAACAAATAAAAGAAAATGTGTTGTGGTCAGTTTTTATTTTAAGTTGGACTAAATTAAATTCATTAAATTGCGATTACTTAAAAGTGTGAATCTACTTAACTTAAAACTAACAAGTTAATGTGAGTTCTGTCTACTTAATTAAATTGAGAAAACCCATTGCCTTGATAAAATTAAGTAACCACAACTTATTGTATTTGTGTAGTTACAGTTCACTTGAGACTGATTTGATGTAATCTTATTTACTGATTTCTTTCACATTGAAGATTACTAATACAATTCTCAAAAATACTAAATTGTTCAAAACAGATAGCACACTAACATTTCTATGAAGAATTGTCAAAAGCAAGTCAACTCACTCTTATTTATATATAGCACTTCATACAATACAGATTGTCAAAGAAGCTTTCCATTGTTAAACAGGAAAATAGTGTCAATAATGCAAACAAGATTCAGTTATGCATTAAAGCAGCTCTAAAAAGAGGACAAAAGTAAACAGTCAATATTTCAGTTTAAGTCAGTTCATCGTTGATAGAGTGATTTCATCATCATCCAGCTCAGTTCAGTTCCCTTCAAAAAGTGTCTCTGCAATCAAGTCGTTAATATTCCCAAAAATTAAGTGTCCCCAAATAAGCAAGCCAAAGATGACAGAAATGGAGAAAAAACCTTAGTAGAAAGCAGGCTCAATCGGGGTGCCAGTTCTCCTCTGGCCAGACAAACCAACGTGGTGTTTTTCATCGTGGTCTTTGCTGAGGTTTTGTGCCAATGAGTGGTATTGGTGATGAGGCCTTCACTGGGGATCTGTCTTTGGGGCTCATCTAGGTGACATGGTCTCTGCTGACATTCAGGGCTGTAGAGTTGTCTCCACCATCTGGACTGGATCCGGGTGACTGTCTTCTGATTGGTCCACTGCTTTGAAACTGACATTGATGAGCGGCGCTGCGTGTAAAAGTTGAAATTATTTTAACTTGACACGGCGTCTTAAAAACGCGGCGCTCATGCGCGAGGCGCTGCAAAAGACGCGAGACGAACTCGGAGGCGGGGCAAGCTGTTTACAGTAGCAAGTTGGCATGACAACTGCTTTATTTGACGGCAACATGGCGGAGGAGGCGCTCTAACGCTGCGCTTTTTTAAAAACCATTCCTGAACACTGTGTCTCGCGTTTTTAGACGCAAAGACGCGTTCTGTGTGAATGGCCCCTTAAGGTTGCATTCAATTAAAACTCATACAAATCAACTCACAGACATAGTGTGTTTGTATAAAAATAAATAAAACAAAGAAACTTTACTTATCATACAGTGGATAACAATTAACAAATAACAAACAATTTAGTTTAGTTGGGTCCATAAAGAACACTACCAGTCAAAAGGTTTTGAACAGTAAGGGTTTTTTTTTTTTTTTTTTTTTAGTTTTTACAGAAGTCTCTTCTTCTCACCAAATATTTCAAAATATTTAAATATTTTTATACATTTGTAAATACATATTTAAAAATGTTACTATTTTTGTTGTACTTAGGATCACATAAATGCAGGCTTGGTGAGCAGAAGAGACTTCTTTATAAAAAAAAAAAAAACAAAAAAAAAAAAAATCTTACTGTTCAAAAACTTTTGACTAGTAGTGCATGTTCACCTGTTGGAGCAGAATTGGGGGAACATTTCTAACTCATTTTTATTTAAACTGCAATTAACCAATTAAAATTCTGGTACATTCAAAGATGGTACGTTCATTATTCTTGCAACAGTCAAGTGTTCACGCACCTGAATAATATCTGCATGCACAATAATGAGAAGTACACACATAAGGGCCTCCATATACAGCAGAGTCTGATGTGGCAGGTGGAACTAGAACTGACTTCATGAACTGCCCTTAAACACAACTGAAAAACGATTATCATAAATATAAATATAGCTTCACAATGCTCATTTTGGCTTCTGTCAGACTGATATTTAGTCTTTACTGAATCGTTTCAGTGTGCTTTTTTAAATTCTTTTTAAATTGTAAACGTCTCTCACAGGCTCGCGTGAGCGTCCGGGATCCACGACAAAACCCATTTTACTACAAGAACAAACACTTTACACCAGATAAAGTTTTGAAAATATTAAATATATTATTGTAAAGTTACGTGTTTTAGTGACCAATTTAAACAACTAAAAGGGATAAACATAAATTTACCTCAGACTGTATCTTGAACCACCTCAAGCGCAAATACACCAACGGGGATTGCCCATGTAAAATAACAAAGGTGAATTTGAAAACTTATTAACACTGAAAAATATTAATTTAGAGTGAAATTTAACATTACATGGACAAAACGACAAATAAAAGTAGATTTATAAAGCTTACCTTTGGCTTCACACCCGTCCGTCTGTCAGAAGACCGTTAGAGCTGCGTCACCGTCAGAAGACCGTTAGAGCTGCGTCACTGTCAGAAGATCGTTAGAGCTGCGTCACTGTCAGAAGACCGTTACGGTTTGAATTTCAAACTGCTCATGTAGTGAAGGCCTCTGAGTCCGTCCTCTGTAGGTTTGATAAAGTGTCCTCAACGCAGAATAAAGTCATACAGAATCTATCGCGGTGGTATTATCTTAAGTCTTTAGTAATATACAGAATTAATATCTTCAGTCTTCGCGGTTGCTTGCGCCATCATGTTTAACTTGTGTCCCTTCAGAATGAGACAGTTAATTTCGCGGCTAATTTCAAAGGGTTTATTTTACTTCAATTACCACCTGACAACACTTTAAGCATTACCATTACAGTGTTTTTGCTTACATATTTATAGACTGTAGAAGTAAATAACTTACCGCCGTTTGACAATATATAAAAAAGCATGCAAATATCTTTTGAAAATGCCCGCGGTAGCACAAGTGCTCGCACGCGTCTGTCGGAAGCGCCGGCAACCCGCCAAAATAAAAGCCTGCTGATTTTAAGTTTGAAAGTGATGAAAATTCATATGAAAAAAAAAGAAGTAAATATTAGTAATATTAAGTTTACTATATAATAATTGTATTTTTATTTAATACTCACTTTTTATTTTAAAAATACAGCTAACTAAAACAATAAAACAGAATAAAAACATTATAACATAATAAAAACATGATTTTTGAAAATTATAAATAGTTATCTGTTTTTGCAAATAAACTCTTTATATATATATATATATATATATATATATATATATATATATATATATATATATATATATTAGTGTTGTCAAACGATTAATCACATCCAAAATAAACAGCACTTTTTATTTATTTATTTATTAGGGTCACACTATGTGCAGTGTGAGGACCAAACCAAGTCTCCAGGTTCTCTTATGAGAACCAGGCTGAAAAACTAATGTGCACCTCTGTCTATAACACATGCACAAAGGAGTCACATGTTCGACCTTTTCATTGAACACAAAGAAATTAAGTTTATTGAACTTAATTGCAATGCTTTAAGTAACATAAAGTAATAAAAACTCGATCAAACTGAGTAATGTCAACAGAGCAGAAACAAATAAGTAAAATGAACGTAATTTTACTAAGTTAACAGTGCATCATCTTTTACAGTGTAGGTGACACAGACTGTTCAATAATTTTAACTCTAAGCAAATCAATGTTTCAGAAAATTAACATTCAGAGGCTCCATTCTGGTGTGCAACACTTTTCATCATCCAATTAATTTGGGTTGGATAAAATCAAGATCAAAATTATATTTTTTTCACTCCAAAATGCATCACATTATGAAAGTATAGTAGGTTGCTAACAGCAATTCAAGTTGACTTCAAATGCAAAATTGAAATGCAAATCCGAGCCAGGTATCAAAGCCACAGCAAGAGCAGAGCTGGAAAAGTGTGCATGAACTTTTCAGGTATAAATATTCAGGGGGATAAAAATAAAGATTATTTACATTCTGTGATCATTTGTTTTCATCGGTGGCACTCTAAATGCTGGCACCTCTGAAAGGTCCTGCATGTACAAAACTGGAACCCTCATGTGATCTGCTGTAGTCTATTGCCACAACATTAAAAACAGACAACACTACGGATGAAGGGTGCGGTAGAAACTTCTAGGGACCGCCTGACTTCCTTCATAGCTACTTAATAGTGGAAAAACAAAGACTTTTTATAGCCCACTCACAACAACAGAGATTTGGGGGTGGAGTGCTTTATTTGTGTTTGGTGGTGAGGTTTGCAGACAGTTTTTGCTGAGTAGTGAGGGATGTTGTTAGTCAAGCAGCTGGAAACAGAAAGAGAGAAGAAAAGGAGGGCAGGAGGAGGAGAAGGAGGACAAAACGAGACACAGAGAAAGGGGGATGATCGTCTCCATATGGTGGAGCTTGTGTTCTTCACTTCCTGGACAGAGAGAGGGAGACGGAGAGAGAGGCTAGAGGAAGAGAGAGAGAGAGCTGGAAAGCCAAAAAGGAGTGAGAGAAAAACAACTGGAAGCGTAGCACAGTAACCCAGATCTTCTGAAGCTGTGAGCGGATGACCGGGAGAGAGCTGTAGAGACCGATTCAAAGCGTGACCATGATTTAGTTACAGCGTGATTGTGAATGGGACAGGATGGGTTTTTCTGAAGATCCCTGGGAGGGATAGAAAGAAAGAACGAGAGAGACTAGAAGTTCCTAAAGCGCTGTGCTCCGGTTCATGCATCCCTGATGATGTGAGGTCACTTAGAGGAATTCAGGTTAGTGTTTTCATTTTTTCTGCTCTCTTCCTCCTCTGCCATCTGGAGCTGTGAAGCACTTCCTTCCGTTTGTCAGGGCTCCATCCGTTCTGATTACGTCTTCAAGACGACCCTCATGGTTTTCCATCTTTGATAATGGAGTCCAGGTCTAGTTCTTATCCTAAGGCTTGTTGGTGAATCTCTGGCTGGAGTTAACTGTCCTTTAGTGGAGTTTGCAGACATCAGCTGAAGTTCTCAGAGGGGTGTTGCCTTGCCCTTATAAGGCAAAACCAACCGAGTGGAAAAGTATTTGAATTTGTGGTGGTACTGCTTCACTGCCCTTTTCATGTCTGCACAGTCTGGAGCTGGTGCTTGTCTTCACTCTTGGTTCCTCTTCTTGGATATGTTTGCACAGAGGATGTTTGCTGCCAGACAATAGGAGTGTTTGTCAGTGGGGTGGGCAGCATGCGTATGGATGCTCCACTCTCACAAGTGGAGTCGGCACAGATCACGAGAGGAGGAGGCCGGTCCTGGATCTGCCCTCAAGCCAAATACGCATTCTGCCTTTAAAACGCAAATGCTCATGGGAAGGCCAACACAATAGACAGTGTAAACAACAAAGCTTTTGGATGTTGTAACACTCTGGATCTGATTCTGCATGCTCAGCTTCTGACAGAGAGGGGATGACAGTATGGACCTCCGGTTTTGGCATCACTGGAGATCAACAGTATCAATATGAGATCTTTCAGCGCTCTTGTGTTAACCTCTCTGGTTTTTGGAAATTAGACTGTAAAATACTCTGCTAGGACGCTCTTTTGAAAGCACCATGACAGCAGCAGCGTGGTACCATCGGGACATCACCCGTGTTCGAGCTGAAGAGCTGCTGGCCCATGCAGGGAGAGACGGCAGCTTCTTGGTGAGGGACAGTGAATCTGTGCCTGGAGCCTACGCCTTGTGTCTGCTGTGAGTAAAACACCTGAAGAATGGAATACACTACACAACTTCTGCACACAATTGCAGATGACTAATGAGTCAATGCTAGATGCCAAAAGGCAGAACCAGTTTACAGATTTTGGGTGGTTAGAATTGAAGGATTTCATCCAAAATTAACATAGTGTATAATATGCACATACTTTGATTTTTTATTATGTTCAGACTATGCTTTCAACCAGTCAGAGGATATCAGATATGTTTGATATTTTTTGCCAGATTTGCAACACATATAGTCATGCATCTTCTAGCAACGAGGAGTGTGTTTCTGTATGAGTTTGTTGTGCTCAGAACAACATGATATTTGTAATCCTGTACCACAAAAATAAGGGTCAGTCTTTTGTAACTGACATTTATAGATCATCTGAAATCTGAATAAATAAACTTTCCATTGATGTATGGTTTGTTAGAATAGGACAATATTTGGCCGACATACAACTATGAAACTATTTGAAAATCTGGAATCTGAGGGTGCAAAAAAAATCAAAATATTGAGAAAATCACCTTTAAAGTTGTCCAAATCAAGTTCTTACCAATGCATATTACTAATCAAAAATTAAATTTTGATATACAGTACTGTGCAAAAGTCTTAGGCCACTAGTATTTTCACCAACAAAAAATGGTTTTAAGTCGGTTATTTCTATCTTTTGCTGTAGCATGTCAGTTGGAAATATCAGTTTACATTTCCAAACATTATTTTTGCCATTAATTGTAATAATCCAGTGAGATTTTTGTTTGCACTAGGAGTCTGACAACAGCCAGTGCTCCACACAGAGATCTGATCTGATCATCATCCAGTCTATCTGAAATGACATGAAGAAACAGAACAAACTGAGACTAAATCCAGAAGAACTGTGGCAACGTCTCCAAGATGCTTTAAGAAACCTACCTGCAAAGCTACAGTACTGTTAAAAGTTTTAGGCAATTGTGTAAAAATGCTGTAAAATGAGGATGCTTTCAGAAATAATGCCGTAAATAGATTTTATTTATCAATTAACTTCTATTAACTAAATCAAATCAACATTTGGTATGACCACACTCTGAGTTTAAAACAGCTTTTGTCTGAGGTACACTTGCACATAGTTTTTCAGGTAGCTTTGCAGGAAGGTTTTTTCTTCAAGCGTCTTGGAGATGTTGCCACAGTTCTTCTGGATTTAGTCTGTCTCAGTTTGTTCTGTTTCTTCATGTCATTCCAGACAGACTGGATGATGATGAAATCAGATCTCTGTGTGGAGCACTGGCTGTTGTCAGACTCCTTGTGCATACAAAAATCTCACTGGATTATTGCAATTAATGGCAAAAATAATGTTTGGAAATGTAAATTGATATTTCCTACTGACACACTACAGCAAAAGATAGAAATAACTGACTTAAAACTATTTTTTGTTGGTGAAAATACTAGCGGCCTAAGACTTTTGCACAGTACTGTATTTACGGTAGCAAATTTACAAAATATCTTCATGTAACATGATCTTTACTTAATTTCATAATGATCTTTGGCATAAAAGAAAAATCGATAATTTTGACCTGTACAATGTATCGTTGGCTATTGCTACAAATATACTCGTGCTACTTATGACTGCCTTTGTGGTCCAGGGTCACATTTGGTAGTGTGTGATCATCAGTCGTTTGGTGTGTGATGACCAGTTCTCCAAAGTGTATGGTGCCTAGCTTTTTAAAAACTGTTCAGATTTTAAAAAGTCATATAACGTATTCCAGCCTTTACACACACTTGTTTGTGATGTGATACATTTACCTAGAATGAGTTTGGCACCACACCCAGCTGTCTATTCAAAGCACTTCCTGGTGACAATGACATTTTTAAGCAAATCACAATAGTTACCAGGTATTGCCAATAAGTCAATGAACTATTGTAGTCCTTTTCTACAGTCTGTGCCTGTGAGATGGATTTTACAGCCATGTGTCTGCCTTCCCCATCAGGTTTCAGCAGACCTTTGGCAAGATGGTGACTGGGGCTACCTTTCAGATAGTTTAGTACTGTCTATCTCAATGCACATGAGCTCCAGGAGACAAGATCCAGTCTACAGCAGTCCCTCTAGGCCCCAGCTTTATTCAGGCCTTAGTTTTCCTCCTGTCTCTGGCCCCTGTAGGAGGGAACAGGCTCCAGTGACCGCACTGCTTTCTCTCCACTGCGGCCCACAGCCAGACACATTCCTGAAGGCTGAGCCCTCCAGCTCCAACTGCTCTCCCTTTCGTTCTCTCTCATTCATTCTCCTTTTCGCTCGTTGTCTGGCTCTGGCTCATTCTTTCCCTTTGCCCCCTACCTCATCTCTTCTCTCTCTGAAACAGTTCACATGCAAAACATCTACTCACACAGTCACACTTCCTCTCTGTGCTTTGTTGTCTTCTTTTAGATTACCTGGAAACACTGAGCTTTCTAATTGTGTCTTCATTGGGCTCAGTTGAATATGTGTTCCAGGTTGTGTGGCCAAATGCAAATGAGCACAAATTCTGGTTTATCTAACCTTCTATCGGCACATATGATCTTGTATGATATGACACATACTGATGGCCTCAGTAACCACATTAACAGGCTGTGTTTTATTTGACTGTGGGCGTGTATGGTATAAACGAACTTTTACCCTACTTTCAGAATTGAACATGCTGCCCTGTGGTGATCATAGAAACCAACAATGTCAGGCGTGCACACATTGTTTCATAAAGCCACATAATGTTCCATTTATGTGATTATTTAAAGGGTTGGTTGGCTATCTATTTTCCACTAAACAGCAGATGAGAAGTTTAGCAGAATGTCTGAGCTGATCTCTTCTGTACAAGCTGATGAGATCTTAAGAAGGGCAAAAAGCACTATAAATATGGTACACAGAACATGTGCTGTCTTATGAAGCCATATGAGTTAAAAATAGACTGTAGTTTAAGTTGCTCTTCGGTGAAAATCTTGCTTGACAGTCGTGGTCACCATTTACTTTCATTGTATGGAAAAGAGCAGCATGAACATCCATAGAAGAAAGACATTCACTACATTTTGATAGACACGACAGAATATTAATTTTTGGGTGAACTTCTGCTTTAAGAATATTTATTTTACTGTATTATCTTAAACAGTCTGTCTGTCTTGTTCATAGGTTCCAGCGACATGTTCATACATACCGAATCCTCCCTGATGCAGATGGGTTATTGGCTGTGCAGGTGAGCAGACAAAGGAGTTTGCTAATCATATGCACAAGTCACAAGTAAGAAAGTAAATGCAGGTTAAAATTAGGCAGGATGGTTTTACCTTTGAATGAATTTGCAATTTCACATGGAAATTACTTGACACTCATCTAGTTACTTTCACTTCTTCTTCTTCTTCTTCTTCTTCAAAAAAGAAGCAGACTTGTTCTTGTCTGCTGTCTGAAGCATGCAGCTGCGTGGTTTCAAATTGACCTCGGTGGCACTCGCTGTCAATAAAATGTTTCACACAGATTCCTCCTGCACCCACGCTCCTGATCCAGTAGGGAATGACTGGAATGGGTTTGTCTGTCTGCGTGGAGATTAAAATATGTGTGACATAATTGTTTCTGTGTCAAAGATTCTGGCCACACAGCAGTACTAGATTTTTGGTCTTTTTGCTAATTCTTATCTATGCATGGATGAGATATGTTAATGTGTTTCATATAGAAACACTCTACCAATAAGGTTAACGCCTGTTTTTAAAACACAGAATGGATAACATATACTATACATGCACAAGAAGAGTCATATTAAGTTGCTTTGTGTTGTGAAAAAGAAGCATTTTCTGAGTATTCTCCCCCTCCCAATGTCTGATTTATTTTAATCGCTTTTCAAGAGTTGCACTCTTGGAAGGAAAACATGCTGCTATTTGGAGATTTTAGGGGAAATAATTAAATGTTTTTGCCAAAATGGTTTCATTGACCATGCTTTGAAAATACAAGCTTCTAAAAAAAGGCATTCAAAGAGCGGGTTATTTTATTTGTCATGATGCCTGATGGTTTAAGTAGAGAGAGAGAGAGATAGTGTGTGTGTGTGTGTACTTGTTTGCACAGTGGGTTGCTGGCTAGTGGCTGTTCGCGGTATGTAGAGTTTTGGCAGACGCAAGAATGAGGGCATCATAATGTAATTGTATCTTTGGTCCATAAAGCGGAAAAACTGAAATGTTTTGGGAGTTACCCTACCTAGACCAACTTCTTGTTGTGGCAAACCTAGCAGTTCTGTATTTTCTGCCTTGCTATTTTAGTTTATGCAGGATATAGTGTCTCAAATTATTTTTTGCCATGTAGGTCTGTCAGAATTCCAAATATTTCTTATTTAATAAAAAGGATAGCCAATTTTAAAATATAAATCAAAAAATTTAAATTATTAAGCTGTGATCAAAAGTTTAAAAACTAAATAGTTCAAGATCTGTCGGCATACACATTTTGTAATGAAATTATTCACACTTTTGATAGTATGATTTTTCCTGTTAATCTTCTAAAACACTGATGTTCCCTCTCCACCTTCCCTTAATCAGGATGTAATTGTGAAATTTTGTAAAGCATATTTTAAATACTTGTTTTGTCCTGATCTCTGAATCTGTTTGCCTGTATGTGTTGTTGAGTCATGTGTTTTTTGTTTCAGGCCACACAGGGAGTGCAGGTGAATTGTTTCCGTAATCTTAGTGATTTAGTTGTGGGTTATCAGCACCCACACAAAGGTCTGGTGGCCCCTTTGCTTTACCCTGTTATGCGTGAATCAGAGCCCAACGATGAGAGCTCAGGTAAGATGGGATGATAAAAGCCTAAACTGACAAAAAATCTCTCTAAAAAATTGTTAGTAGTGCTTTAATTCAGTGTTTGCAGCTTTGAGCTTATAGCATTTAACCAACACTCATTCACTGCTGTGTGCTGTGAAGAAGGGACATTTTGGTTGCTATATAGATTACAATGATTCAAAGTAGTTTATACAAAACTATAGTGTTTTTGTTGCTTTAGTATAAATTTACTACAATTTGTGTGATCCTGGTTGTATTTGTGCAATATCACTATTTGAATGGTTTCAGAAAACAATGATTAATTTATTACAATAATACTTTTTTATATAAATATTTATCTTTATTATACATAGGCCTATATATGGAAGCCCATTTCCGCCACTGAATAAAAAATAAAAAAAGGTTATTGCGACTTTTTATCTCACAATTCTGACTTTGTTTTCACAGAATTGTGAGATATAAACTCGCAGTTCTGAGAAATAAAGTCAGAATTGCGTGATATAAACTCGCAATTGCGAGACATAAAGTAGCAATTCTGAGAAATAAAGTCAGAACTGCGAGATATAAACACAATTCTGACTTTGTTTCTCAGAACTGCGAGTTTATATCTCAGAATTCTGACTTAATGAGATATAAACTCGCAATTCTGAGAAACAAAGTCAGAATTGTGTTTATATCTCGCAGTTCTGACTTTTTTTCTCAGAATTGCGAGTTTATATCTCATAATTATGACTTTATAACTCGCAATTGCGAATTTATATCACGCAATTCTGAGAAAAAAAAAAGAGTCAGAATTGTGAGATAAAAAGTCGCAATTAACTTTTTTATTTTTTATTCAGTGGTGGAAACGGGCTTCCATATACAACAGACATTAAACATACCAATGTATTTCAAACCTAACAGTGAAGGAGTCAATTGTGAAAACAGAAACATCTCCGAACGATTCACTGACTGAGTCTGATTCAAACCCCGCGATGGATGCTAATTAAAGAATCATTTTGACTGACTCTTTTAAAAGAACCGGTTCAAAAGAATCATTTGTTTGTGAATCGGACATCATGGATTTGCCCACTGTTTGATGTGGCGCGCGGATGATATCTGAAACCGCGTATGGACGGACACAAAGTTTTAATCGCGACCTGGAGCACACGTTATTAGCCTATATTTTGTGTGAGGCTGCTAAAACACACTTCATCCCACAGGCACAACATTCAAATGTTTAAGCTCAAATGTAGGTGTCTTCTTGGTGCAGATGGTGACGATGAGAAGCCAGGTTCAACATTTGCCACCCCTCCACCACGTGCAATGTCCCCTACTGGCCAGCCTCCACCTTCCAGTTCAGGAGCCCCTCATTTACTGCTGCAGAGGCTTCAGGAGCTCAGCCCAAATAGGTTCATTCATTCACACATGACCTATGGATCAATATCAGACTTTTGGATCACATGTCTGTGCCTGTATATAAAAATGTCAATGTACCAATGTTTAAATCTGCAGTGCAGGCTGTGAGATCGTCCTGTTACTGGATGAGTATCTGCATGGTAATGTGTGTAAGGACCTGGAGAATGTGAAAGGAGGCGCATCAGGACTGCAACACTTTCAGTGCATCCTCAGCCGAGCATGCGACAGTCTGCACAGGTGCTGTTTCTCTAACATCACATGTCCCTTCACACACAGCTGCAATAATCTGAAATAAGAATATTTGAATAATGACTGTTACATTTGCAAGAAAAAAGTTATTCATGATTTGTTTACAATAGTGAGATTGACCAGACACTGTCCAGTTTGGAAACCTTAGCGAAAGTGTTTGATCATCCTAGTGGCCACCTCAACTTCTCCACAATGCAGGTACAACCCCTCTAAATGTTATTTTTTCTCACATATATAAGGCTAATACAGGCTGCTATTATCAATCAGTCATATTTTTCTAAATTTTAATATAGATTAATAAATTGGCTTTGCATGCAACATTTGCCTGAATTATGAAGCATTGCACTCTGTGTGGCTGATATAGGGAACCACAGATTCAAAGATTTATTACATGTTCAAACAGGAATGGGATCTTTATTGGTCTTTGCACAGGAAAGCATCACTATTACTATAGCTCATACTTCTTATTAGGAAATTGAACAAAGCCCTAAGCCTAAACCCTAAGTTTATTAGTGTATAATAGCTCAAATCATCATTTGGAAAAGGTTTACTGTTGCTTTTCTAAGTGATCTGACTTATTCTCGCTGATGATTAAAAGGGTAGAAAAAAATCCCTTAGACCAGTGGTTCTCAACCATTTTGATATTCAATATTCAAAAGCCCCACAATATGAGGCAAGTTCATTCCTCTGGTATTTCTGTTGTAAATATGACAAATCTGCTTGTTTTCCAACTTCTTTTATTAACAGAAACCTGGAGTGTTCATATAATAATTAACCACAATTAATTTTGTGTTTTGAGGAAAAATAGTTTACTGTACATCTTGATTGTATGTATTTTAGCATTTCAACACAATGTTAATATTAATTGTATTATTACTGTTATTATTACAATAATATATAAATTTAAAAAAAAAAAGTCATCCTACAGCACCCTTGGAAGTTTTCTGATGCCCCCTAGCGGGCTTAAGCCCCCAGGTTGAGAACCCATGCTTGAGACCCCATAATTAGGGACCAGAATATCATAGAGCCTTGGAGGCAAACTCTTTTAACTTGTGCCAGGAAACAATCACATAGCAACCACCCAGAATACCTTTGCAACACCCCAGATTGTCTTGGCAGCATCATAGCAACATTATGCATGACCAAGCGGCAACCTTCCGGTCTCTCTCTGAAACCAACACGGAAGTGATTAAAACTGCAATTCATCGACTTGCCGCTAGAGGCTAGCTCCAAAAGGGAGTCAGTCCCATAGACTCCCCATGTTAAAATGCCCAACTTTACAGCAGAAAAAAATATGTTTACAGCCTGGTACAAAAAGTGGTTTTGGTCTATATAGCTAATTTTGCCCTTCATGACAACTGTGAGGGGGGTGAATTTTTTTATAACTCATCCGTTTAAATTATGTTAAGCCTTAAAGTTCTGCATTCCTACTTTGAGCTTCAAAAACGCTCTTCAGAAACCTACGGGTGACGTCACGGACACTACGTCCATGTTTTTATACAGTCTATGTGCATGACCCACAGCACCCTAGCATTGTATAGGCGACTTCTGCATGAGCATGCAGTGCAAAGACAACAACGACCTGTAGGAGCAAGTTTCGTGGCTATATACTGCAATGCTTCTTCTACTTTACCTCATTTATTCCTGTTGTTTCATAAACTCTCTTTTTGTTAGAATACAGGGAAGAGCCCTGAAGAAAACATGGATAATCTACTTCACAAGCTCACTACCCTCTGTAACCTGTTGTCATCTCTGGAGAAAAGGGTAGCGACACATAACAAAAACAGCATGCAACCACATACACGTCATCCTTTTGCATTTCTGTCTTTATAACAATGTTATGATAACAATATTATGTCTTTTTCAGGTTCTCAAAGCTTTGCAAGAAGCTGTAACCAATCACAACTTATCTTTGCAACCATCCACTCCTCCTGAGTCCGTCACAGCCCCCAAAAAACAAGCCAGACCTAATACTGTCCACAGCTTTCAGGTAGCAAATTATTGTCTGTTGCTTTGCTCACTGGTTAATATGCAAGTGTTTGCATTTATTTGTGTGCATGTGTTTGCATGTCAAGGTCAAGGTGGTCAGGTACGGCAGGCAAACAGTGTCGGTAGACATAGATGCAGGAGTGCTGCTGTTTGACAAGAAGACTGGCTCATTCGGCGTGGAGACTGTCACACACGACAGAAGTGAGTTTATCTTGCCTTAAAACCTGAGACACTTCAGTCTCCATTATTATCATACAAGACTATTAAATGGCATCTATTGCTTTTATGTTTTAGTTGTGCAGTTGGTGAAGATTCAGAGAGGCCCTGCCAAGCTAAAAATGGTCATAGACAGTCATCACAATCCGCCGAGAGAACTTGTGTTTGAAAGCACGAAGGTGAGGAGAAAGACTTGAATTGGCTTACCTTAAATGGTCTAAATCTGATACACTGATGCGTCTCCCACAGAAACGAGAAGCTTTTTGTCGGCTGCTGCAGCTTATGAAGGCTACTCACTCCCAGCAGTCTGAGCTGGATGTCATCTCTGTGTTTGTGGGAACCTGGAACATGGGTATGGATATGCAGTATATCATTAACAATAAAAGATATTATAGCCTCAAGCATAATATTGCAGGAAAACATTTCACTGTTGTTTCTGTATTTTGCCCACAGGGGGCACTCCACCACCTGGTTCACTTCAGTCCTGGGTTACTTGCTGTGGTCTGGGTCTCACCCCAGATGAGTCCATCGCCTCCCTGCCACATGATATCTATGCAGTGGGCACTCAGGACAACCCGCAGGGTGAGAAAGAATGGGCTGAACACATCAGAGCCACGCTTCGAAGTGCAACCAACATCGACTTCAAGCAGGTCTGACTTTATGACATCAAAATCGTCATAGTCCAGAACACTCCATGTGATCACATATCTATATGAATCATTTGATTGTCTTGCATTAAAATGTGTTAAATTGGTGAGAGCAGATTGTGAGTGTGTTTGTGTGTTTCTTCTGTAGGTGGCAGTACATTCCCTTTGGAATATCAAACTGGCTGTGTTTGTGAAACCAGAGCATGAAGGACATATCAGTCAAGTAAACACAGCTAGTGTAAAAACTGGCCTGGGGAACACACTCGGTACAAACCTCTCTTGCTCAAACAAACTAATAAACACACTCACTAGCTCTCCTTTTCCACCGTTTTCTCACATCCTTTATATCATTGCCTTTTAGCCAAGCAAAACAAATCAAGTGATAAATAAATCATATTGATATTTTTAATGTTAAATAAATTTTTTTTCTTGGTGGTTACAGGAAATAAGGGAGCAGTAGGAGTTTCTCTTCTCTTTAATGGCACCTCAATGGGCTTTGTGAACTGCCATCTGACTTCTGGTAGTGATAAAGCACTCAGGTATTCACACATATGACACTCAAAATAGAGCAGTGGATTTCAAACGTGGTGACAGGCCACTGCAGACCACATATCAACCTAAATATACAAAGAAGAAGTCAGGCGCAAATTATCCTTAAGGCTGAAATACATTACACAACTTTTAAAATCTGAACAGATTTTAAAGCACTATACTTTTTAAATGGTTACAGAGACTGGTCATCATACAACTGAAACTAAGTGGCTAACCAACGCATGACAAAAGAGAAAATAAATGCATGACAAAATATGAAAATATAAAATTATCATCACTAGGATGAATGTTAACATAATCAGTTAATTCATTGCTATGAGTTGATGAATCAGTTGATTATTTCAATGTCTATGAATTATTTATTTAGGTCTGACTTTTTAAACAGCTAATAACTCGCAGACCACAGTTTGAAAACCACAGCATTAGTTACCCTGCTTAAAAACCCCATGAAAGGTTTTTGGCTTTTAGTATGAATTATATCTATAGCTAGTGCTCCAAAACATTGACAAACATCGCATTTAGAAGATATAAGCTTTTCAAAACTTGCCAGTATGGATCAATGATTTTGATTACATCACCCTGCACTTCAGCTTCTCATCAGATTTTCTGTCCAATTAAAGGCTCTTTAGAATCTGAAGCGTCCCGCCCCCTACAATATAAATACACGCTGAAAACAGTCACTTGTTCACAGAAGTTAGTATTTTCTATATGCTTTCCATTTGGGCCAATGAAGTCAGGTTCTGTGTTGTGTTACGCAAACCGCTGCAGCACGCACACAGTGTGTTCCTTTCTAGAGACACGATAGCAGAGTGGATCATATGCACAAATCGGAGCAGACCACAAAATGTATCGGACCTGTTTGAATTGTGCACAGATTGCTATATTTTATAGTGATAATGGATGAGGTTAAGAGGAGAAACTGTTTGATAAACTCGGTATTAGAAACAGCACTGACGAGTAGAAGAGATAACACCGGTGCCATGATTATGATCACTACTGTTTTACTTTAGCAACAGTTTCCTATCGAATCTAAAGGGGTAATCTATTAGACTGTGGCTGCCATAAGCTGTCAGCTTTACCGAGCTGGCCCAACCTTTCATTGGAAATTATGTCAAATTAACACGTAGGATGAGCTTGCCCAAATACACACATTAAAAGTATTGTGGTCTTTGCACTTGACCACTTGACTACTACTTACATGACGTATTCCCTGTATTTAGCCCAAGTGTTAAAGTGGGCGTGAAGACAAGTGCACATAGAATTTTTCATTACCTGATGGACACACTTATAGTGTTTTAAAAATGAAAGTGTTTTCAATGCTTTATTTTGATTTTCAATACTTTGCATTTAAAAATATGCTTCTAAATGTTTGTTCAGTAGCCTCCATAACAGATGACACAATTTAGTAATTATGGTGCTTCTAATTAAATGATAAAGCAGTTGCACATACTAATCTATGTTTCACTTCCAAATTATATGTAATATTTAATGTGAAACATCTAGATGACATTGTGTAACTATGTGTTGTACACTATCGTTCAAAAGTTTGGGGTCAGTTTATTTTTAGGAATAATTTTATTCAGCAAATACACATTAAATTGATCAAAAGTGACAGTAATGACTTGTCTTGCACTGATATAAAAGATTTCTATTTCAAATAAATCCTGTTCTTTTCAAAGAGTTTTGAAAAAATAATGTTTTCACAAAAATATTAAGCAGCAATTGTTTTCAGCAATGATAATAATAAGGAATGTTTTCTTGGCAATCAAATCAGCATATTAGAATGATTTCCGAAGGATCATGTGACACTGAAGACTTGAATAGTGGTTGCTGAAAATTGTGTTCAAAACTGTTTTTGCTGTATTTATGAGCAAATAATTGCAGCTTTCAAAAACATTGTATACACCCCTGACTTTAGAATGGTTGTGTATGTGCGATTGTCTGTTTTGCATTGTTCCTCCTTCTTGTCTTAGGAGGAACCACAACTTCCAAGACATCCTCAGACTCTTGTCTCTTGGAGAAAAGCAGCTGGGAACTTTTGACATTAGTCTTCGCTTCAGTCATCTCTTTTGGTGTGGAGACCTCAACTACCCCCTGGACCTGGATGCACTGGTCACATAGCTTAAATCTACTTTATTTCTCTCTAGATATTAGTCACTCTTGCTTTACTTATTCCCGCTCACTACTTTTTATTTAATTGTGATCCATAGCCATTCAAACATTGCTCCAAGGAGACCCCATTAAGTGCATTGAATTGAACTGAGTTGTTTTGTGTATCCTTGTGCTCACTTGTATCATATATTGAAGGTCATCTGTCCCTGACCGAGGTCTCTCTTTTGCAGGACATATTGAAGCATGTTTCAAAGCGAGAATTTGAGGAGCTGATGTGTGCAGACCAATTGACTAGAGAGCGGCACAGAAGAAAGGCCTTTTTTAACTTTAGTAAGAACCGCGGCTGCTCTTCTCCCACGGACACCACAGACACGTGAAATCAATAGATGTGATTACAGACACTTTAATATTTCATTCTTGATTTTGTTCTTGTTCTCTCTGTTAAGAGGAGGAGAAGATTTTGTTTCCACCCACCTATCGGTATGAACGTGGTTCTAGAGACTGTTATCTATGGCAGAAATACAAGTCCAGTGGGGTAAAACTTTTTGTTGTTGATATCCTAACATCCTGTTTACACTTAACACACTGTTTACCTGTGAATCAAAATGAGTGATATGATTAGGTGTGACAGCATAGAAGATTACAATTACTCATCTCATCTTTCTTGTTTTATATTATTTTGTTTTATTAAACTTTTGAATTTTTATTCAAACTTTCCTTAGGTGCAAGTCAACAGGCCCTCATGGTGTGATAGAGTTCTGTGGAAGTCCTACCCTGAGTCTCACATAATCTGTACCTCATATGGTATGTTATTCCTATTTCTTTCAATTCTTATTCTCATTAGTGTAGAAGCTTTCTAAAAGAAAAAAGTAATGTAAAATGTAGCCCATTTAACAGCCATGGCTAGACAAACTCCTTTGTTGGTTTGTACTTTAGCTCGAGGGAAGTAACTAAAACATTGGACTGCTATTTTTGTAGCTTTTTGGAATAAGATGTGTGTAGCTACCCTGCACTACAAAGGTTTACTTTGGGTACGATTGTAGGTCTGCGGTTGACAATCAGAGTCATATCCTGTCCGTCTGTCTGCTCTTCAAACATGTAAATTCAGCCTCCTCAGCAAAGGCCTCCAACAAATATTTTGCTAGTGTATATGATCACAGCCAGCCCTGACCAGATGCTTAGTATTTCATAACTACATCACATTAGTATTTTAGTAACTATTTAAATGGCAGCATTCAAATGAATGGGAATGTGATATTTAATTAATAAGGTTATTTATTAATGGGTTGTTACTAATGTTCAGGTGATGGATTGTATGTTTTTAGACTCATTAAATAAAAACTCCCCCCAAATTACAGATTTATTAATTGATTTTCTAAGTATGCACCACAAATAGGCACATATTAAACTAATATTTTAACTGATCCTATCAGGATGTACAGATGACATCTTCACCAGTGATCACTCTCCTGTTTTTGCAACTTTTGAAGTGGGTGTGATATCACAGTCTCCCAGAACAGGTATGGAGTCCTTTTCAGCTTAAGTCTGTGACACTGGAGTTTTTGACCTTTGGGTCATTGCATAACTCGGGGAGTTATATTAGGGGTTGCTGAACATGCATTTCATTAAGGAACCACCATTTCCCTTTGCCACAGAACACATTTTTTTCCAAGGCTGGTTCATTTTAACAGCACCAGCATGATTAAGCCTAAAACGATTTCAACTTTTAGATCATTCTTAAAGGGTTAGTCCACCACAAATTTAAATTCTGTAATCATTTACTCACTCTAATGCTGTTCCAAACTCACTGTTCATCTTAGAAACTCAAATGAAAATGTATTTCAAATCAAATCTGAAAGCTCAGAACAAACCACCTTTGATAAAATGTTTTGATTTATATTGATTTCTTTTGCAGTCTTTTGATGAAATATTCAGAACAGAACAGAAATCTTTCAGATTTCATTGAAAATTTCTTCATTTGTATTTCAAAGATGAACAGAAGTCTTTGGGTTTTGAATGACATGAGAGTGAGAGAATTTTTATTTTTGGGTGAACTAACCCCACAAATACAATCAGCTGTCATAATTTAACAAGTATTTTTTAAATTGAGTATTTGTTTAGTGCTTCTCTTAGTGTCATAACCATCTGACAGTCCTCTTTGTCCATCTCTGCGAATGTAGAATTGGGTTCAGAGAGAGCCAGCATTGAGCCGGAGGCGATTGAGGCCATAGTGAAAACTGCTAGCAAGGCCAAGTTTTTCATTGAGTTCCACTCACGCTGTCTAGAAGGTATCTTTTGTGCAATAATCAATGTTTCTTTGCCAATCTGTTTCCTTTTGAAATGTCAGGAGGTCATATGATAAATGTGACATTTTTTCTCCTTCTGTGTAGAGCCTCGTCGTTCTGCTGAGAATGACTCACAGTGCTGTGAGGTACCAGGGTTTCTCAAACTTGGCTGGTCTTCAAAACAGTTCCCCAAGGTTGATACCATTTGGCTCAGTGTGATCATTTGGAGATATGCTCTGTTTAATAAGGATTTGACACTTTTGGTTGGTACACCAAGTGAAATTTCTCTTTTGTCCTTCTTTTTTCAGCTCCAACCAGTGTTCTCAGATTTAGAGCATCTCCGTGATCAGCACTTGCTGTTGTCTGTCAAGTCATGTGATGGGTTTGAGTCATATGGTACATGATCAAGCTTATCATGTCTTTTTGAATGAAGTTCTCTGAAACAGCGGTTTGGTTTTTTTAGAAACAATTACATAAAAACCAGGAATATACACATCCTCTGAATTTCTAGTGAACTAAGGGCACTGTTGAAAAATTGTGGTCATATTGGTCATGTTTACACCTGGTCACTTCATGCATTTTCTCTGATCGGATATCTATCTGATTTGTTGAAACGCCTCCATTTACACTTGGCCACATAAATGTGTCTCTGCAAAACGGATATAAATCCAATCTTTAATTCCCATTAAATATGCAAATTTAACCGAGTTCATGACAACGAAAGCAACAGGTTTGCACTGCATTTTACTGATCATCAGCAAATTTCAGAATCAAAGACTGCAACAGGAGAACAGGAGAGTGGCAACAACACTGAAAAGATAAGTCAGTCTTACTAATTTTAATGAATATGATTGTGTTGAGCATCTGCGACTTACTTTCAGTTTCATTTGTGGCAGTTTGCATGTCAACTTGCTGAAGAGATACTCGGCTACTCCTCTGCAGCAATGCGTGTTGCATTAGTGCTGTCATCTGGCTGTCATATAGCCTATAACACGATCTCACACGTTTAATATTTTAACATTTTGGGAGGAGTAAAATTTACATATGTGATTTCAACAACCAGGTGCATTTACACTTGTCCAGTTTTGTCTGGAATGTGTCCCAGACCACCTCCTGAAGTGGTTTGAGTGTTTTGGTGGGTTTTACACCTGGAGTTTTCAGAGAAAACGCATGAAGTTACCAGGTGTATACAGGCCCATTAATTGTATATGTAACGGGACTTCTGCCATTTCAGGTGAGTGCTGTGTGGCTCTTCACTCAGTAACAGGGAAATCATCGGATCTATTTGAGACATGCTTGACTCACAGAGGAGAAGAGATGGGTTCTATTCGAGGACGAATCAGGGTTTATGTACCACCAGACCGTCGAAGGATCCGGGAAAGGGTCTATGGTGGGTTATCCACATGATCTCACTCTATCATTTCCTCAAATATACCCTGTTTTAGTTCCTCCTCTGCTTTGGCTCTATTTTCACTTTTCTATATACCATGGCTTCCTCTTTTGCTGCTGTGCCGCCTGATCTTGTCCAGATGCATTCTGAGACCTTCACTGAAATATGACCCTTAACGTACTGCTCACTGAACGCCCAGTGGCTTTGTCACAGATGACTACAATATTTAAACATTTAGACATGAGACATATCTTTTGCACATTGCAGAGTGGCTCTGCATGGAGAAGGATGAGAAGGAAATAATGAAGGATCATTTGTCTCGCCAGTCTTCCTGTGCATTCTCAAACCAGTGAGTAAATAATAGACATAGGTTAATAAATAGTGTTTACTTTATCTTGGTAAAGTATTTTTATTCACATACTTGTTCAGATGATTGTGTTCTGCTACCTTTTTCCATTGGACATCACCCTGATTACACTTCATGTTCCCACTGTAGAGCACCATCATCCTCATATATGGCAGCGCCTAACAGCTACACCAATCCTGCGTACTTCATCTTTGAGGGGGTGCCTGTGTTGCGAAGAGTCGAAGAGATTCCCTCATCCGGCAAAGAATCCCAAGTGGTATATGCCAAAGATGCTGTGATACAGCTCCCTAGAGTGACTGGAGGTCACAGCCATGGCAAAAGGTCTGCTCGCAGGTCCGACTTCACAGAGATTGAGATTCCTGGATCTTTAGCACACTATAAATCATCTTGTGAGACTCAAAGCGAACTGACGTCAACCGCCTCCTCTTATCAACTTTTCCCAGGTCCAGATGTTCCTAATACATCCCCAAACCAAAGACACACCACCTCCTCGAATACATCTTTAATGTTACAGTCCCATAAGAACAATACAACACAGGATTCAGTATTATCAGTCAAAAAAGTCACAAACCCCTACATGAGCAGTTCTGTTTTTTCCCGGGATGTACAGGCGCCACTCAAAGAAAAAGTCAGAAAGGACTGTCAAAGGCTACACCAAGATCAGTCCCCGCCAATGAGAAATGGACCAAAGCTGTACCCATATATATCCACAAGGCTTCCCGTTCATGAATTCTCAGTACCCTGGATAACAGAGCAGCCAACTACAGCTTCAGGAGACAACTCGCTTACAGCCCTCCAAATTGCTAAATCACTAAGTGAGGTGGATTTTCAGCCAGTAGACAGAAAGCACCAGTTTAATCAAATGTCGTCTCAGCAAAAGCATCATGGATATAACTATGGTTTAGCTAGTGAGAGAAACTACAGCTGGGAGAAAGAGGTAAGTTGAGTAGTTTTCTGATATGTTTTCTGTTGTTTAGTGCACGGTGTAAATATGGATTTTAGGATTAGCTTTGGGGTTTAGCTATGTTGAATACAAAAGCAACGTGTGTCCACAGGTGTCAGTCTTACATGGAGCTCCAGAAACAGTGCGGGAGCTGCTCAGCACTCTGGGTTTGCAGTGCTACACGCTGGACCTCACCCGTAATGGCTGGGATGATCTTGATTATTTCAGGTAAGGTTGATGTGATGTAGCCAAAAATATGACATAGACTTCTTCATTTGCTTCTGTTCTCAGAGCCATTTGCTTCGGTTATGATTCTAATGATTCTAAGCAGCAATGGTGCTTCGTGAACATATAGATGTCAATATGTGTACTCTTCTCTTGCAGTGGTATTACAGAGGAGGAGCTGTGTGCAGCGGGTGTGTCTAACCCATCTCATCGACGAAGAATCTTGGAGAACCTTCCCAAGATCTGGGACTGAACTGAAAAGACTATCAGGTGTCATATCAGGAGACCATAAATGACAATTTCAGTATTTGTATTATTATTATTATTTTTTTTTTTTTTTTACTCTTATTTGTAATTTTTCAAGTTTAAATTCCATTCATAATAAAGTTCATGTCACAATGTGTTCATTCTGTCCCTGTGGTTCTAAACATACAGTGTGGAATAAACTACAGTCCAACACTTTCTTCTAACAATCCAAACAAATCATATCTATCACTAAAACACAGACTCTTTAATTGTTTACTTTAGCATTGAGCACCTTGATATTCATACTTAGTTACTGTGTATATAATAGCACAGCAAGTCAACCTTGTCTTATCTGAGCATTAGCTGTGAAATGTTCTGGTTCAGAACCTTGTCACAGCTTGCCTATATCCCTGATTTTAGCCTAGTTACTGTTTTTATTTCTAGGAGACCCCTTGCTATAAATTACCCTTTTAAAAGTGCATCAACCAATTGTTTGCTAAAGGAGTCAGCTGGTCCTTTTAAGAGGAATACATATTTTACTATTTACCCCAGGGATTTAATTGCAGTGATGCTGTTCTCCCCTTTACTTAAGAGATAAGCTCATGGATTTTTAATGCTTAATTGAACAAACAATGATTTCCAGTGTGGTCTTACATCGCTGGGCCAAGGTTATATTTACAACCTGCAAAAAGAGGTAACAGAATAAGCACTGTTCACATTTTCCTGAACATTATAGGTGTAAAATGATGTTCCACAGGGATTTAATACACATTGTAAAATGTCAGTCTATTTGTTTTATTCATATAAAGCTATAAAACCAACTAGCTATGCTTAATTTATGATGTTACCTTGACGTTAACTGAACTCTCCCACCTCCACAGTCCTAAAGCCCTTATTCTTGCAATTGTATATCTGTAATTTGATAAATTATGTAATATTCACTTTAGATTATGGTTGTTTTATAGTCGCAGAAAAAAAAATTGATTAAAGGGTGATTTTTTTTATTTTATTTTAAATCTATACTATTCAGTGTCAATATTTGATCATCTTTAAACTTGAACAAATATGGTACAGAAGATTGTTTGTATAGAAACAGGATCTTTGAGAACTATGTTTGCCCTGGGATAGAGCTGACTCTTAGACATATCAAAAACAATGAGTCTGGAGTGTTTGTAATGACATCAACATGTCTTAATGATGTCCAGAGACATGTCTTGCGCAAGTGCGGTAATCTGATAGAGAGATAGATGGATGGATGGATGGATAGATCTAGACAGATGTACAGACAGAAAAATATGAATTGGAGAAAGTTCACATCCTTGTGCGCTCTCGGCTGAAGAAAGCATCTCAGTGAGTCTGGCTATTACATCATTTTAATGATAGCTTATCATAAATAAACTTCCTTTCTACTCTTACAGAAAATGTCCCTTTTTATCACTCCAGTAGTTTGTGGCTCTTCTTGACTCTTTATATCTATCTGCTTTTCCGTGACACAAAGGAAAGTGGGCGTAGTAGGCGTTTATTCTGCACTGGCCTGCCTGACTTCACCTGTCAGTTATTAGATTATTATGTAGGCCAGAGATAAAGAGTGAAACTGAGATGTATTCCCGGTGACCTGCAGTTTACATCATGTTACTGAATCATTGTCCCACTCACATTCCTGTACAATTTATGCAATTTCCCATAACTCCCTCTTGGATTAACCATCAGGTCAGCACTACAAAGGAAGTGGTTTTACTATACCAACAATGCAAACTAATCTCCCCAGTTTTCGCACAGCTGATAATTTTTTATTTCATGACACATAAACTGTAATTTAATGTTTTTTATTTTTTTATAACATCCTAGATATCAGTGACATACAATACTAAAACAATGTCAAATAAATTTGAAAACGATATCACAGATTATTTAACTTCAAACTATGTAGTTTATTACTGCAGCCAACATCATAAAACAATTGTGCAAATATTCAATGTGAACTTTAACTCAGAGTAGCATAGCAGTCATGCCCCTATTGCACTCCAACTGATCACCAGCAGATAAAAGTCTTTCTTGCAGTAACCTTTTGTCCTGTTCGTTTAGCTTTCCAAACACTCAATCTTCCATTTTTACATCGTCTGCCCAGGCCAAACGCGGATCATATTATGTACCTAACAGCACACCTTGGTGATCTGATATAAATGTGTGTGATTATTTCTGAGTTGCTAAAGAATCAGTTACAGCACATGAGCATTAAGGTCTCCTCTCTAAGCCAGACATGCACGACTAACCTCTCATTGGTCAAACGGGACTGTGTTTTAACTTTTTACTAAATATTAACTTTACTCCAAACAAATATGCATAAGCTCACCTAGAACTCTTGGGAAACACTTACATTTCTTTATTACCTCTGTTACTGGATATGGAAAACCTGGAACTTCAGTGCATTATTATGGGATACATTTTGGGATAAAGACACAATTCCTATATGGTATGTAGCACACACAGTCACATGGCTTGCTGGAAATGAAACGACAAAGTGAAATAGAATAAAGGAAGGTCATTTGGGGGTAATTAGAACCAACTAAAACGTTTCTAAAATATCCTGGAATTAGCCTAAAATATTAAGAGTGTCTGTCTGGAGTTGCTACGTACAACAGAAAGAAAACAGCACCATATGTGCGTGCGTTGAGGTTAAAGTGTCGTATGTTACCTTCAAGGATTTTATCATAAAACTGGGCTTTATCGTTTACGAGAGCCAACATACAATGTATAAAGGGCATGTGAGATGAGCTTCGATTGTAAATTACTGTCTGTGTGATGGCAAAGATGGCAGAAACTGATAAGAGCGTGATATGAAACTGAGATAAACTCAAGAAGCGATTTAGTTTGGAGAATTACATTAAGGAATAATTTAGTAGTAAAAGAATTCCTCTTTATTATCTAAGACTAGTTCTTTTAATACCTTAGCAGGTTTCTCGTAGTATTTAAGAAAACTGATGAGATATTGACCAATACCTGTCACTAAACGTTGGTGAATTGGTTTTGAGGATCAGAAGGGAGAAACTTTGGCGCAGATTCCCCGCCTCTCAGCTCCGCGCTCACCTAATCCAGCGGACCACAGCTGTCGAGCGCGCAGACCGATAAATCTGGATGCGTAAACCTTTTAAACGAGTTGTTTTTTGAAACACTAGCGTCAACCATCTAAGTTCATGTTTTGATCTGTGAAGGGTCGTGTTTACCTCGTTCAGCTGAGTGAACGGTAAGTTTTAGCACGTGAAAACAACTCCGCGTGCTCCTCTTTCTCTTTCTGTTTTTCCAAATAAATTTACGTCTCATATACTCTAAATGTGTGCGAAAAAGTTTTTCCTTCCGTTTTGTGATTTATTACAAAACAGCATAGTTCTGAAACGGAAGATATGAGATTAGTTCGGAAATTGAGTTATGAGAGAATAAGTTTTCGTATTCGGATATGGATTTTGAATATTGTTTTAGACCTAAACCCTATGATGAGTCAAAAATTAGACTTCTAAGCACACAAAAGAGTCTATTCTTTGTACACACTTTCAGCCAGTAGTTTATGTTGATTTTATAGCTTGTGACATAATGTTATACACTGAAATCTACTTTATTTTGCGTTGACTTCTTACTCGCTGTTTCTAAAAATTGCTATAAACATCTTTTCTTGTTATTTTAACAGAGAAATGAATTCATTTTTAAGGAAAAGCGTCTCAGGGAATTTGTCCCTTCCGTACACCACACTGATACCGAGGTCTGAGAAGGAAGTGAATTTCAGCTGTCTCTTCAATGAGGAGTTCAAGTATATTCTGCTACCTGTATCATACTCCCTAGTGTGTTTCTTGGGACTGATACTGAACTCTGTGGCTCTGTGGATGTTCATCACTAAGATGAGGCCCTGGAAACCCAGTACGGTTTATATGTTCCATCTGGCCCTGTCGGACACGCTCTACGTGCTCTCCTTGCCTATGCTCATATACTACTACGCAAACCGCAGCCACTGGCCTTTTGGGGTTTTTCTCTGTAAGATTGTGCGGTTTCTTTTCTATGCTAACTTGTACTGCAGCATCCTGTTTCTCACTTGCATCAGTGTGCACCGCTACCTTGGTATCTGTCACCCCATTCGTGCTCTGACTTTGATCAAGCCACGCCATGCCCACATGGTGTGTGGTTTTGTCTGGACAGCTGTGATAGCCTGCCTGGTGCCCAAGCTGATTTTTGTCAACACTTCTCAAAGAGGAAATGACACTTTGTGTCATGACACCAGCCGCCCGGATGAATTTCACAACTACGTTACCTACAACTCAGTGGTGATGGTCCTGTTGTTTATCCTGCCATTTCTGGTCATCATGGTCTGCTACTGTTTAATGGCACGGGCCCTTTGCCAACCCCGAAAGGGCCTGTCCCAAAGTCAACCGAATTCATCCCGGAAGAAGTCCATTAAACTTATCATAGTGGTGCTGGTTGTGTTTGCGATCTGCTTTGTACCCTTCCACATCACTCGTTCGTTCTACTATGCCTACCGTATTGTAGACGCAGATTGCAGGTCCCTTAATATCGTCAACTTTGCTTATAAAATCACTCGCCCACTTGCTAGCATGAACAGCTGTTTGGACCCCATCCTCTACTTCCTGGCAGGGGATCACTACCGCTCTAAACTCCTCAGAGCGTTCACTAGACAAACACCGAACACTCGTTCTACTGCGTATGTGCATGATAAAAACATCGGGCTGGCCTTTAAGAACCCAGATGCCCAAGCTGGCAGAGAGTCGAGACTCTAGATTCACATACCCAGATATTTTGGGTAATCTTTAAAAAGCAGTTCTGGAAGACTGCCGCAAATTTTGTAAGACATCTCAAGCATTCTCTGTCAACAGTCATCATTCTGCAGATACGCATCCAGAAGAATTCAGGACAGTCTTGTAAACACTACAGCGTAGATAAAAGAAAAGGACTCTATTTGGAGAAAGGATGTGGTTTGCTTTCTTAGTGCACTCCTAATGTTTTTTTTCATTCGGTGTGATTGCTGGTGCAGAGGAACTGCGGCTTGTTTTATAAAAGCTCTGATGGCCTAGCACTCCTGGTTACTTGTAATGTTGAAGTTTTTCACTGTTGGTCAAGGACACAGCTCGGCAGTGTTGGGGTTCTGTCAACACTGAAAACAAAACCTACTCTATATCCCAGAGATGGACTCTGGCCTGTGACTGTTACTACAGAAATGCCAGTACAAAGGTTTTTGTGCGTTCTGTTATGTCTGAAGGTCAAATGGTAGGAAATGAAGGTGTGAAATCCTCCTGCAAAAAAGTAGGACTTGAGTTTTCATAGAATTTAACCAATGAAAGAAATTAATTTTGTATTGATTATTAAAGAATACCCATTTTATTCTACTCTTTATGTTGATACTGAAAACATTGTAAAGATAAGATAAAATGCTTTTAAAATGTCGTTTATTTGAATCAAACAGAAGAGTTGGAAAGGCACTTTGAGTGAAAAGGTGAATGGTTGTGGGGGAGGTTGAAATTTGAACTGCTGTGCAGTTATCCCCGCTTGGCTTGCTTCATTCCTCGTACAGATGTTTTTCTCCTTTGGCGGAGCAGATCTACAGCTGTGTTGCTGTACATGTGTGTTTGTGTATTTGTAAGTATTTGCATAGCAGGGCTGAATAAAGGAAAAAAAAAGCTTGAAGAAATGAGATCCATTTTGACGTATTGAGGAGAGATTATTTTTTCCCGGTTGTAACCTCTGTGGGAATGTTTAGGAGTTTATGCATTTTATTATTTCATGTTTAGTTTCTTTTAAGGTAATGTTATATTTTATGACGGTTCTCTGGTCATGGTATTTGTTTAATTTTAAATTATATTTACATAATGTGTTTTGTATTTACTTTGAAGTGGCTGTGTTTTCTGTGTATATCCTGTGTCTGTTTGATATGCCCCTCTCTGATACAAACAAAATCACAACTAAAATAAATCAGAAGAAGAGACCTACTTGTTTACAAAATACTTAAGTAAAATGAAAGGATCTATTTTATTTACAGCAGAATGTGTTGTAAATCTAATAATTTATGTTTTCTATCTGCTTTTTTATACTGCCAAGCATTTATGGATCATTTACAACATATTTTTTGAATATTGTGTACACTGAAAAGCATTTTTGTATAACTATTTATATCTAACCATATATATTGTACAGTATGAGATTGTGGGTGCCATTTAAGGACGCAGACTAAAAGATTTAATTGAAGTTTAAAGTTAAAAATTGAAAATTGAAATTTTCAAATGTTATTATCCAGTAGAAAAGGCTTCTTTTTTTTCCCTTTTTTTTAACAGATATTACTTAGAGCTTAGAGCAAATTACAAAATAAGTCATTTGATATATTTGTGTGTTATGGCATAATATGGCAAAGTTGCATTTGACAAGGGGTATTTTTTTTTCTTTTTTTTTTTTTTTTTTTGTTAAATAGTGATGCTCTTGGGGCTCTCAGGGGAAAGCTCTTCATTTTTTTTCTTTCGGTCAGTAGAGGTCCCCAGAGCTGTTTTCAAATGTTTCTAATAAGGAATGAGTGCATGGACTTAATACCCATATCTCCTCTGTCTAGTGCCTTTTACTGTGATAAATAGACCTGTTGGCTGCTGCTGCTTTTGTTGTGGGGTTGTTCAGGTCATGAATAGTTTAATTTGCACAGGAGATAGAGGGTTAATGTCCCCCTTCTTATCTTAAACTAAAATCACCCTGAATATTTGGAAACAAATGGCATTAAATAAGTCAAGGCCCATACACAATACATGCATATAAACAAAAAGATGACTACAGTGTGGACTAAGTTTACTCTGCTATGGATTTCTGTTTAAAATGGGAAAAACATCTGTAAATAACTTATGTGAATAATACAATTAAAAGCAAACAAACAAGTGTTTGAGTGTTGATAATTGCAAGTTTTGTTTTTGAAGTGGTAAGCCTGCTTTTATTGTAATACTTCTACAGGTAAATATTATACATTTATATGTTGTTGTTAAAGAGGGTGTGCGATGTTCTAAGTCTTGACATTTATTTCTCTTTAATAGTCCTGATTTTCTCTCCCCCTCTGTCTCTCATGTCCTCTTGTTTTCATCCTCTCATTCTTGTGCACGGCCCAAGGACAAGGTTTGGGAGAAATCAATGTTGTGAGCACCGTAATACAAAAAAATTTAACTGCTGGAGAAGCATGGTTTTTCCCATCAGTTCTAGCAATAAGTAACCTTTATGCGTTTTATTTGTGTTGCTCACCAACATAAAGGAGCTTTTACACAGTCTAAAGAGAATTGATTTCTTTGGTCACAAAAGCATGTTTTCGATCAATCTCTATATAGCTCCGTAAAATGACTATAAAAAGGTAGTTGTACATAATCTATGCAACAACAAAACAAAGTGTGTGGTGTATACACACACACACACACACACACACATTATACACAGTATAGTCAACATTTGAAGTGGATCAAAAAAGTTCATCAAAGTTGTCCCAAGACAAAAACGCATTTTCGTTTTAGGACAACTTTGATGAAAGGTTTTGATTCACTTCAAATGTTGACGTGTGTGTGTGTGTGTGTGTGTGTGTGTGTATATGTGTATATATATATATATATATATATATATATATATATATATATATATGTATATGTGTGTATGTGTGTGTATAGTACAGGTTTATTGTATTATAATACAGGTATATTATTTACATAATACAGGTACATTAAAAACTATCATACATTTTTACCATGATTTAGAAAAGTAAACCCACTAAAATGCCATTCAGTGTAACGATAGTTCTTGTAACATAAAATCTGGTCAGGCACATTTAGAACAAGAATCATTGGTGACATTAAAAAAAACTTTATTTTTATTTAAATTTTTTAAAATATTGTAATTTTTATCTTTACCAAACTTTGCCACTATATCTTATGTCCTATAAGTTGTACCTATTTGTTAGCAAGAACTTTTTAATCATTTAAAATAAAGTACTTTTTGCTTTTACTCTTTCTTTTATATATTTAAGAAGTACAAGTTAAAGTAAGTATTTTGATTAATTTTTACATAAATATATCTGTTATACTGAATGACAACAGAACATTATTTTGCCCATATTTTGACATTTTTATTTTCACAAAAGTTATTTGAAACATTTAAAGTAGACACTTTACTTGCATTTGAAATGCTGTCTATGTATATGAAATCACTTTTGTAAATTTAATTTGATGCAGACACCAAAGTATATATGCATATGCACACACACATATATGCAGTTCAAGTGTGTTTTATTTTTATTTTTATTTTTTAGAGAAAGGTGACATGATCCTCAGGCAGCTCATCGAAAAGGTGTCGTGACAGCAACGTCTCTGTAGAAGATTGTGTAAGTTCACTGACATTCATTTTTTACATTCTCACATATGTTGCTTTATATGCATGCAGTCAACAACAAAAAACATGATACATCTTTGCAAAATCTGCATGTTAGTATTAAACCTGATTTATTTAAAGGTAGATGAGGAGTTAAGGTTGTACTTTCCCGTCATATAGACGTTCTGTTTCTACCTACTGAGACTTACTTTTTATAAGCAAACTGTTCAACCTGGGATGCATGATGACTTTACTTTCATGGTCTCTCTGTTCTGTTGTTTGTCACATTCGAGAATAAACGAATGATTCCAAGGACGTGGACAAGGACTGAGATGCTGAGAGTGGAGAGGAAGAGTGACATAAAGAGGAAAGAAGTTCATTACCCAGCTGAAAAGGAGGCAAATGGCTTTCATAGTCGCCATGGGAACAGGGCTTTCTCTCCCTGACAAACCTATAATAAGGTACTTCACTGGCCTAAACACAATTATTGCATTCTAAAAAGGGAAATATTGCTTTCCAATGTAATAGGTGGTAGATATTGATTCTCATGGGTGTTCAAGCAGACCTTCAGTATAAATGTTTGATTTGCCACTCTTAATTCAGATTTTGGCCACATGAACATTTTCATAAGAAACTTTTCTTAATCCTATTACTAAATTGACACAGCAGTGAATGAGTTTAATTCACCATATAATGTGAATTAAATGTGAATTTCACAATATTACTATTACTCCACATTGTTTAGAAAAAAATATTTTCTAAAAAAATAATAGTTTTTATTGTCAGGAGTTAAATTATCACACTAAAAGACATAAAGTATCAAATACAATTACTGTTATAGGGTCAAAGATGAAAAAGCATCAAAACCATAAGTGTAATACAGCTTTGAATTGTTGTAGTTTTTCAATACATTAAAAAGTGTCCTGTTTAATTAAACAGTTTTTTTTTCTACGCAAAAAATAAATAGGCCTATACATTTTTACCATGATTTCCAGAAAACACCCACTAAAATGTCATTCAGTGTAACAATCTTGACAGGCATATTCACCACAAGAATCAATTTATGATATATAAAAAGACCGATTAGTTTTACTTCAAATACTAATAACTTGTAATTTTACATTTTTAAATTTGCCACTATTCCACTTTAGCCATTTTTCAGCAAGAATTTTTTGTTCATTTAACATGCTCACTTATTCTTTTATATATTTTAGTATGTACAGGTCAGAATAAGTATGTTGTTTAAATATTTACATAAATATAAGTGTTACACTGAATGACAATGAAACATTATTTCACCCACATTTTGACATATTATTCTCCCAAAACTTATTTAAACCTTAAAAGTAGACACTTTACTTGCATTTAATTTGCTTTCTATGGATATAAAATCACTTTTGTAAAATTTCTTTTGATGCAGACATTTAAATGTCTTTGACCCAATAACATTTTAATAATACTGCTTAATTACATATAGATGAAAGTTAAAGTAAAATAGTAGATTGTTCTTATTTATTAGGGTTTATTAAAAGATTCAAGATATAAAAGACATTTAGAATATAAAAATATGAACAAATATTCATTAAAATAATATTTACATTTATTAATTTAAAAATGTATTTTTTTTATTGAAATAAGGTGTATAAAAATCTTCAAAGTATTGAAATAACAATATTTTGTAATAAATAAATGAATAAATAAGAAAGCCTTCTCCGTAATGAGGGATAAATTGCTAATAAAATCCTAGACTTCAGTCAGCCAGAGGGTTATTGATCAATCTGCTCTGGGTGCAGCAGGGATGCTGGAGGCTCACGGCTGCGCTGGAGGCCCGGCTGTATGTGGCTGATGATCACACATATAGAGCCGGGAGCTGTGTGTAAGGGTTACTGGGGATTAAACAGCCCAAATCAGTTGGGCCACCCCGACCTGGGCAAATTTTTTTAAACCCCACTACAGCAGCCTCACTATTTCCTTCTTATCAAGCCCCCTGCAGCTTCTCATTAATATTCCAGATATATGGGCATGCACTCTGTATCATTGTCTATTAATGAGACAGATAATCATTCATTCAATTATCAGACCGTCAGTCCACGACCGTGCCCACCGGGTTAGCCTGGTTTCTCAGTCGCCGGGCAGGCTGGAACAGAGAGGTGCCAGTCAGGAGGTGAAGGTGATAGGAGGGATTACACCATATTAAAGCCTTTAATAAAACAAACAGCTTGGGAGGGTTAATGCCGAGCAGGTTTCGGGAGACCAGATATCTGGCTTCTGTTTTTTTTTTTTTTTAGAGAAACTTTTGGACAAGAAAAATTCCTGATTAAACAGGCACAGTCGACACTTTTAAACTGTAATGTGACTTGTGTGTTGACACGATTTTTCTCATCTGCAGGTTGACCCTGACCTCTGTTGGTCAGAAGCTGCTGAGAGATCGAGTGCATTGTTGATTCCTGCTGAGCAGCTCAGATCTGTTCTTCTGCTGTGAGGGTAACCACCTGGGCCACGACAAACCACTGAGGACAGTGATAAACATGTCTCTTAATTGACATACACGCACATAAGTATACATCAGAGCAACCAGCAAAGCGAGTGCACTCACTCTTCTTGAATGAACTTAACTTCTGTATGTGCCAAGCTTTTGCTGTCAGCGGAAGGCTGGGAGACGCCGGTCCGAGAGGGTCAAATGAGAACGTGGAAAAGATAGGAGGTGAAATGTTAACAAAATCATAGAAAATCCTGAGTTTGACAAATTCCTGCATTTTAAATGAACAGAGGCGGCCACGGCTGTGGGAGAGCTTTGTCGCCGGCCCATTTTCTCGGCACAAGGCGCGCAGTCCCGGGGTCAGCGAAGTTACGAAAGTAATTAAAGCAGCTTGATTCACTGCCTGCTGCAGAGAAAAGAAAGCAAGCTGTCATTCTGATTTAGAAAAATAAATTACAATTTTAATAAAGGGGTGTGGGATGGGGGTGCTGCGCTGTCTGGGAGCTTGCTTGCTTGGATGGGGAAGGCAGCGGGAGGGGGTGGTCTAAGGGTTTCTAGGTGCCTACTTATCAATAGTTGCAATTTTTTGAAACCACATCGGTATTACATTGCGGAGGCACAAGTGCCCTTAAAAAAAGAAAACCCGGGGAACATTAACATACTGATTTCATGTGCGTGGCAAAGGGTCTGTGCCAATATCAGAGAGGACTCAGCACTCCTATTGTCTGCTAGAACTCTGGTCTCCTCTGATATGAAAATTCAATTATATTATAACTAGATCTCGCGCTGCGTTTTGACAGTCGACGGTAGCGTTTTGCCAGCTGCATCAGTGTGGGGGACCAGAGGGTCCTGATAGCGCTGAGGCAGCCTTTCAGCCATTGACATGTTTTCGGGGGACAAGATTACTTAAATGTGTCGCATTTAAGGGAGGAGAGTTAATCTAATGCATTGCCATTATCTCTCTCAGGTAATTCCAATACCACCCCCAATCTGCGTGTTTACGCGCATGCACATCCTCTCATATTCCCACTTACACTACACTGCCATCAGATTCGCCGCTGTCTCTCTGCTCGGCACAATGTGTGCTTATTTATTTTTTTATCTAGTCATTGCCTGTAAATAAACAGGAAGTTCTGGCTGACGGGAATCGTTTTCTCAACGGCAAGCACTTTCTAAGTGACAGCTTTCATAGCTCTCTGAGAATTCGGGGTATTCAGTCTGAATGCCCTGAGAAGTGAGTTAAGTTGTCATTGAATTGCTTACATTCATTAATTCTTTCCCACAAGAGGTGCGGAATGTGGAACTGTACCTTGTTAAAATGTATTGAGAGGTTAAAATACATTGCTTCACTCATTTAACTTATGCCTCTGAGATATATTCTTCAGAACATGTTGAACTCCAAAGAGCAAACTCTGTGAACTTTGTACAGTTACTTTGCAAAATTTCCTGTCACTACTGACTAGAGGAAGATGAATCAATGAGTTTTCTGTTCATCAATGCAATTTTTGTGTCCTCCTGTCAGTGGAAAAGTTTAGATGGTGTACTTATTGTTATGTTCAGGTCAACTTTAGGCCTTAAAGTTATAGTTCACCTTAAAGAAGATATTTTGAAAGCCAAATTGGTCCATTGTCATTTTGACCCCGCACTGACTTCCACTGTATGGACAAAAACAGTTTATTATCTTTTGTTTTATATTCCATTGAATAAAGAAAGTCATACAGATTTGGGACGACATGAGGTAAATGTTTTCATTTTTGGGTGAACTATCCCTTTAAGATGTGATGGTGATATTTGAATGTATGAATAGAATATAGTATAGATAAGGCTAGAGAGCACCGAGTGAGTTGGAGAGTGTAGATATACTAGGAATCTTGATTGAGTTTCTTCCTTTCATTGTGTGTGTATGTGTGTGGTTCTGTGTGAGAGAGGCCAAGACACAGGAAACGCCCCCCTCTTCAGCCCACAGCCCTGAGACCTAAGAGTGGACCCCCCATTAACCTAGCACACAGCACACACATACCTGCCTCCCCTCATTAGGCCGTGTTGAAGTACATGCTCACCCAAAAGAAGAATAGAAATCCTAATTAGTATTCTCTGCAGGGCCACAACCATTAGCACTTAATTAGCACAGAGAGCACCCCTCTTTCGGGGTGTGGGGTGGGAAGGGGGGTTTTGTTGAGTACAGTATTTCTGCGTATTCGCTGTATGCCTTGGCCATGAAGAGTTCACTTTTGTTTCGCACATGTGTGCTTGTGTTTGAATGCACATTTCTGCGCTGTGCTGTGTTCCAGCAGCTTCATATGGTTACACATGGTCCGTTGAGTAAAATTGTTGCCTTTTGTTTCATTGGCCTAAAGATATGACAGTTATGGATCACATCTGGATTTATTGTCATTTGCTTTTATGGTACAAAAAATAAGCAATATATACGCTGCAGTTAATGTAATTAGGTCAGTTACTCTTTTTTTTAAATTCAATCTATTAATTTATTTGGAAATATAATAAAAATGCGATTCATATATACTATTAATTTTAATATGTCTGTTTTATGAATTTAAATCTGTTTTTGGGAGGATATGAAGATTTCAGGGTGTTACAGCTGTCTTTATCTTAATGAGGAAATATCTTAAGATTAAGATATTAAGTTGTTAAGATATTTCGTCTATTTCCCTATTCCTCCTTCAACTGCTTTCAGTCCTTGGCTGAACCCAGGGCCAGTGCCACCTTTCACTTCCTGAAACTTTAGAGGTGGAGAGCCATCATTTGACAATTTGGCCTGAATGAGGCGGCCGACAGATTGAATGTCGTTTTCCCACCAGGCTTCTCCATCCAGCCCAGCATGGAGGGGGTTGGACGAGGAGGGTTGGGTGTAATGTGCAGAGTAAAATTAGCACTTTGATGGCAGGTAATGGTTTGAGATGAGTGCCACTGACGTAGATTTCCAGGAAAAGATCTCTTTCTCCCTGCAGCTTGCTCTCTCTTCCCCTACACACCTGTAAGATCAGACCGGGTCGGCCTCTGCTGTCAAGGCTGTAATTTGTCCCTGATCAATATAATTATGCAATTCCAGTGGCCTCCTCCCGCTCAGATGGACAGTTTTCCGGGTGACTAATCCCATACTTTAAACCCTGGGAAGTCACACAGACCAGATGCAGAGCACACCTCACAGCAGTCCAAATTAAGTTCCTTTAAAAGTCTTGATTATAGCATAATTACTGGAAAACAAATGCATAATAAGTGGCAGCAATTAAACTCCCTGTTTTGATATATGTAGTGTAGCAATGTAATTTTAGTGAAACAAAACTGCCCCCTGTGGCATGTATGGTAATGATGTGCATAACAGCCGTCTGTGGTCGGTGGGGTGTGAATGTGATGATGGCCTTTAGATGGGGCTACGGGCAGGGTCACAGTAGCAGTGATTTCTCACCTTTTCTTAATGAAATAGAATTATGGCACTTTGCATAGAGAGCATAAATACAACAGAAATTCTTTACCTCACATATATCTAATTATGAAATCAAATTAACCTATAAGAATTCCTTCTATGTTTATGTAAGGCTTCATTTGCCCCAGGTTGCATATTGACAGATGGGTGCCGAGGGCTGTGTTAAATGTCTTTATTAATCTGTGCCTGTCATTTTGACAAAGATGGAAATAAAACACCACTTACTGTCAGGAGCCATCAGGACAATCAGAACAACAATTAAAGGCTGAAATGGATGAGCGCAGAAAGGTCATCATTTATATGGCAATTTAGGAACATGTTTGCATTGCTTCGATTTGGCCTGTTCACTGTTTATCCTTTGCAAAATTATTTTTACCCCTTTCTTTCAATAATTATATTATATTATATTATATTATATTATATTATATTATATTATATTATATTATATTATATTATATTATATTATATTATATTATATTGTATTATATTATATATAATACCTAGGTTTTACCCTTTTAACAAACCCCAGTCATGCTGTAACTGTGAGCACTGGGCATCTTGTCTAAACTTCAAAAGTAACATTCTGTTTTGTTTTATTTCAGATTCTCTCAGTTGCTTCTCTGTCATATGCTGTGGTGTTTTTCAGGAGCTCCAGGTCAGTTTCCCTACCAAGTTTTGTGGTCTGCCATGTTGTCCATTCTGCTCAGCTATTTAAAAAATGTTGAATATCAACAATGGCTTTCACTGGGGCATTGTCAACTTTTGTATGAAGCAATCTTGGCTGAATGCGATGGCTCCCAGTGCAGGGAGGGCTTGGCTCGGCGCTGCTGCGGAATGGAAGACTGCCGCTCGCCTGCCCTTCTCTCTCTCGCCTCGGCTCAAAGCGGCACGGTTTGAGAGTCTTACCCGGCTCTCTTCAGCTAAACAGTCTGCAGGACCCTAAAGACACAGAGGGAAGGATTTAGAAGAGCGGCTGTGCAATGGTGAGTGCCTTTCTGGAAAACTGCAGCTGTGGGCTGGAGTACATTTGGGGGGGGGGGGGGGCTTGTTCAGGGGTGGGGGTGGGTGGATTTTATTAGCATTTCACTTCAGTCCAGAGGCTACACAGACTGAACTGCTTTTAGGATTTTACTTTTGACACAAACAACATTGTTGTTTTTGAGTCTTCATGTTGTTCATCAGTGTCAAATTAAGTCAAGGGCTATCATTTTGTTAAATCATCATTTGTTAAAGCAGTCATTCTGCATCAGTTCTGCATCATGAATTAATTACTGGATAATAGTACTCCCTAAAGAGTATTCATAACCATTTCCTTATTTAATCATCAGTCTTGAGTGTTCAGATTGAAAGACTTCTAATATTCTAATATTCTGCAAGATTCTAATTTAAATTCCAAGAAGTTTTTTTATTTAAATTTTTAAAAATATAAAATTGTTGAGATTCATTTCTTGCCTAATTTCTTGACATATTTGGACAAAAAAAAAAATATAAATTGATTAAAATATAAGAAGTTTGGACCAAAAAAAGATTTTATTGACAAAAAGATGGCACAAGTCCCTAAAGATATGGCGCAGTGCTCTGTCTGTGCCACATACAGTCTATACGTAGCTCTGAAAGGTAGTCGAATGTCTTTGTCAGGCTGTCACAGAGAGGAAGCAGTTAGCGTCTGCAAAGTGTCCTCGCCAGTGCAACCGCAACAGCTTGTATCTGCCATTGACATGTCAGTTTCCAGGGCTTTGAGCTGTCAGCCCTACTGTGCCCTTCTCACCCCAGCAGAAAGCGAGAGAGCGGAAGAAAGAGGGTGTTTGTGTGCAGGTTGGCAAACTGCCATATTAGTGGCAAACGAGAATACATGATAAAAATAGAGAAAGGCAGTAATGCACATTTGCTCCAGATGGACCTTTAAGTGGGCCATTTTAAGTAATTATTAAGTTATTTTTAAGGAGTAGCAATTATTGTAAACATTAGGGGCAGTGCACTATGTAGTGTCCACTTATGAGGGTCCAGTGTAGTCCTCTGTGTCTCCTCTGTGTCTCTCTCTGCCAAGGTGAACAGATTCATCCCCAGGCACCCAATCCATTATCCTGTCAACAACAGCAGGTCCCTGCCACAGTTAGCAGCAACACTGGCCATAATGAAATCATCAGTAATCCCAAAACTCATCTCATCATACCCAAGGTAATTAATGCATTTGGAGGGCGATGGCTAACTCTTAATTAAATTATGCTTCTTTTAATGAGGCCTTTATGTAGGGTAAATTTATGGCCAGTATATCCATTATCAAGTGCTCGGCGCTCATCAGAGATTCGTCATTTTCACCTCAAATCACTCGCAGATTAACATAATGAAGCCCATGATTAATATATCAATTTATACTTGTTTGTTTCTTTCCTCCAGATTTAATAAATTACCCGGCGTAATTAGTTCTTCAGGATTTTGCCACAGCCAAAACCTCAGTTCTCGCTAATAATGCAGAAAGTATTATCGTTACGTATTAATTTTAGAATAATTTGGAGATAACAACTTTGTGGCATTAATCATATTACAAAATTGAGTGTATTTAATTAATTAAAGATATACCCTGCAAATTAATTGTGCATTTTCACAATATTATCTTAACTAATGAAGGTCTGACGAAGCGACTGTTTCGGTTTTAAAAGGCACCAGATTAGTGGGATCTTAATTATGTTTAAAACAAAAGCCATCTGGTTGCCACATTTGGTGCAAAGCAAAATCAGACAACTCAGCATTCTCTGCTAAAAAAAAAAAAAGAGAAAAAAAAGAGAAAGTTTCTATTGTTTTGGAGAAACCGTAGTACATGGAAATGATTCAAAAGATACATGGGAAATAATGAGGTCTGTAATTAGCCAATGATGGCATTTCAGTGATGGCAAATCTGATCCATTTCTGCAAGTCTGACTGACAAAAGACTACATGGAGTTAACAAAATGCTTTCTGTGTATTTTGCTCAGGATGTGATATCTATTTATATGGAACTTAAAAAAAATGAACATTTTTATTTTACTTTAATTATATTTATTTATTCTTTTCTTGTGTTTTGAAAAAAATCAGCTCTAGGCATGACACCCTAATCGTTTGTCTGACAGGCACTTATTCTTGAGACATTATAAACATTATCACATTGCTGATGTGCAGGAGACAGAGATACCGCTTTAACACATTGAGAAATTCCTTCACAGACACATTTAGCTAAAGCTAATAACACCTCCAAACTCAAAGACAATTGCTTGTGCTGTTAGAATTTGCTCAGTGATTTAATCAAAACTATATTTATAGTAATTTTCTGCTAAATTGAATCAGCGGTTTAATTGAAATTAGCTTTCACTGGGTTAGGATAAATGTAGTTAAAACTATTTTCATTTAACGCATCATGTACTAAATGTGGTTTTATTAATGTTTCGCTTAAAATTTTCCTCCTGAAAGTTAAAGATATTGTAGAAAAATGCTGTCATTGGGGAGCAAATAGGGACTGTGTATTCAGACCATGTGCTGCATGCCTTAATGTCCCTGCAGATGATGTGTGCACATTAGCTTTATGCTGCATTAGATCAGAAATCCTATTCGTCACCGACTGGGCTAAAGAGCTTCTCAAATGTGCCTTTATTCTTCTGTTGCAACATACTTCTCTTATGTACTGTGTGCTTAAGGGAAAATGATTGCACTCCTTGTAAATATATACATAAGTGGCATAAAAACATACAACACATCTGTATGTATTTGTATGTAGTGCACACGGTTTAGACAAGCATGCCTTGCTTCTAGTAAATAAAGACATTCATTTAATGTGCAAAAAGCCTATACCACAATTAGGTGGGAATAGGTTGTTTTGTGTTGTTTGCGAGACACTTGATATTAGTTTTGTGACAAACAGGACTAAACCAGGGCAATAAAATCACTTAACTAAGATGGTACAAGAATGTAATTTGCATCAGTGGTATTTTTTTTTAAATATCCTTTTATATCTAGAATGTGATGAATATGTAATTTCTTCTTTTTCAGGTAAAAGTGCTTATCTTTTCTTGGACTTTATGATAACATGACAAAACAGTTAAACAACAGGCTGTGGACCTCAGTGGAAGACACATGCTCTAGTCTTCAACAGTGAATTACTTGTAGTACATTTTCCTGCAGGTTATGGAATTTGACTTGAGAAAATCAAAGAAATGGATATGTGGATTTTCAGTGAGAAAACTGATTCAGTTTTTACACTGTCAAATGCTGAAGCCATTTGATTTCAGCTCTATTTTTCATTTCCTGTATAAAAAAAGACTTAAATTCGCTGGGAAATAAAATTTAAAACAGGAATCTCATGCGTAATATCAATGTAAATGCAATGTAAAACAGGAATCTCATTCTCGTTGAGAAATGTAAACTGCGAAATTAAAGGTTTTTTTTTACAATTATTTTTGACAAACAGGATCATGGATCAGGATAATTTATATGGCTAACTGAAAATATTTTTTTTTTCTGACGCATTCGAGCAATAGTGGCTTTGAGTGCCATTGTTATTCAATCTGTATATCCTCTGCAAGTGATTGAGCAAAAGTGCTTAGCGCGCTTTACAAACTTGCTGAGAATGGACAATGTCTCGTAATATTTTGATAAGATTGTTTATATTATAAACAATTATATTGTCTTATATTAGATTATAAGATTGTTTCGATTGCAACATTGAAATGCGCCTATTAATCAACTTTAAAAAAAATAATAAAAATAAATCCGTTAGATATATGAGGAAAAATGCGTAACATAAGTAGTACGTTTTTCACGTATTAGTGACTCAAAATAGGCTACCTAAAATAAATTAAAGTCAAATAAGTTCGTTAAAAAAATAGCATTGTCCTTTTCACATAAATTAGCTTTACAGCACTGATTTAGACCGAACTCATATGCTTCAAAGAAAAAACAGGATATCATTCCAGTAGTTCGCAGAGACATCTGAAAGAAGGTCAAACTCAAGCCTCTTTTCTTTAATTGACCATTGAATATTATTTTACCAGTGTCAGAACCAGGGGGGACGCAACCATTCAGCGAAATACAATAGGAATAACAGACCGTGCTGAAATTGCATCTTCATTTGCATATTCGGTTCAGAAATCATGCAAATCCCAATGAGACGGTCTTTATTGTGCCTGCAGTTGAAAAATCATTCTGTTAACCATGGTAACTCTGGCCTTATTCGTAGCCAGTGAGTTGAAACAAAAAAGTTATTAATTCATAGGTATGACGTTTAAATGGACTCCGGGGCAATGGTTAATGGTTCGTCGACATAGCCTGCCCTATTTGATCTCATAAATGGGAGGTGATGATTAAATTAACATTTATTATTATTATTTATTTATTTATTATTATTATTATTATTATTATTGTTGTTGTTGTTGTTGTTGTTGCTGTTGTTTCGTTTTGGCTATAGTGTTCAACGTATTATTGTTCTATTCATATTTTGTTAGACAAAATATTATTATTAGGCTATAAACTTTTTCCAAAATGTATTCACAACTATTCGGAATGTTTTTATATAGCCTGTCCTTTATATAAATTTTATCTTATGTTTTTACGTTTTTTTTTTTTTTTTTTAATCAAGTACAAATTATAAAAAGTAGGCTATTGCTGTATACAACAATGCCTCTGGAATAAAAACATTTCAAATATTTATAGTTTTCCCGCATAATTTTGGCTCGTGCTATTGTATCTTAAAGTGGGTGTGTCGCGTGCAAGATTATTGGACTATCAAGTTCACTTATTTAAACCTTGTATGCGCGTACAGCACCTGATTAGGCTATACCCTTATTAGAGTCGAAAAACTGTGTCTTTTGTGGCTCTACGTGCGCTTTGCTATAATTTACGTCCACTTTAATTGTTCAGGTTGAGCTAATTAACAAGTGAATCCACGGGCTCGGAAAAAAAGGACTTTACACGCTGATAAAGAATAGAAGTCCTGTGGTGATTTATGTTGGTATTTCAATAGTTCATCACGACAGAACAAGTTGTTAAAACGTCCAGCTAATAAAAATCTTATAGGCTATCTTAAATTTCACAGCTCAAACATGTGACATAAGTCAGTAACGAACTGATATTTATCAATGGCACGGATAAATAGTTTTATAGGTTTGCATTTACCGTTTATTTTTGAGTGGTAATTAACACACAATGGCATCCTTATTGTATTTATCTGCTGCAGATTGACAGTTTTAGAGTATTCGGGTCATTTGAACAGTGCTTATTGCATTGCTACACTAATGGACAATTCACTGCTCGGCCATCACACACCTGAGTGATTTTCGGAAGCCTGGCTCGGAGCTCAATGATGTTGAACACTGGGAGGCTTTCCTGGTGGTCCTCGGCCTTAGCTCACGTTAATTGGGAAATTTGGAGAACAGAAGCCCTCATTACCCAGCTCCGGGTAACTGGGAGTTTTCCTTTTCCCGCTGTCTCCTACATTTCCATAAGCAGATTACAAGAGGATATGTTCCTGAAACCACTCGGATAAATCACCGGTTTCGTGGAATAAGTCTCTGATTAAAACTTTTGTCATACCGCTATTCATATTAATATAAAGAGACTAATGATGTTCCAAATGACGATTTTACTTTTTTGCCTCTCGTGAAAACGACGGGGAAAAGATCCACTGGTTTTCTTTTTGGAGATGGTTACTTATTCTCCTTAAAAAGTAGAATTATCTTTCATTTGTCAGTGATAATTTGGCTATTTAGCCTACAAATCATATATACAGGCGAATAAAAGGCACTGTTAGTGTTTTATTTGACGTGACAAATTAACTTGACTAGTAGGCTATAGGAAAAAAAATCGTAGGATAGCCTACTATAATTCAATAATTTAATTGGGCAATGATTTATTATTTTTTCTTCATATAATGCTTATTAAGTACACCAGCCTAACCAGATCACTCTTTCAAATTGCCCTGTAATGAAATTCTATGATGAATAATTTATGCCCTGCTTTACAATTGTAAACCTCGGGCCTGAATAACAACATCAGGCAACAACACTCGCACTTGTTAAGAGTAGTTTGGAAAGTAAATAACAGAGACGTGTTGGTATACATGTCCTACAAATCGGTCACACACGGTGAAACTTCTCTAAATGGCCGAGTCGTTAGTATGTGGTGTTAAAAGCCCATCATGAATATTCAGTAGGCTACTACTGTAATCATTCAGTCTCAGTGGCGCTGAATGTGTTAAATGACGATGTTCTTGATGGACGATGTGCTAATACTGATCCAATGGAAGGTGTAAGTTCTCCCCAGGAGACAGAAAACCTCTCACAGCAGAAACATGTCTTACGACTTGAGTCATTTGTAAATCACATAATAAGACACGGAATGATCGCTGTTGACAGTAACTGGTGGTGTAAAAATTAAATAATTAACATACACTCCACACTGGCGTGGCTGTTCTAAAAAGTCATTTTTAGAGGAGATATTTGTAGCTATAGTCACTCACCAGTTATTTTTTGCTTCAGAACAATATAGTATTGGTCCACAGGGGGGCGTTACTGTATTAATTTTCTATTCACTAGGTCGTCGTGAACACTTGACAAAAACGTGGAGTATTTTTAAAAACAACTATTTTTGTTGAATGTTTGTCTTTACACAATTATAATGTAATAATGTTATAATGTAATAACAAGCTATACTGTTAAATGAAAGTTATAAAAAATTATGAGACAATGTAAATAATTTGTTTGATGTTAAAATCGTAATTAGTGTCAGTTTTAAAAGCTTTAATTTCCACATTCAGTTTATGTAGGAGATTATCTTATTTAAAAATAATAATAATAATAAGTAAAATCGTATATTAATGGTGAGGCAAAAGGTAGCTTACCATTTGATGTGGACAAGTTTTTTTTTTTGCATTAGTGGATAGGCTACAAGATTGTCCGATCTCTTTTATTTATTTATTTATTTTATTTTTTAAATCTAACGTTTAATTGAATTATTTATTTAATATTTGTTTAATTAACGATTTTTGTGCCTTTGTCGTGCTATTGCAAGAGACAACGTTTATTGTTGATTCCAATAAGTAGGATCTAACCTGTTTCCTTGCCTTTGTTTTATGCAATAAATTTAGCATGCTATTTTTTTTTTTTTTTGGTTGTAGCTATTACGTTGAGCAGTTTCTGCATTTTTCGGGGGAAAATTCGAGATCAATAATATTTATTTAACCTAATCTGTACTGCAAAAGTAGGGTAAGGCTAACATTCTGAGTGAACAACGACCGCTGCAGAACAATATTTGCAAAGTGATTACTTTTGTCAAAAGTGCAAAGATGCCCCTGCTGTATTTTATCCCACTTAAAGTGCATCCCGAAACACAGTTGGCGGAGTGTGAGGCACTCTCTGATTGGTCGGCGCTGAGCTCATTGTTATGCTGTCAATCCAAATCACATGGCCGAGCCTCTATTAACAGCTGAGCTTAGCGCACAACTTTGCAGAGTTCCGTGGCAGAGCAGAGCAGAGCAAGACACACGGACCGGTGTGGAGACTTTTGAAAGAGTTCGGTGCTTCTCACTTGACCAGAGTTTTATCTCTCTGAACTTTTGACTGACTACCGGCTACTGTATTTGGTGAGACTCTTTAAACTTCAGCGTTTTATTTCGAGTGCGCGGCACCACTTCCAAGTCGTTTGAATGTATAACATGATGGAAACCGAGATTAAAAGCCCCCTTCCGCAGTCCAACACGGGCTCGGCGGCGGGCGGCAAAAACAACAGCTCCAGCGACCAGGACCGGGTGAAGCGGCCTATGAATGCTTTTATGGTGTGGTCCCGCGGGCAGCGGAGGAAGATGGCACAAGAGAATCCCAAAATGCACAACTCTGAGATCAGCAAGCGCCTCGGTGCTGACTGGAAACTTTTGACTGACGCCGAGAAGAGACCCTTCATTGACGAGGCCAAGCGCTTGCGAGCCATGCACATGAAGGAGCACCCGGATTACAAATACCGTCCCCGCAGGAAGACCAAGACCCTGCTGAAGAAAGACAAGTATTCCTTGCCGGGAGGACTCTTGGCACCCGGTGCCAACGCTGTCAACAACGCCGTGTCAGTGGGCCAGCGGATGGACTACACGCACATGAACGGCTGGACGAACAGCGCGTACTCCCTCATGCAGGACCAGCTGGCCTACCCTCAGCATCCCAGCATGAACAGCCCCCAGATCCAGCAGATGCACCGGTACGACATGGCGGGGCTTCAGTACCCCATGATATCCACGGCCCAGACCTACATGAACGCCGCGTCCACGTACAGCAGCATGTCACCAGCATACACGCAGCAGACCTCCAGTGCAATGGGTTTGGGCTCCATGGCTTCAGTGTGCAAGACGGAACCCAGCTCTCCTCCTCCGGCCATAACCTCTCATTCCCAGCGTGCTTGTTTGGGAGACCTGAGGGATATGATAAGCATGTACCTGCCCCCCGGAGGAGACAGCGCCGACCACTCCAGCCTACAGAGCAGTCGGTTACACAGCGTTCACCCGCACTATCAAAGCGCAGGGACTGGCGTGAACGGAACGCTACCCCTAACCCACATTTGAAAGACTCCTAAAAAAGACTTTAGTACTTCGGATACTTGAACGTTTTGATTTGCAAAAAAAGAATCGAAGTTCAATTTCGTTTTTAAAAAAAGAAACTATTTTTAATCTCAATGAGTTGTCCGTTTTAAAGCATTTTATGACGACATATCGGGGACTTCAGAATAAATTGTATTGCAGAGGAGCTTTTTATCATAAGCTGTAAAGCAATCAACGTCTGTAGAAGAATATTGGACTTCTGACTTATTTGCAGTCAGAGTTTGTCTCTATGAAAAAGGCACGTGGCTTCGTGAAGAGGCCGTATTTCAAAAACAAAAAAAGAAAGAGAAACGGAGGGAGAGTTTGTTCACTCATAAATGTTTACACTTATTTTTTAGAATGTCGGTTTTAGTCTTTTTGTTGTTCATTTATGAACTAGGTTTTATTGAAATGAAAGACGGTTCTGGTCGCAAGCGCAAAGTTTGTTTTATTTATAGTGAGTTGTTTTTTTTAAGCTTGTGAACCATTGTACGTCTTGTTGAAATGTTCCACTTTTGTTTTGTGAATCTTCCTTTCTGTGATGTTATGGCAGTATCAGGTTAACCCATTATGTGGGACGGAGAGTTTTATTTAAACTGACGTTTCTACTCAAGACCATCCTGTTCCTAAATGAATAAATTTGTTTTACAAAAAAAGCTTCATGGCTAGATATGATTTTATTTATTTATTTATTTTTATTTATTTTTATTTTTTTTAATTCAGTGACTTGTTCGGTTCTTTGAATCGTATGTTTACCGGAAAACCAGTGACAGAATCACTCAAATTCGTTTGAAGCCGAATGTGGTAATTTGAGGCGATCGGTTAAATGAAGAGTGAAGAAGCGAATTCAGACACGCTCGCTACCAAGCAGATGTCAACACCCGTGGATTGTTATTAAACATCATAAAACAGCAAATATATTTGTGCCTTTCAAATGTCTAAAAATACAATCAGTCTGTAAACGAATCAAATATCATTCTATTGCACTACTGAAACTATTAAAGCATCGCGCCCAAACACCGGATGCCCTTCTCCCTGAAATATCAACTTGTGAAGCCTATATATTGTATCTTTAGTTCTGATAGCCTACTACGAATCATAAAAATGAAACTTGTTGCAAAATTCGCTGTTTTCATAAGATTCATTGGCTGTTGGTGAGACAACTCTCCTTTGCAAGAATATGCAACACAAAAAATAATAAAACTAAAAATCCTAAATGCATAAATGGAACACAATATTTTTTAACTCACATGAACTGTCATGCAAACAAACTGTGTAATTTCCTCCTGCATTTTCACTTGTTGAGTCGTCCAGGTAGGTACATACAGTTCCTCAGAATTATTTTGTATAATTATGGTTAACTATAAATATCTTTAATCCTTTGAGTTTGTCAAAACCTGACATGAAACAGTTGATAAATTCTGACAATTATGTTCATAAGTGATTAATGCAGAGATTATTTGGTTGCAATTTCACTTTATGAGCTACTAAGTTGTGGCCGATTTTTTTTGGGGGTCAGACAGAGGTTAAATATTTGCTGTACATTTTTCAGTGATTTGAACATCACACAATATTGTATTTTTGTCTGTGTGTCAAGCGACCATTTTTACCATACATTTCTTGTTGTAGTTAGCCAAGAAAAGGAGGCACATACAAGACTGTTACGGACTGCCTCATGTAATATAGGGTGTCATTTCCACTACTGAGTTCTCAATATATAATATGTATAATAGCCTATATGTTTTGTCTAACATGTTCGTAAAAATAAAGAATCTTCAATGTCTTTACAGCATCTTTGGTTCTAAAAAAAACTCCCTCTTCTAATAAAGATACATTTTGGCTGGATATGGTTCTTTGAAAATTATAGATGTTGGCCTATTTTTTTTTGTAGATCAACATTGATTTCTAAAATCATAGATACTTTTGTAAATAACTGCTAAAAAGCTCTTAATGCCAGTTACCTAAAGTTTTCCTCGCAGGCCGAAAAACCTCTTTCTAATTTAATAATCCTTTACTTTTTTAGAACCTCTATGGATTTTCTAACTTTTTTTTTTTTTTTTTATCTCAGATGCTTGATTTAACTTGTTTCTGAAATATCACTTGTTCATCCATGTTCAATAATTATCCGTTCTGTAAAACACCTCACATTTTCCAAAACCAAATCGACTCACCAATTTGAATCACTTAAAATAAAACTGTCAGGGCATTGCATTATAAATACTATCTGTATTTTTAAAATTATTTTAAACCCTCCTTAGCTTAATCTCAACCATTTAGATTTTTGCTTAAATTCTCAAGCAAGAGATTTTATTTAAGGAATACTTTTAAGAACTCAAATTCTTCCATCACTGGCAATTTTTGCACACAGCAATATGAAACAATCTTTTTGAATGACATTGTCACACTTAGTGTACAACAGAATTTCACAATATTGGTGCACCTGACAGTTTTACAGCATGGGATGAGTTGCACAGCATCCCGGGGCATTTATTCCCCTGAGCCGTTGAGTGCATGCACTGGCTGCTGTCTTTCCCACATTCACTGACAGGTTTGATCCATGCCTCATTGCTGTGCTTGGATTAGCCCTGTGCAACTCTATGGATGCCAACAGATTAAATGGACCTCCCTGAAAGTAGTAGTGTGTTGGAGAGACGGCCTATCAGGTTATCATGCTTTCTAATTTTAAAAGGAAAAAAAATTAATTAAAGCAACTGACAGATGCAGTGGTGAATTTGTTGCATATGTCTGATATGAATGGTTTGCTGGGTACCAGATTTATTTTTAATTTTGACATTCACAGTGACAATATTAATATATTCAATTGCCAGTTTAAAAAAATAAATGTATTTAAACTCACATGAGTGAAGCTGTACTGATAGCAGAATACATCAGGTCCCTTCCAGGACAGAGTGGGCCCCTTTCTCTCTCTCTTTCTCACTTGCTCGCTCAGTCATGTGGAGCACTGTGCCCACTCAGCAAGTGCAGGCATATCCCCCACTTCCATCTGCTTATGACCTCACTGGAGCTGTTTGTTTAACCCTTTTTCCAAACCAACATAATTGCACACTACTGCAATCAAGCATGCTGGATTCGAAGTTAGATAGCATTAGAGACAGAAAGCTTTCTCATTTTCATTCTGCTGTGGGTATTGTTTTATATTTAAATATTATTCATACTGTCTACCTTCCCCTATTTCTGATTGTTATGATTATTCCTGACATATTTGAGTACATGTGCCAATCTAAGAATAAAACGTGGCACTAGTCCTGTATCAATTTCGTTCACTGAACCTGCTCAGCAACTCTCATTGCGAACTCCTCATTCCAAATCGCTTGGCGTTTTTCAGTATTCCCTGTTCACAAACGTACACAGATTACAGTACGTCAGTTGAAAAAATGGGTGTGTTTGAAAAATAAAGTGAACAGGCTCTGTGGTATTTCAATGGTGCCAGACTGGACTTGCTATGGTGTTGTGTACTAAAAACAGAATATCCTAATATTGATTAGCAGGCTGGCTCAAGGCATTGCTGTCGGGCCTGTCCACTGGAGTGAGACTCATGTGGGCTATGGGGACGGACTGGAGTTGAGGTGTGGGGGTGAGTTAATCTCCCTGAACTGGGGCAGATGTCGTTGACGAGCCCCTATTAGATCAGCTCCCGCCGTGGGAAAATGGCATCCAATCCTTACGGGGTCAGGACTTTGAGCTGACCCTCACGGTCTCATCCCACCTCAGAGAGCTGCCCATTCTCCTGCACTTTATCTAAGAGACAGGCTCACCTCTCTTGCCTTTGGCCATTGTCTTGTTTTAGTATTGTATGTTTGCTGTTCTTGTACACGTAAACCTAACCTCTTCCTCTTCTTGCAGCACGTGTCACGATTTTGGTTCCTCTCTGCGTTTTATGTTCATGTATTAAATATGTGTTGATGCCTTGTTCACTTTTCTTTCACTTTTCTCTTTAGTTCACACCAAGTATCATTTTGCTTCATTATTTGGCCCAACACTTCCATAGATCTTCCATAGATGTTCAAGGTTCTTCATAGAACCATCAATGCCAGTCTTTTTTTTTTTTTTTTTTTTAAGGGAAGAAACTCAGGCATTTGGAATATGGATGTCATTTCTTATATGTATTTTTCAGATTGTCATACATTTTAATATGAGCAGTATCAGTATTATTTGACGTTTAAAGATAATCACAAATCTAGTCTAGGTGAATGTGCCAACATGTTTCTCCTCTCCAGTGATTCTGATGTTTGTTGGTAATTATAGCCATGGTTGAATCTCCATGGCATTACACAACCACAAAGAATGTAGAGTGGGAGGTTTAAAGGGCGGCTGCCGCTCCAATTCGGGGTTGGCCTCACAGTCCAGGTGCAAGTGACTTGCATTGATGTCAGCATAGAGTAAATAATTCTAATGAATAGAGTCTTAACACAAGGGGCCTGACTATTTTATGAAAGACTTTAGCTAATGAGATATATATAGAGGGAAGAGCAGTTTAGACATTTAGTAGGTGATATTGTGTTGTAATTTGATTAGTCAAAATCTATTAAGTAATGTTTCAGAATGCCAATCTGTGGACCACCTGCCTTCATGTTTATGTATGTAAAAATATGTAATATTTTATAGAGGTTTAGGACATGAGTTTAGTTTCATTTTGCCCAATATCCAGAAATTCATTTCTATGTTCCATAAATTCCCACAGATAACCACCAGTTATAATACAACTTCAACCTTTCTCTGGTGCAACTAGTCATTGCCACCCTTTAAGTTAAACGCTGCACGTTTGTAGTATTTGGGATAGAGTTGATTCATTGAATTATTCCCTGGAGCTTCACTTGTCAATCCCTGCGAGAAGTGGTGGCCTGAAGGGGAATTAGTCATGATGATATTTCAGTGAAACCCCTCGTAGAGCCGTGGAGCCTAAACTGAGAGTGTGGAAATTTCCCTGAATGTGGAACTACCCTGCCCTTAACGTCTACACTGCTCTCTTGGGTGGAGCAGGTGCAGGGAGTTTCTCTGACGCAGGATCGAAACAGGTTTTAGGGTGCCTGTCCAAGATAGAATTGGGCGTAGTATGAGTGACACTAGGGCAGATGGCACCATTTTAGGGACATATCAACCAAGTGAAAAATGTCAGAGGTTCAAAGCTTATGAGTTTTTTTTTTATTTTTTATTCAACCTGATCTCGTGAGAAAACTATTTTACAAGGTGGTGATTTCATATGAATTTGGATGATGCGATTCATATTGAAATGTGCTATTTTTTATATATATAAAAAAAAAGTAGTGATGAAGGTATTAACCTTTAAACAGATTGTATGAATAAATATGAATTAGCCACTATTTCACCAAAACATAAAGCAGTTACAAGTTGCCATAAGAGTGGCATTTCTCGAATTCCTTCAGGGTAATAAAAACGGACAAGAAAGTTGTTGCCATACACTCTTAAAAATAAAGGTGCTTAAGAGGTTCTTCACAGTGATGCCATAGAAGAACTATTTTTGGTTCCAGAAAGAACCATTCAGTCAAAGGTTCTTTAAAGAACTATCTCTTTCTTACCTTCTTTTGCCACAAAGAAACTTTTGTGAAACAGAAAGGTTCTTCAGATGTTAAAGGATCTTTATGCAACCATTTAGACAAATAGGTTCTTCTATGGCATTGTGAAGCACCTTTAAGAGTGTACAGTAAAATTATAGAGTTAAAACTAACATGGATAGCATAGTTTAGATAATTTTGGTCATTATGGAATTTGCTGAGAAATGTTTGAGTAAATATTGAAGTCTAGTTCCAGATTTAGCTGACTGCGGTATGACACATTAAGATTTCTTCTGAAACGCTAAAGGAGACATGTGAGATTATTAGGGTCTTTCCCTCAGGAAAAAACAAAACCTGAAAAGCAGAAAACTTCAAAAACTAATTTGCTATTCATTTAAAGAAACACTAACATCCCATCAGGGATTTTTCTTTGTGGAATCTTTTGAAGCAGATCTTTGTAGAGTCCACATATTTTGGTAAATAATAGAAGGAGAAAATGTTGATAAGTGATACACAACCTACATGTGCAATGACAGTGAAAGCAGTTGGGAAAGTAGAGACAATACGTGCAGTACTGGTTAAGGGGTTGGGGGCAGGGATGTGAAACTGGGGAGATTAGACCTCTCATCTAGGCCACAGATATTGATTAGTGTAGGTTGGGTCATCGAGAAGAAACAGAGATTGACAGATGAACAATAGTTTATGCCTGTGTGATGACTACTTGTCATGTCTGTGATGTCAGGGGTTTTGAGGATGCTTGGAAAGTACGTACATTAGTCCAACTCACCAATCCCTCCTCTGTTATTGGTGAATGTCTTCACTCAGGTGAACATCTTGTAGCTCTCCACGTGCATGGAAATAAGACCCTGCGCAGAAGTGCCTCACTTGTTTATTGATTAGTTGCCATTGTCAGTCAGCCAGTTCTCTGAAAGATGTGCATTTGTGCACCAAAGGCTCATATTAGGGCATGTCTGGAGGGGTGTACAAATGTATCGCTTGTTGTCTTTTATGCTTCTTTTTCAGTAAGTGTCCCACTCTAGTTTCTTTCACTTCAGTTTCAGTGTGTAAGATGTTTTTATCAATAAAAGAATGATAATGAGCCTCAATATTTTTATTTTTTTCCCATTTCATAACGTATAAGGTTAAATGAGTCATTTACTAACCCTCACTTTTTAAATATTTTTTTCTCTATAATTACGTTCAAAAACAACATAGTTCCCCACTGACTTGAGACTGAGACATTTTTCAAAATATCTTCTTTTGTGTTCTTCAGAAGAGAGAAAGCCATAAAGGTTTGGAACGACATGACAGAATTTTGTGATCTTTTCCTTCAGTTTACTCTAGACTTCAAGCACAATAGCATAGGGAATTGCATTTAGACTGTAATACAATAGATTTGAACAAAAGACAGCTGCTTAGTTGTATTTGTTTTGATATTTCATGTCATAGTCAGTCACCCAGCATTGTGTCCTGCTTTTAAGTGCTGTCCTCTTTGGTTCTCCCCTATGTTTAGCCTTTAGAGCCTCAATCACAATTGCATAATATGATATTTTGAAATGCTTTAAAGACACTCGCATGCATCAACAGCCTTATTATTTTGTCCACTCTAGCCTGTCACTCACAGCAGCACTCCAGCATCTATTAGCATGTGAGTGAGCTTGTAGAAAGATCAGGAGCTGGTGGACTAGCTACTTGCGAGGGTGAGAAGGAACACCAGCTAATGAGCAGTAGCCGAAGATAACGTAAAATAAACAAAACCCAGCATAAAGCCCAGCTTTTTTCCCCCCACATTTTAGCTGCTTTTCATCTCATTGAGCGTTGTGTACAGAGATGTTGACTGCACCTACAAGCCTCGCTTGTCAAAATAGTATTACTGTGGTTTTAAAGCTCATTATAACGCCCTGTTTCGTGGGAAACCAATCTTGGCTTTTAACTGTGGGTTAAGGTGATATCCTTTTCACCAGTGCCTTGAAAATGCGCTATATAGGTCAAATGAGACGTTAAGCTCTGAAATGCGCACTTTGTCCCACGATTCGAACGCGAAAAGTTCATTCGCATCCCTCTCTCCAAACCCCCGGCAAATATCACACCTCGGATGCATAAACATGCCTGAGCTCCACACATCAAGCCACGCAGGGGGCCTGGCCGGCTATAGAGCCGCACTGTGACACCAATCAGGAATGATGGCAGCCCCCTTTGTCATGCTAACAGGAATTGCCTCTTCTCTTATTCAAATGCTCTCCTTCTCTTTCTCCCTCCCTTCATCCCTCTCTCCTTTTCTCCCTCCTCATGGGCCATGTAAATCCATACTTAGAGAGTTTGAAAAAGAGGGAGAGCGAACGGGAGAGGGAGTGAGAACTCCCTGTCCCCAGAACCGTTGATCGGTGGGCCTCTCTCCTGGGGGTCAGCGTGGCTCTCGCAGCGCGGAGCTGTTTCCATGCCCAGCCGAGCGCATTTCATATTCAAATGCTCCAATCAGGCCTGTGACCCGTGGGGGGCATTTTTACAGCCCGGGCCTTGGGTCAGCGGGTCAAGATGGTGATTTAATAGCCAGGGCGATGGGAGAAAAAAGGGAAAGGGGTGATTTAGTGACTGAATGAGTCATAAAAAAAGCATTTTTCTTAAGTTGTCTTGGTTTGCGTCAGTTTGGCGCTTTTCTATCGTCACCTGACTTAGGCACCTGTTTGCGCCGTTAAAATGGCTGAGGACGTGTCAGAGTGACAGTATGAAAATCAAAGGTTTGAGGTCCTTCTGTGGTGTGGTGTGTTATGAGGCAATCTTACCTGAGCATCTTGTTATTCATGTCTCGACAGGTGTGTTCGCTGTAAATTACACAGAGCTGGTATGTATGTGTAGGCTTGTTGTCATGTACTAATTATTTTGGAGACTGTCTTTGCATGTGAACGCTGAATAAAATTTGATGTTTAGTTGTCTTTACTTGGTATACGTCTGACATGCGGTGGTTTGCCCTCTGGTGTATACCTATAGAAATTAATGATACAGCAATTTTAGCTTTTACATGGTTTTGAAATATACCAGAATGAATTTCACTACACACAGAAACATGTTTACACAGATACCTGCAAAGTGAACAAATCAGAACAAAAATGTTGATAGTCAAGAAATCAGAAGGTATTTGGTTGGTATTATTTAATGTTTTAATTCAATGTTTTTAATTGTTATTATTATTGTTTATTAATTCAAAATGTATTTTTTCCTTCAAAATGAATTAAAATTTGAAAATTATAATTTTTTTCCTGAAATACGCTAGTATTATTACTATTATTTTTACTATTACATAAATATTTTTAACTATTTTATGTTTTTCCTTCCAAATTAAAATATTGAAAAAATCGAATGAATCAGAAACTGAACCAAAATGTTTATAGTCAAAAAATGAGAAGGTTGTATTATTTATTCTTTTAAATCTTAAATATAATTTTAATAATCAGTAACTTTAATTATAATTTGTATTAATATAAACTGTATGTTTTTTCCTTCTTTCAAACTTATTATTAATAAAATTAATTAAATTAACTACATTTTCCTGAGGTGTGCGCTTGTGTTATTATTTTTCATTTGGACTATTTTAAGTGTTTCCTTCAAAAATAAAATATTAGAAAATGTAATTATTTGGAAACAGAACAAAATCGTTTATAGTCAAGAAATCAGAAGGTTTTTAGTTGGGATAATTTAATTATTATAATTATTTTTAATTAATTCAACCTATTTAATTTTTTTTTGAATTATGTGCTACTATTATTATTTTTAACTATTTGTATTTACTCTTCAAAATTAAAACAATAATTGTAAATATATGATAAAAATATTTAATTAATAAATTAAATGTTCCTGAAGTATGATATAATGGAATCCAGTACTACATGTTTTGCAAGTGCCTCTCGGTTTTCCAAAATCTTCTCTAGACTGTCCTAAATACACTCTAATATGTGAAGGGCTGATGGTGATGGTGCACTGCCCGCAGAAGCTCAGTAGCAGCCACCTCAGTGACTGACAGGTGGGTCAAAGATGAGGATTTAAGGTGGCTCGGGGATTTGTGTGAGGCCCAATAGCCAGCCCCTTCTTTTACCCTGACACAGTGAAGTTTTCAATGCATGAGGATGTGTGTGAGAGGAAGGGAATTAAAGAGAGAGACTTTGCTTAAAGTTGTGTGTGTGTGTGTGTGTGTGAGCATGGGTGAGTTTTAGCACAACCTTCAATGAGCACAGCTGTGTCAGTGTCTGGATGTGTTGTTCTTGGCGGCCTGTGGAGAGAAAGAACTCCTGCAGGTCTACCGACTACCACCATCCTGTCTGTCTCTCTCTTTCTGTTTCACTTTCTCTGGTTTATAGCAACAGGCAGTTGCGTGACCAGTAATACGGCTGATAATAGAAGGATGATTCCTGTTCTCTCATCTACAAAATTATGTGCATAATTAACTTTTTATGTCATATTTTCTTTTACCTTGCATTGTTTTGTCTATGGTTTTTGAGGATGAAGACATGCCTAATTGGTCTAGCTTCTGCCAAAATACAGAAATACAGTTTGATTGGATGGAACCTTGACATCAACAACAATAGATATGGCAAGTGTTTTCTAACCATTTTAAAAGTTGATAAGTCTATTTGTTTTGCTATCTATGATCATCATTTGCACTTCTTATTTCCTTTTTTTAAGAACAGAACTGCGACCCATTTTTGAGTCCCGACTCACCAGTTGAGAACCACTGCACAACAGGTACAGGTTTGTTGCTGCTCATGTAATATTGCTATTAATAATTACTAGAAAGACTTTCTTAATAATCCTTTAGTACTCCACGAGCAGCATACTGAGGATTTAATGCAGTTTGACAGAGCTCAAAAGATTTGTGCTCTAGACCCTCAAAGGCTTCCCGAGTGTCATAACCCTTTGCGTAGAGCCTTTTATTGGAAAGGACTGCATTGTAAGGCAGGAGAATCACTGAACACTCAGGGAAGGAGAGCCTGATTCTCTGTGACTCTAAGCTGAAAACAGCCATACAAATGTTATTTTATTAATCAAAGAACTGTATTTTACTATTAAAATCATAAATATACTTCTCTCTACCTGAAACGATGACTAGAGCTTTTGGTTTGTAAGTATTATTTTGTAATAGTCAAGTTTTTATTGATAAAGCGCATATATAAACAATAGAATTTTCAAAATCTAAATTGCAAACCGTACATACACAAGACATAAAAAATGAAAGAAAGTAACACGTTACAATAAGGTCCTAATATATCATTAAATGTTGAAATGAACATTGTTTAAGATTAATAAATGCTTTAGAAGTATTTTTGGTTGTTGTTAGTTCATATTAACCAATGTTAAGTAGTGAAACCTTGGATAAATTAAATTTAAATTTAAACATACACTACCAAATGATACTGAATGGTATTGTATTATGGGCTCAGAAGGCTTCATGTATTTGATTATAACAGTGATATTTTGAAATATTAGTCAGTTTTCAGTGTCACGTGATCTTTCAGAAATCATTATATATTGATAATATGTTGATTTGCTGCTTCAGAAACGTGTTATTATTTTCAATACTGAAACCCGTTGTGCTGCTTAATATTTTTGTGGAAACTGTGATACATTTGCTTCAAGATTATTTGAAGAATAGAAAATTCAAAAGAACTGCATTCATTTGAAACATTCCGTACTGTCTTTACTATCACTTTTGATTAATTTAATGTGTCCTTTTTGAATTAAAAAATTGTATTGACCCCAAACCTTTGAACGGTAGTGTATTTGTATATTATAAATACATTTAAATAGACTGAAAGTTATACAGTTATAACAATGGGTATTTAATCTCTACCTATATTTAGTAATACTGTTATATTAATACTATGTCCTGAAAGAAAATTATTTTAAGGTCAGACTGCAAACACTTCTCTTCAAAATATTCCCATACCACTAGCTCAGTGTAATCCTATGATCTGTCAAATAGAACTTTTTTAGCTCTGTTACATGCTAGACCTCCCACGCAATAATACAGAGTTTTCTCATTGTGTGGTTTTCTCCAGAAAACCCGTAAAGTCTGAGAAAATCGATCCAAACAAGCCTTAATTCTGTCATTAGGTGAGAGAGAGCCGCTCTGTGATTGGCTGCCCGTCTGCTCCATATTCATAGGTGCTGGATGAGGCAGAAGGCCCGCTGGGAAAATGGTGTTGTAATCAGGAGCCGGCTGTGCTGCATGATCAGGTATGAAGTCAGATTCCACCTTCCTCAAAATCCTTCCTCATCTTCCTCTCGTCTCATTTGTGTGGAGCCTGTTCTCAGGTACCATTACACTATATGACCGCAAGCTGTTGATAGCTGGAGAAATGAGGCTGTGAGAGAGTGTATGTGTGGGGTTTGGGGGAGTATGAGATGTTAGTGCTAGTAAGTTGGGTGGGGGTACTTTTTTGTTCCCACATTTGATTATTCAGGTTGGTTGAACTAAATTTCTGAACCCATAAAATTCGGATCCCCTTTGGGGGCTATTTACATATATTTCAATCCCCCCTCCTACAGTCTCCCCAGCTTCTGTTTTTTCCCTCTGAATGTGAAAAAAGAGGGCAGAGCAACCAGGCCTGTCTGGTCTTTAAGATGTCACTGTGGTGTGAAATATAGGCGAACAAGCAGGGCTTTGAAACTCAAACTGAACCCACCCTCCAACCCCCCCACACAAACACACACACACACACACACACACACACACACACACACACAATTTACCTTCTGTTTCTCCCTCATACACATACTTGCTTACAGAGACAACAGACCACCCCTCTTTCTCCATGCCGTCTCCATAGTTGGTGAGCGCTGTGCCCACTAAGACAGATCCATCTCTGGGGTGGTGTGTATGCTTGTGTGCGCACATGTGACAGTGCGTTTGTGTGTTCAGTAGGCTGGAGGGGTCCAGGCACCAGACGCAGATGTTTGGGATGGGACTGGTGGGGATGCACCTGTAGTCACTCCATCATGTGCCATAGACTCTGGCATCACTTAAAGTATTGGTCAAAACAGGTTATATAGCACTTTATCTTAAAGGGATAGTTCATCCAAAAACAAAAAACAACAAAAAAAAACGTTTTAAATCTGTATGGCTTACTTTCTCCTGTGGAACACCAAAGAAGATATTTAGCAAAATGTCTCAGTGTTTTTTCTTTGTCCATATAATGTCTTTTGGACCTTACTGACTTTTATTTATGGGAAAAAAATTATTATTATTAGTGAATTATTTTGACTATATTTTTGATATTTCTGCTATAATTATGACAAAGCTGCTTGTTTTCAAACTTTTCATTAAAAGAAAGTGAATGTACCAATATTTAAAAATGTGTAATTCCAATAGTTACAAAACAATAGTTAATAGTTAAAATGATTCTTTGAAGTTGTAAATAAAACCAAGATTACTGTAGCATGTTTTACAAGAAATTACTATTTGAGTCTTTCCACTTCAAAATTTCACATTTAATTTAACATGTTACTTGTTGTTTCTTTGTAATTATTTGTAACATTTACTATCAATTTCTGACTGAAAATTATTTAAGAGTAAATCCCACACCAATTTTTTTTTCAGTGTATTGAGAAGAAAAAATAAATATGCTTTCAGTTTGCATTAGTGATGTTTCAGTATCATTGAGAGTTTTTACTGATATTTTTAATCAGTTTAGTTTATTTTTTAATTTAGTATTTAGATTTCCTGTTTTCATTGTAATTTTAGTTAAAGTTTTAGTAATTTTGTTGGGTTTTAAGTTTTTATTGTTTTTTGTTTAATATTTCTATATATATTATTTTTATGTATATTTATTGCTGTTTTTAGCATTTTATTTGAGTTTTAAATTTAATTATATTAATTTAAATACCTCTTGAGGCCCCCTTAAACATTTGCTAAAGCCCCCTATAGTGGGTCCCGGCTCCCTGGTTAAGAACCACTCGATTGAATCGAACTCAAGTTCATTTCCCCCTTTGGTGCGGATCTTTTGGGCAGGTGTGAATACAGCAATCGCACTCTGGTGCAGACCAAACAACCGTACCGAGACCCAGCTGAAGAGGTGGTCTCGGTCCGCTTCCAAATGAACTCTGGTACGGTTGAATGGATGAACCAATGAATGGATGACCTTAGCACATGTGTAGTTTTGTTTACAATTTCTGGTTCGCTTGCTAAAAGAGCAGTGTGAAAGCGAACCTCTCCAAAAAAAAAACAAAAAAAATCAACATTGTATTTGGTCCGGACCAAAGCAAGTGAACTAGGGGACTTTACTGGTGTGATTAGTAGAAAGTATGTACTATTTAATATTGGGTAGACCCTCATTTTAGTGAGATGTGTTTGTTGTTGTTGGTAATGCCAATGTATAAGTCAAAAGATGCTTCTTCGTTTGGAAACCACAACTCACCGTTAATTTTACAAAACACAAACACGTCTCCTTGGATTGATTTGTCAAGGGGGCGTGAAATAGTTTAATTGTTTCAAATGAACACACTCGCACCCCCGCATTGTGGATTAATTTTCTGATCGAAGTCTCCGAGGACCAGGTCTTAAAATTCCACATGGGCCCGGTGCCCGGCGGCCCGCTGGAGAGATAAAGAGAACACATATGTAGCCAAGCTCAGTCACGCTCCAGTTGAGCCATCGCAGCACAGAGAGCTACAGCCGGCGTGATGGGAACACTTGTTTGTTTAGGGTTGTTTTTCTGCCGAGTGCCATGGTCTGGTCGGATGGCACTTGTTTTGAGTGCTCCATCTGTGTATGTGTGTGCATGTGTTTGGTAAGTTGGCTGGTGAGGGTGGTAGTTGGGGGGGGTTTGGGGGACAGGGTGGCATTTAGTCAAACAGTGTTCCTGGCCCCCAGTATCACCCCCCCACTCTCCCCCAGTCCCCCCAGCTCAGCTCAGCCGTGTTCGCTCCCCAGCGCGCAGGCAGAATGCAGCGTCAGGAGCCCGAGCACTGAGCTCCCATTGTGTATGCTAAGCAAAGCGGAATGGCCGGGTGACAAAAGAGGGAGGAGTGGGGCTCAGGGCATACAAAGCCCGGGGGAGGGAAGGGATGGTGGGGGGGCGGGGGCGTTCTGCCGCTGAGGGCTAAATAGACCCACTCAGCCCCCCAAACCCCATCCATAACCCCTGTCCCCACCTCCGAACAGCGCACACCCCTCTTTCCCGTCCCAAACCCTCTGGAGAAATGGGTGCCCACTATATGGGCAGAGCTGTAAACTTAAGGAGTCATGTTTGAGATTAATTTTGCTCTGTTTTGAACAGTAAAATTATGCAAGAAGTTTTGAAATGCATGGTTTCAAACAGTATACAGTTTTTTTTGTTTTTTTGTTTAAATAATACTATTTCATAGTATACAGTGTGACTTTTTATATTTATACATTGACTGTTATTGTGATTTTATTTCTTGCAATTGCAAATACTATTCAAAAGTTTGGGGGCAGTAAGACTTTTTTCTTTCTTTTTCTTTTTTTTAATATAAAGAAAAATGAAGACTGGAGTAATGACTACTGAAAATTAGCTTTGCAATCACAGGAATAAATTACATTTTAAAATATATTACAATAGAAATCAGCTATTTCACATTGTAATAATATTTCACAATATTGCTATTTTTACTGAACAAAACACTTCTATATCAAAAAACAAAAACAAAACAACTCTGACCTTCATATTTAACAGCAACTTAAGTTCTCATAATTGTGATTTTATATCTCATAATTATGACTATTTTGCATGCTTACATATCGTCAATGTTGGGATTACTCCAGTATATGTTTTTTTGTTTTATTTTGTCAGGCAGTGTTGTGTGTGTCTAGTTTTATATAAAATTTCCAGCAGGGCCTGTAACAAATGCAGTTTTACTTTGCCATATATGGTTTGTGCATATATGGTTTAATTGAGAATAAAAGCTGATTTGACTTGATATTGCTTGTCTTGCAGAGTCTGTGTCCCCAAGTGTACCTAAGCCACTATACCAGTTGGGTCGTCCATTGGGCGTCTCTAGGTGCCTTTCTCAATGATGATGTTCAAGTTAACATCCGAATGGCCTGCAGTCATGGAGAGCTCTGATTCTGCCCTGTGGGCTGGAAGTTCACAAAGCCAGGGGCAGGTCTTTGATGAACCCTCTTCCTCGTTCTGCCCTTCCTCTGCCCTCTCAGATCCAAGGTAACCTCAGCACATCAAAGAGAGGCTCCATACAGATTCCACTTGATGCTTTTACCCCCCCAAACACACACTCGCACCACCCACCTCCCGTTATGCACACATACACCGGTCAGCGCATACACTTTACATTTGAAAAAACAAAAATGAATCACTGGTCCCATCTGTTTGGCTAGCTACTGGTCTCCTTGCCCTCTGTTTGTCCCGGTGCTGTAGGAAGTGGCTCGCCGGATGACTTTTGTGATGTGAAATGAAAGGAAAAGTTTGCATTTGCTGCAGTAAGACCCTCGGAGCAACAATTCAGGTGCCCAAGACGACATTTGACAGGAAGAAAGATGGCACCACCCAAAGGTGTGTATGTGCGCCGGGCCAGAGGTGAGCCTGAATGTCTCTCGTCAGCCTAGTGTTCTCCCTGCAGGCCTGACCTGTGGAGTCATTATCCCTCCCAGTAAATCACCTCGCAATCAGTGTGTCTGAAGCCCCCTGCTCTCCAGATGATTCCCCTGCTGATTGGCCTAACTGGACTCCTGTCTGAGGAACGATTACCCTGCATTGTTTTCTTTATGGCACATAGATTGAGCTGTTGTTAGCATTCGCTTGCAGGGTGGAGGCAGCGTGTGTGAGGCCGGGATGTGAGGATGTGCTCTGAGGTCGCTCTCTCTCTGCGCTTGATAAGAGTAACAGGAAAAGCACAGGCAAGCTTTTATTCTAATGATTTTGAATGAGTCCTTGAAATGGCAAACTATGATTTCTTGAACAGGAATTTGTTGCCAAGTTGGTTGAGGTTACGGCCAGATTCATCAATAGTTGGAACGTTATTAGTGAGATTATTTGGCGTTGACACTAGAAGAGGGTACTACTTTGACATTACTTGCAAATTAGCTTTTAAAAGCCTGAGTTCCAGTAGTGGTCAAGCCTTTTTATATCGCTGTTTACCACTTTAGGCCTAAACACAAGAAGGTATATTTTCAATGCCACTCATGAACACAATTCTCCATGTTGTGTTTCTCTTCTATATTGGTAAACTGGATGAATTTTGTTCCCAGTATTCATGATGGACTGACAACAGAATTATTCACAAAGTATTGAGGTTCTACTACATCTTACAAAACATTGCTTCTGAGATATACTGTGCAGTTGTAGATGTCAAGAAGTAGGGTTATAATAAAACAAATATCAATTCTCTTAAGGTCATTCTTGAGAAACAGTGCCTTTCTTTCTTTCTTTCTTTCTTTCTTTCTTTCTTTCCTTTCTTTCTTTTTCTTTCTTTCTTTCTTTCTTTCTTTTTGCCATCCCTCTAATTTCAAGGAGTATTGAATATGGGGTTAAAGGTCAGTAAAAGATTGGCAAATAACAACCTTAACTAGCAAACTTCATTACATCAAATCACATTATTTACAGTCAGTATTTTTGTACTTTATGCCAATAAAATAAAAATCAATATAAAAAAGTTCACGTTGGAAATCCTGGACTGTAGGTGAATGAGGATTTATATGTATATGGAATCCAAAACTCTTAGATGACACTGAAGGATTCCAGTATTCAAAATCAAATTTAAACATAGAATAAACAGAACATTAGACCAACTGAAGAAAAAAATAATATTATGGCATAAATATAAAATAAAAGATTTTGCACTATTTTATGTTATTCTTAGATGGTCACAGTCAGATATTGTTTCCACTGAAGCTCTTTGCATCATTCTCATCTGCATCATCAGGTTTAACATTTAATGTGTGCCCAAAAAAAACGAAGACGTTTTTCAATTCATAATCATTTTTCACCCAAATTTAAAAGTATTTTCACTACTGGTCTCAGACATGTGAACCCTATACATACATGTCCATTTCAAAACAGCCTCCTGTACCTTACTTTCATATTCACTCAACACTTAAAACCGAGTCTTGTAATTCTGCTGAAATGTAATTATCTGCATATTTCTTGCAAGTATATACGCCACAGGACAGGGTGTTTCCACAAAAGGGGTAAACGGCGAAGAACTGCTTCAAAGAAAGAGGGTCTATACATTATTGTAAGGATTATGTATACATTATGAATCTTTGTAGCTCTTCCGTCTTTCATCTTTCATATGCTCATAAAAGTGGGTGGAAAGGTCTGTGTGTGTGTGTGTGTTTGTATGTTTGGGGCGGGGGGCCGGGGGCATTAGGCTGCCTGTGTGAGGGAGTGTGTGTTTAAGGGGGGGCAGAAACCTGAGGCCACTGTGAAGCTGTGGAGACAAAAGGAGATCCACGTGAGACTCAAGCACATGCAGGCTTGGCTTACCTGCTCACCTGCTCTACCTCCTCCATGAACTTTTGGCCCTGAGAGCACAACCTGCAGCCTCTTGCCACTGTAGACCACACCCTGTCTCCCTCGCTTCCTCTCGCCCCCTCCGTTTCTCCTCTCCCGTCTCTCTCTTCTGACCCCTCTATTCTCCTTCTCCATTCACCCCTTCATTTCCAAGCCACTTCTCTTTCCCCCGGCTTCTCTCTCACCGTCCTCTCTGATGCGTGTTTCTTTGTTGGTCCGTCCCTCTGTCCACTTCCCTCACTATTCTTCCTCCTCAGAGTCAGTGAACCTCACACTCTCTCTCTTTCGTAATCCTCAGTTCCCCAGCGTACCGTCGTCCTTAACTGTTGTGTTCGTTCCACACTGGACAAACCTGACTTTCAGGTCTCGTTCATGGGCAATATCAACTTTAAATGTGCTAGCGAGAGAAAGATGAAGAGGTCGTGTTGGGTTTGGGCTCCTGGGTGGGGCTAAAATGCCACACAGCTGAGCAAACCTGGGCCACCACAACAACATCTTGTGTTTTCTTTTTTAATCCACACTTTCTCTCAGCTGTCTGTTTGAGGAAGGAGTAGGAGGAGGAATGTACCAGACCCATTATGGCAAAATAATAGTCCCTGAATGCTGATGGTTTTCTCTCTTTGTTAGTCTTCACCTAGAGTACATGAAGCAGGGCGCAGACATTACAAACACATAGCTTCTGCATCTGGTTCACATGAAAGGCCTGTGTACGGCTGATGTAAACACGCCATTAATGAAAGGCCAGATTGACATCATGTTGCTTTGAAGTATTGTATGGATAGTTGGGAAGTGTAGGAAGTTTAGGATCACCATCCATTCATGAGAGGATTATTGCTTTTTTAGATTAATACATTTCTTTTTCTTTCTTTCTTTCTTTCTTTCTTTCTTTCTTTCTTTCTTTTTCCTTATAGAGCGCAAAGGATTTTGAAAATATCAAAGCAAAAATATCAACACATCTATCTCAATTCAATTCAGAATTGGTTTATTGGCATGACTGTAAAAAATACAATATTGCCAAAGCTTGAAATATATGTGGAAAAATATAATAACAATGAAACGATTAAAATAATAGAAGAAAAACATTATAACAATTTAAACTTAAATAAACAGTGGAACAAATAAGAACATGTGAACATTTCATACCACAGTGTTTAACATATAAACACACACAGGCTGAGGGTCACTGTGGTAGACAGTAGGGAAACACACTGAGGTAAGACATAATTCACATATTACACACATTATACACGTTCACCTGCTATCTATCTATCTATCTATCTATCTATCTATCTATCTATCTATCTATCTATCTATCTATCTATCTATCTATCCATCCTTATCTATCTATCTATCTATCTATCTATCTATCTATCTATCTATCTATCTATCTATCTATCTATTCTTGTCTGTCTGTTTATCTGTCTATTTGTCATCTATCTATCTATCTATCTATCTATCTATCTATCTATCTATCTATCTATCTATCTATCTATCTATCTATTCTTGTCTATTTGTCATCTATCTATCTATCTATCTATCTATCTATCTATCTATCTATCTATCTATCTATCTATCTATCTATCTATCTATCCTTATCTTTCTGTCTGTCTGTCTGTCTGTCTGTCTGTCTGTCTATCTATCTATCTATCTATCTATCTATCTATCCTTGTCTGTCTGTTTATCTGTCTATTTGTCATCTGTCTGTCTGTCTATCTATCCTTGTCTGTCTGTCTGTCTGTCTGTCTGTCTGTCTATCTATCTATCTATCTATCTATCTATCTATCTATCTATCTATCTATCTTAGTCTGTCTGTTTATCTGTCTATTTGTCATCTGTCTGTCTGTCTATCTATCCTTGTCTGTCTGTCTGTCTGTCTGTCTGTCTGTCTGTCTATCTATCTATCTATCTATCTATCTATCTATCTATATATCTAGTCTGTCTGTTTATCTGTCTATTTGTCATCTATCTATCTATCTATCTATCTATCTATCTATCTATCTATCTATCTATCTATCTATCTATCTATCTATCTATCTATCTATCTATCTATTCTTGTCTGTCTATCTATGCCTATTTGTCGTCTGTCTGTCTGTCTGTCTGTCTGTCTGTCTATCTATCTACCTATCTTTTGTCTATCTATCTATCTATCTATCTATCTATCTATCTATCTATCTATCTATCTATCTATCTATCTATCTATCTATCTATCTATCTATCCTTATCTTTCTGTCTGTCTGTCTGTCTGTCTGTCTGTCTATCTATCTATCTATCTATCTATCTATCTATCCTTGTCTGTCTGTTTATCTGTCTATTTGTCATCTGTCTGTCTATCTATCCTTGTCTGTCTGTCTGTCTGTCTGTCTGTCTGTCTGTCTGTCGATCTATCTATCTATCTATCTATCTATCTATCTATCTATCTATCTATCTATCTATCTATCTATCTGTCTGTCTGTCTGTCTGTCTGTCTGTCTGCTTATATATCTGTCTGTCTATCATCAGCCAAAAATAGGAACAAGATCTGAGTCACCATTAAGATAAAAGCTAAATGATATAGAGTGAGTTAATCTGGGTTTATTCAGCATGTTTTTTTTTTACATCTCATTCATGGCATACATTACTTCATTCAACAAAATAAACATAGTACAAACAGGATGGTTTCCACAAAATGTAACCTGTGAATCTGCAGTTTTGTGTTTGGACACTCAAAGGCTAACTCTCTGCTTGGGTGTGGGTCATTTCCTGATCTTTCTGCAGGTGGAGGCCTGACAGACGTGCCAGTCCTGCTGCCAATTGTCCTCCACCTCAGCCTGCAGACATGGCTTAATACTCACACACACACACACACACGCAGACTTACACATGCATACTTATTTCAACTTCATCTTTAAAATCACTCAATCATGCACCCGTGCCACAAATACAAATACTCACCCACCTACACAGGCTACTGAAAGCACACATGATTGCCAGCCTGTCAGTCACATCATATGTCAGCTACCTCCCATGATTCCCAGGCTGTCACACATGATTTCACACAGACCTGTTTGTGTGTTAAGGACATCAGACAAGAATGCAGATACCCAAAAGTAATACGTAGTGTTAGGTAACTGTTTTTAAACTCTTACTATCGCTTTCTCACTCTTATGTGAACACACCCATTTCTATAACATAAAACACCTTACTCAGTCCCCTTTCCCGCACCCCAGCCATGTATGAAAGATGAATGACAGCTTACATGTTCCTATCAAACTCCTGATTTTAGAAATCACTCTATCAACACATCTCTCCCTCTGCACTCTCACGTCACAGCACGTAATGAGCAGTGCGTGAGGATAGCCTGTGTTGTAATTGCGTGTTACATACCTGTTCAGGGAGTTCTCACACAGAAGGACGACACAGAGAGTGTATGAGGGGAAGGCTATATGCTAACAGTATTGAGTGTTATTCCTCTTGCTTTATTGAGAGTGACTTTCCATTTTATGTTTACCATAATAATAAGTATACCCTAATAATATATGGACGTATATACACTGAAAAAAAAATTGCAACCTAAAAATGGTAACATCTAAATTAACTGGTTTTATTCAAGTCAAAATATTATTAAATATCATTGAATCATAATGCAATACAAACTGAACTGACTGATAAATACATTAATTATACCAACAAAACTTATTTTAGGTTAAATTTAGGTTGAATCAAGTAGAAATTACACTTGAAGGTAATAATTGCAGGTTACCAATTTTTACTGTGTACCAGTCAAAATTGTATAATAATTAAAAAAAAATATATAAGATTTTTTTTCATGTTTTAAATGAAATCTCTTATGTTCATCAAGGCTGCATTTATTTGATAAAACATAATGTTGTAAGAAATGTTTTTACTATTTATTTAAATGTAATATTTAGTCCAACAGGTTGCTGAATTTGTCCGCACACTGAAAAAATCCAATTAGACCAAAAAAGGTCTATCAAAAATATAGTTTTTATTTTCCATATGCAAAAGTGAGCACGAAGATGAGCACATGAGCATTGAAGAAAGCATGGGCTGAAACGTCTGCTCTTTGGTCTGTTTTTAATACACTTTGCACTTCTGTCACTTTTTCACTTTTGCATATGGAAAATAAAAACTATGTTTTTGATAGACCTTTTTCAGTCTGATTGGACTTTTTCAGTGTGCAGACAAATTCAACTACCTTTGAGCTTTCTTCTTTTTGTTCTACGCACCTGAGAACTCATTGTTCTTTTTGAGCGCACACAATTCCTAATTGATAATTTAAATGTAATATTACAATTTAAAATATTTTCTATTTAAATCTATTTTAAAATGTAATTTATTTATTTTTATTTCAAATAAATGGTGTTTTCTTGAACCTTCTATTCATGAACGAATCCTGAAAAAATTGTATCACAGTTTCCACACAAATATTAAGAAGCAAAAATGATTTTTACCATTGATAACAAGAACCATTATTACTAAATGAGCACCAATAATAATTGATAATAATTGAGCACAAAATCAGCATAGAATGATTTACGTGACACCAAAGACTGAAGTAATGATGCTGAAAATTCAGCTTTACCATCACAGGAATAAATTACATTTTAAAACATATTAAAATAAAAAGCAGTTATTTTAAATTGTAGTAATATTTTACAATATTACTTTTGTTCTGTAATTTTGGTCAAATAAATGCAGCCATGTTTCAAAAGCATTAATATGTGTAGATTTTTTATTTTTATTTAAATATTATTTGTATTTAATTATAAAAGTTAATCAAACACAGAGATATACTGTAGTAATAACAGTACTGCACTGTAAAATAAAAAATGCGTATTTAATAATAACAATAATAATTAACAGAACAGTAAAAACAATGTTAATATATTTGCCCATACATGTTGAAACCTCCTGTGGTTCACCTTCAGCCTTAACACATGTATCCTCATTTTTATAGTAATTATTTTTGATTGAAGTTGTTGTGATTCTTCAACACACATATTTTAGTAAAATGGCACAGTATGGGGTGTACACCCAACGTGAGTCAGTTAAATTTGTTTGCATTTGCTTCAAAACTAATTTCTGGATAAATGTGCACGTACGTGCATGCAGTTCTGTATGTTTGTTCTGGTGTGCATAGCTGCGGTACGAACAAAGTTGTGTCTATAAGCAATAAGATTTGATTCCATGGGTGGGTAAGAGTGTGTGCATCTGTATTTTTGCCTGAGCATGCATCTGTGTGTGTGAGCATGCATGTGTGTGTTGTGTTTGAGTGTGTATGCATTTTGTGGCCTCTGGGTCTTCCTGTGAGTCATTCTCATGAGGTAAACCCCAGTAAAGCTGTCCTAGTCCTCTCTAATTCCTCATTAGCTCACGGCAGGCTGTCTCAGGGGGATTTGTGCTGCCTGTGTGAGTGTGTGTCCGGGTGTGTGTTAGTTTGAGCCCATGCAGCCTGAACGTGGAGAACCACAGGGCCACTCTGTGGGAGACTGCTGTGAGCCAGGTGTGTGTCCACTGGCAGGTGCTTGTGTGAGGGGGAGGAAGTGTTTAAACAAGCTCATTGGGTGGGTCGGCACAGCGGTGCGTCAACTAGATCACAGTTTGGGATGTTCTCTTCAGCTTATAAACTGTCAGTGTATTATAGCCTGTTTAAACACTTCTCCGGGACTTTCTCATGGCGATAACCCTCAAAAAAAAAGGACTGTGGTACAGTCATGGTATTAGGTGGTCATAGCACGGAATGATAATCATGTTCATCAGAGTACTTTTTATTTTTCAGCAGTTTTTCATTTGTAAATTACTTTTGAAACAAAGCAGTTCCTCAGCAGTGAATCTTGTACCATTGAAACAAAAAGTCAAAGTTACAGGTCCACCCCACCTCTATTTTTAAATGCACTGAGCTCAACAAAACAGGTGAGCCAGACTTGTATATTCAGTGTTCATTTGATATTATTCTGTTTGTCTGGTGTGTAAAGGGTTTCTGTTCCTGTTTGCTTTTGTCAGGGACACTAAGCCCCCCTCTTACTGGGATCATCTGTCTGCCTGGTGGACGAGCAGCGTCCTGCCCACTGCACCCAATTCACAGAGAAATTTACTCAAATCTCACAGGTACTTAATTTGTGAACATGAAATTAATCTTCCAATCCAAGGGAATCAGAAAAGAACATATGTAAAAAAAAAAAAAAAAAAAAAAAAAAAATTAAGCCTGCCTGTATACTTGTATGTATAGGAACATATTTATGTATGTATTTATTTGTTCTGATGCTAAAATATTGGGTAACGCTTTAGTCTCATAAGTTAAGGTTAGTTGATGCATTAAGCAATGCATTTGTTACAGTATTTATTAATCTAATCTGTTAACATTAATTAATAAAAATGCAACAGTTCATTGTTAGTTCATGTCAGGTCCATTAAATAATAGAAACAGATACTGCATTTGATTTTAATAATGTATTAGTAAATGTTGAAATTAACATGAACTAATAAGATTGATTTCACTGTTAGGAACTTTATTGTAAAGTGTTCCAACATAAGTATAGAGTCATATATTTGTATATTTAAATTTTACCTAATACACTTTAATGTGGTAGAGATAACTAAACATTTAGCTAAACCATAATTTTGGTTGTAATTAACTTAATATTGTGTTTTTGTTTAACACATATTTCATTTTTTCACAAAACAAAAAATAGTCAAATAATAATTGCCATCACTAGGGACCCCCTAGATGTCACAGACCCCTTGTTGAAAATCCCGAACTAATTTTTGAATGCAAATGGTTAACATTAAAATATAGTTTTGGTGTTTTTGTTTACAACTATAAATCATCAGGCAAGATGATCCTCTGTATCAGTTCTGCTCTCTTTAGCGCCAACCAGTGGCGATGTGTGGAAACGCAATACTGGAGAGATTTCTTCAGAGCAGGAGCAGCTAAAATGTGTTTCTGCATGTGTTTTATACTTGGTACCTTCCTCTGTAAAATCAGAGAAAATAGTTATTATAATTTATATGTTTCACTTTTTTAATGGGTTTGATATTTTCATGACACATTTGTATTTAATCAGTTACCTGGACACTCCTGTAATATTAGGGAAGTGCATTTACTGTAACAGAAGACTCATTCTTCCCTTCAGTCATTCCACATGAAGTGCTCATATAAGTGTGTGTCTGTAAGGTTTGATTTTTTTTAAAACCATCTTTTCAGCTGTATTCTGCCTTTTTCTCAGTCTGTATTGTCAGACATCTGCATGTTTGCTGATAATTGAGTAATTACCTGTATGAGATAGCACTCCTGCCGGGGAACACTGCTAATCTCACTGACTGGCCTTCACCACAGAACAGCGTTTAGCTCAGTTAGAGGCTAAATGCTCAGTTTAGCTGCACAATTTATATGTGCATGTGTGTTTGAATGATCACTCTCATTTCTGGCTGCATCAAATGAAGGCAGACGCAGGGAACAGTGTTTTGAACAATTTCCTTTTCTTAAAGGCTGTTTTGCGCGATGTCTTACAGATGATAAGATGATAATGGTGACAATTTAGGGATTCTTTTTCTTTTTTCAGTGCTTTTCTCTGGAAGAGGCTAGAAATGTCAGCAAAGTGGTTGTAAAGTCCAAGTAATTGCAGTAAACTCTCCTAGTGAAAACAGTTTCACTTTCCTAGTGAAAAGCAGCTTGTGTTCAAATGATTTATCACTGATGATAAAGTTTGTGTTCTTTTAGATGTTTTTGACAGTCACATAAACTGTGAATTGTAATTGACCATAGTGGGCATGTCGTTTGGAATGACAATCACACAAAAATTGATATTCTTAATTAGCATTATTGTCTTGTATTGGAGAAAAAAAATATGTGAACATCCTTAAAACAAGATCAGTTAATTCAGAATATATTTTTATTGAAGATTTATTTAAATTGTTAAATACTGTTTACTCTAATTGGCAATTTGTTGCAAATGTACTAAATTATAATAGATTTATGTATAATAAAATAAATTAAGATTGACCATCACAGGAATAAATTCCATTTCAAAATACGTCGAAATAGACTACTGTGCTATTACTGTGTGTGTATATATATATATGTAATTCATTATTTTCCATTATTTTCACCTCTCCTCACCATTTTTTCTTGTTTTAAGCACCCAAATGTATCAAAATGTAGTTAGGTTATTTAAATACAGACAGTTTTGCTTCCCAGGTAAATGTATACTGTTTGAAGGATGATTAGATATTTTTTGCTAAAAAATAAGACAAAAACACTTTTTAAGAAAGTTTTAAAGAAAGTTTTTTGAGAGAATCTTTTTGCAAACCCCTACTGGATTCTCTTTATTCCAGGGGGGCTCTTTTTTAACACACTTTCACAATGTTTTATAAAGCATGTACTTCCTATTCACATTTGCTAAGTTAATTATACTTTTTTCCACAATAATCTTAACCCATTTGAGATACAAATGACGACATCATTTAGTCCCTTTATAATTTTTTTCTTTTGCCTTATAAAAGGTTTGTCCTCATAAGGACAGCAAAACTTCCACACACACAAATCTATGCAGTCCTCTGGTATTTGTTAATCTTTTTTTTTTTCTCATGTCCAATTCCCTGCAGGTCCTGAAACAGGACTGAAACCAGAACAGACCTGAATATTCAGTTACGGATGTGTTTTCATGTGATTGTCCAAAAGAGGGGCAAGAAGCTGTAAATGATATGCCATGAGGAGATCATATTAATATAACACACACACACAAGCATACACACACAAACAAACGCATACAGACACACTCAAAATAATCTCCCAGTACTTCCGTTGCATTCCCACAAGAGTCACACCCAGTCAGAAAGGTAATGTGAGAACGTGTTTCACAGGGTCACTGCATGCATGGAAATGACGGGACGCTTCGAGGTGGAAAACACACCGATCGATATCTCCTCCACCAAACTCAGAGTGTTTGATTCTTGAGTTCGATTCAGAGCGATATGATTCTTCAAATGAATCTGACGCACCCAGGGCAAGTCCCTGAGACCGACGGCCTCGGCGGTTCGCCTGAGCGCTGGCACTCTGAAAGGGACAGCAATATCCACTGATGTAATGTGAGAGATAGCGATCTTTTATGCGCTGCTTTATAACTTGTGGGCGTAATGTGAGTTTGGGGGGGCGTGAGGGGGTGATGAAGCAGTGTCGCTGGAATCCGCAGTGTTGTGAGAGCTTCATACCTTTCAGCTTCATTAAACCAATTTCACGCCGAGGTGAGCTAAGAGAGGAAACTCTGAGTCTCTGCCACCGTAACAATGGCGCATTGAAGGGACGAGGCGAAAGTAAATTAGGTACCACTTCACAGACGGCAAATTAAAATCTGAAAGTTGGATAGGAAAAGTTGAGGGGGAGATGATTATGTCTTTATTGTGCTGCTCTCAATCTAAAAAAAAACCCTACCCATCCTTTTAGCAACCACCTTTGCCCCCCACCCCACAAGCCTCTCTGCTTAGAAGAAATAATGATCTATTTCTTGTGTGGTAATTGGTTTCTAAGATGCCCTTGCCAAAAAAAAGCACAGATTTTGAATCGTGAAGCTACTCTTAGCCTTCCTTTCAGTCACGTAATTTGGTTCTTATCAGTGAGATATGATATCCTGAGAGAATCGTATAAATTAAACATTAGTGTGGGAGCTTATTTTTGTACTGTCATTTTCATGTCCAGAGGTGCTCAGAGGTGTAATGTCTGTCAGGACCTTTGCGTTAGAAACGCTGAGAGTCAGATTCTTCATGTCCTTTAATTTTAAAACACTGTCACTGAATTAAAGAGGCCTGGCATATTAGGCCAAAAAAAAAAAAAAATTATATCAGTGGCCTGTCTGTGTGTGTATGGCGTGGTGTGTGTGCTGTGTGCTTTCTCTGAGGCAGTAGTAATGTGACCCTGCAAAGAATAAAGGAGGCACTGTAAACAGTGCACAGTCATTAGCGGTGTGAAATCAGACACTGACAGTAGCAAGAACAGCGCTGAGCACAGTTCTCTGTGTACTGAACACTGGGCTGGGTGTTGGTCGAAGAGACCTCAAAAAATAAACTTTCACAGTTTTTTAAAATGTGTTTTTGCATGTAGGTGAGAGTGGGGTAAGATGTGTCAAAAGAAAGATACATCACCACCTTAATCTAGCAAGCTGTATATGTCTTTATCATGTGACCATACATATAGAAAGACCCCATGTCATATAGCTGCCTGGGATTAAGAAAAGTAACCAGTTTTTAAAGGCAAAATATTCTTTTTTTTTGCATGTCAGAAATGTTCTACATGGGAGGTGCAATTACAACATTTGTAAAACATTTGTAAATAAAGATATATTTAGTGAAACTAAATAACAGGATATAAAGTCTTGTTTACTGAAAGAAAATTATGAAAATATCAAAATGAAATGACTATGCTTACAACCAGGAAAAATATTTGGCAATGGGGTAAGAAAAATAAACTTGTTTTACTTTTCAATTAAGTTTATTATTACCATTAAGCCATGCAAAAAAAAAACAAAATAAAAAAAAAACTATTACAAAATGTCGAAAAATGGTTCACTACACTACAAATACCTTTGTTTTTTTAAAAAAAAAAAAGACTTTGGAAGGATCGTGCATTAGTATTTTTATTTTTTACAGATCCTTTGTCTGTAAAATTCTTTTGATTTAAAATGGTTACATACTTTAACTCTTGATATGACACAGGTTACCCTAATGTGGGGTAAATTGTGCCATTGGCATCTATAGCCTTATGTTATAGCCACTTTCCTTACAATTCTGTTAATATTAGACATTGTTAAATATAATTAGACACAATCATTATACATTTTATTCTCTTGACTAGAGGTTAACTTAAGTAAAAAGCGGCCCAGCTGACCCCATTCTCTAAATGTTAAACCTCTCTTTATATATAGCAGTTCAATATAGCTTTTTTTGTTTGGCTTTAATGACTGTGTTTAGTCTGGGAATCCTCTACAGGAGCGTAATTGTTTTTGTCAGTCTCTCTGTATTGTGCGATGCTCCCTGATGATCTGTCCTCTCTCTCAGGGCCTCACACACACTTTCACACCCTCACACAAAGCTCTGACAGCAGTTAGGCTTTACTGCCCCTCGGCCCGCTGGCTTTACGAGACAGACAGATCCCTCACGCTGTAAACCCATCAGTTAGGAACAAAGAGGGCAGGTGCGAGCCTGCCTCGAGTGCTCACCTGCACCCAGCGGGGGATGAAGCTCATTCAGCACACCCAAGAGGGCATGCGCTCTTCTCCGCTCCTGAACTTCTGCGCTCCCCATCTGAAGGTCCTCATTTTTTTTGTTATCTACATCTTATCTGCGAAGAAACCGCTGCCACACAATGGGTCCTGAGGAGAGGAGAGGGCTTAGGATCACAGTCTGAAGAGAAGGATAGACATATGATATAGAGATGACAGGTGGAACGTCTCTAAATGCTCTCAAGCCGCTTTGTTTTCATTTTTTCATGCATTTGTCAGACCCTTTTAATAAGTGACATTCATAGTATACATTTTATACATTTATGCATTCCCTGGGAATCAAGCCATGCAAAAAAAAAAAAAAAGGCAAAAGGAGGCTGTGGCCTAGTGGATAGAACTCATGATGCTCATACAGGAGACAGTTTTGATTTTCTAATTGTCATAATTTACTGTCATCCTGTCAATACAATAGCAAAATCAGCTCCTAAAAAACAAGCTATTGCAAAGAGATCATTTCACATATCTGCTAGAATGCTACACTGTCAGAAAAAAAATGTGCAAAAATTGTACCTTTAGGGGTCCAATAGCTTGTCACTGGGGCACTATCCTCAAAAGTGTTGTTTTACACAATTGTCTACATTCCTTCTGTTGTCTGATTGATAGTTTATACTTTTGTTAGCAAGTAAAAGTCCTTTTAGTATAGTTGTACAAACATCCACATTGAGACCATGGTTCAAATGTCTTTTTGCTTTGAAATAATACATTAGGCTTTTGAGCAACGTTTATTTGTACACTGTATTGCACTGTAATATCAGCCCTGTATTGCATTATATGATTTGCCCCCACAGTAAAAATTACAGAACTTTGATCATAAAAAATATCATCTGCATTTAAATATTATTTGATAAGACATATTATTGAGATACAGAATGATAACTGATGTTTATACAGTATACATTTTATGTAAGTAACCTGTTATACATGTTATACCTGTTATAAAGATCTCATTGATTTACATTGCAACCTATTATAATTTCATCTTATTTTTTGGCCATATTAATTTCAACAAATGCACCAAATTGCACATTTTTGCCCAGTTTGCGCCTCTTGGGTGTTTTTCTTCCTTAAGTATTCTATATCCTGCTATGAGCCATAAAAGCCTGATGTATTACATAAAAAACGTTTTAATAAATTTGCTTAAAACTTGAAAACCTCTTCCAAGTCTGCTTGAAAATGTGAGATGGAACTGAATTTGGGTATTGGACCAAACAATTGTGAAAACCTGCTAAATAAGAGGCAGGTCAGACTCTAAATGACTGACAGAGTTAATTATACTGCACTCCTGATTAAATTAGATTGGTCTTTTTAGTTATAATTAAAATTGAATATAATATAAATGTTCATCTGACTGTTGGCAGGAGACGGTTCCCAAAATGCGGGGTTCGTTAGGCGGGTGATTGAAGTTGCTTTGCAGTTTAAAGATGCGCTCGCTCATTAAGGGGGATGAGGACACATGTATGCAACAGGAAGCAGTTGGTCAGTTAGGCTGACAGTGTGGTGAGCACGCAGAGAAGACACATGCAGGTTAACAGCAAGTCAATCAAACTCAGAGAGACAGGTGGACAGCATGCAGTCACATATTAAGGGGAGCAGGCAGGAAGACAGACAGACAGACAGACATACCCAGGCAGACGGGCAAGCCGGCAGACAGCGGGGGTAGGTGCCTGAGAGTCCGCTCTGTGGCAGAGTAACAGATGTGTGGTGAATCTTTAACTTTCCTCACTCCCCACTGTCACTGCATCTGTCCACAGCCTTTCTGGGTTAGTGTAGCCCCCTCCTGTGTGAAAAAACCCAACAATAAAAACCTATCAGTGCACTTATTGATTAGCCCATGGTGTCAGGGATGCTGATATTTAATGATCTGCAGGTCATGCCGTCTTTCTGCAGGTTAAAACGTTCATTAAGTGAAACGTTCAAACTACAATACGTATCAGCCCAATCTGTTATCAAATCTTCAAATCGTTATTATTGTCGATTAATCTGTTAAATCAAATGTTTTAAATTAGGCTGCATTTATTCAATCAAAAATACATTGAAAGAGTAATATTGTGGAATATTATTACAATTTGTAATTTTTCTATTTTAAAATATTTTTAAAAAATTTATGCACATTACTCCAGTCTTCAGTGTCACATGATCCTTCAGAAATCATTCTAATATGCTGATTTGGTGCTCAAGAAACATTTCTTATTATTATGAATGTTGAAAACAGTTGTGCTGCTTAATATTTTTGTGGAAACTGATACACATTTTTTTCAGGATTCTTTGATAAAAAGAAAGTTCAAAAGAACAGCATTTGTTTGAAATAGAAAACTTTTGTAACATTATAAATGTTTTTTGATGAGTCCTTATTGACCCCCAAACTTTTAAATGGTAGCGATTGGTTTTAAATAGCAAAATGTATATATAGATTTTGGACTGTATTGATGTTAAATTAGAATATACATTAATTTCAAATTATCTCAGTTCATACATAATATCAATTAAGATTAAAAATCCATCACTTAACAAAGCAGCACATTGTATGCAATTTCCTTATGATTATTATAAAAGGACAGCACATAATACAGACAGAGTTTGGACCCTCAAGCTTATTAGTGTGCAAAAGTGATTCAGACATCCCCTGCAGAATGTGACCAAACAGCATCACACTTCATTGTCCCATAGTCTACCCCTGATTTAAAATAACAGATATGTCACAGACATAATACTCAATAAGTAGTGTTTTATTGTCATTTATGTGATCAGCGTAATCCCTTTTAGACGTCACAGGGTAAATAGTACTGGGACTATCTCTCCCTTGCGCCCTCTTACTCCCCCCTTAGTGCCATGGTTTATTTTAATTGAAAATTAGCAAAACAAAACATGGGCAAGAGGCTCCCTGAATGGGGCCCCTTTCTCTGGGAGCTCCTGGGCCGTTGAATAATGCATATGGGAGAGAGTAAACAGCAGCAGCGGGCCTGGCCCTCGAACAATGGGCAGCTCTGAGCTCAGCCAGGGAGCCTGATTTTATTACTGACCTGTCAATCCTCCCCCCAGCCTGGGAAGCGTGGGACCGCGGCCAGGCAGCAGCTGCTGACCGGCCAGTGCTGACCTGTGCGCTTAGGCGAACTGGATTTCACCACACGCCCACCGGCCCGGCCCCGCATACCTCCACAGGCAGAACATGGCTACGTGTATCCCAGCATGCCCGGTGTAGCCACGTGGATCCATGGAAGTGTTGCTGCCCTAAAAACAACAACAAAAAAAGAGTTAGACCAGTGCCTTTTTTATCGGTGGTACTATAAGAGAAGGATAAATCTGTACTAAATTAAAAAAATATATTGTTCAGTGTGTTATATACATACATTTTACATTAACATTTAAATAAAATATAACTTACTAAATACTTACAGTGTACTCTATTTATTTATTTATTAATGAATTCTGTACTTTATTTATTTTCCACTACAACTTGACTACCCCCTACCCATTTTTATTATTTACCTCTATATTGTTGTATGAGACAGGAGAAAGTATGGGTTATTTTTAAACCACCATTTAAATCTGAATGTTCTGATCCAAACAAATGTAACTTTCATGCAAACTAATGTAAAAAGTGGTAAAAAAAGAGGAGTTTGTACACTTCTGTCTGTCCACCACTTTTTATTTCCTCACAGCCATTGAGATTCCACTCTTGCCTCTTGGCTTTGGCCCGCTGTGGTTGCCGTGGCAACCAGTAAATTGGTTAGCAGGATGAGTAATGATATAACGTGGTGGAAATGGAAGGTCCCAACAAAGAACTTATTACAGCAGCACCTTTTTATAACATTCCATTGTTATCAAGTGCTCCTGATATTAACCTGCCTCTGCCAGGGTTCCCCGGGCTTGAAACAGTGCACGTGCATATTGTCAAGTCTCCAGAGAGAACAGAGAGTGAAAGAGAGAGAGAGAGTAATGGGAGGAGGGCAATAACTCTCGCTTCACCACTCTCTCTCCTCTCATCACCTTAACAATTTCTGGGCTGTAGGACACGCAGAACACTTGTTAATTCACTTTTGGTTTGCCTTTGGATTAACAATGCTGAGATAGTAATATATGAATGAATATCAACATAAATTTGTCTTACATCCCAAAAAAAAAGCAGCACTTTTCCACAAAAATATAAAGCAGCACACCTGCTTCAAAATCAGCATATTAGAATGGCTTCTAAAGGGTCATGTGACACTGAAGACTGGCGCAATGATACTGAAAATTCAACTTTGGCATGACAGGAATAAATTACATTTTAAAATATATTGAAAGAGACATTTATTTTAAATATTATTTCACATATTGTTTTGCAATATTACAGTTTTTACTGTATTATATTTATATATTATAAACATTTTTGTAAAACTAGCAACAATATATACATTATAATTTTGGTAACACTTTATTTTAAGGTGTCATAATATAGAGTAATTAACTAATTATGTACTTAGTAGTAGCTGTTGTACTTACATGAAACAAAATGTACATGGCATGTAACTAAGTTATGGAACAGCCTGTAATTACAGTTTGTAATTATGTAGATGTAATAGGCAGCTACTGTTACAGATATGTAATAGGCCGAGTCTGTTACACAGCTACATATGTAACCAAAAGGTTGTTACATATGTGTTGCCTAACTAGGTAATTGTATTATGGACACCTTAAAATAAAGTGTTACCATAATTTTTTTTTTTTTTGTAAAACTAGCCAAATGCTCATAAATTTTTTAATTGTTTTATTTTATTTTACCATAAAATAATCAGGATAATGTGTACAGTGAGGTGGCCATGGACTCAACATGTTCATAAAATACACCTCAACACTGTGCTAAGGCCCAACCATAAAGCAGAAGAGACCTGTATCACCCTAAAGGAGTTTTTTTTTTAAGTAGATTTTTTATTTTGTGATATATCGGATGTGAAAAATTCTGTGCATGATTGGATGACTGTTATGCCTTACATAATCACCTACAAACTGTGATGCGATAAGTAACTGACTCTATATCACCCTTTTTGGTCCATTAAATCAGATTTGTTTGATAAATCAACCCCCCTTTGCCATCCCCAGTGAAGGCCACAGCACTCGCTTGTGAAAATCCCTGTGAAGAATCCACACAAGCATCTTGCAAAGGAAAATTGCACTGAGAGAGAGAGGGAGATTAGGGGGAAGTGATAGAGCTGGCGCAGGATGTTTGAGTGTTTGCTCTTGCTTTAACAACATCCTCTGTGCAGACACCCAGGCAGGCAGTGAGATGGGATCAGAGATAGAAGACTGCAGTGGGCCTGGTCTGCTGCCTGACCCATTGTTCTACTTATCTCTGTCCTGGCCTATCTGCTGGGCCAGGGGCTATTGACGAGTGGGCAGGAGGATGAATGACCACTGATAATAAGACAAAGGCAAGTGCTCCTGCCTCATTCAGAATCTGCAGGGAAGTACTGCCCCTAATTAGTAGATCAACATATTGGTGTTGATGCTCAATTATCCAAGTCCAGGTCGGATTGGGTTGGGATATGGGATGTTGGAAGATAATGAGGGGGTCTAATTTAATTTAACTAATGCATTTCGATATTGAGTAATCTTTGGGCTTCTGTTTGAAAAGAGAAGCCTGGTAAAAACATCTTGGAAAGTTTTAGTATGTACAAGATTTGAGCTTGGAGCAGCTCGTAGTAAAATCTTAAAATGTTACTATTTACACTCTTAAAAATTAAAGATTCTTTATTGGAGTTTTATGGTTCCATGAAGAACCTTCAACATTCATGGAACCTTTCCATTCCACAAACGATACTTTATAGTGAAAAAAGGTTCTTCAGATTATTAAACAACACTTCAGACTAAGAAAAAAATGTTCTTTTAAGAACTGTTCACTGAAAGGTCCTTTGGAGAAGCATTGTTGTTCCATGGCATTGTTGTTAAAACCCTCTTAATGTTGGTTCCATTAAGAAAATTTAAAATCCATAGAACCTTTTCATTACATAAAAGGTTCTGGAAAAGGTTTCTTTAGACTACTGAAATGTTCTTCATTTGGTATTTCTTTTAAAAATACCGGTGTTCACTGAAAAGTTCTTTGAGGAACCCAAAATGGTTTTTCTACGCCAGTGTGAAAACCCTGTATAGGAATACTCTTAAAAATAAAGGAGTTTTTGCAGCAATGTTTGAAATTTGAGATTATTTCTGAACATAATCAGGAGATCTTTCTGAACATAATCAGTGGCTCAGATTTCCTTTATCAATCACTGTGTTTTAGCAGGAAGGGGTTGCATCCATCAAATAAAAGGCAGCATTGCATGTGGCTCAGGTAACATGGTAGGGAAGAGCAGAGCAATGCTGAACAGAGGTAACAGAGAAAGAGTAACCCTGACCCTGAGGAGTCCCGACCTTTAGGTGAGCTGCTGTCCTGGAGGTCTGCCCTTCTCTCTCTCTCTCTCTCTCTCTCTCTCTCTCTCTCTCTCTCTCTCTCTCTCTCTCTCTCTCTCTCTCTCTCTCTCTCTCTCTCTCTCTCTGTGTGTGTGTGTGGGGTGCATTGCTCCTGGACCTGTGAGATTGTGCTCCCTCAATAAGGTCACTAGTCCCGGAGGGACACTTCCACCCTCACACATGGTCCCAGGGGCAGAGGGAACATGTTGCATGCTATAGGAATTCCATGATTTATTATTTTAGTACGCATACTATTGTTTGATTATTAAGCAGCTCACATCCCTGCCTCTGAGAGAATAACATTTTTCTTTGGTGTATTAAAAACTAATATTTGGTGATTTGCACAGTTATCTTTAATTTGAGCAAAATACTTTGTACTATTTTGTGCTGATGATTAATTGTCATGAAAATAATTTTGATTCAAAAATTCTGTTTTTCTTGTACATAGATATTGTATAATAAAAATATAATAAACTAGACTCATGATTTAATGGTTTAATGATCATCAGCATCGTAAAACCTCGAAATTTATATATATATATACATATATATATATGTGTGTGTATGTATGTATATATATATATATATATATTTTTTTTTTTTTTTTAAAATGTATGTACATTTATAACACTATAATTTGTATTATATGACCTTTGCATCAAATTACAAGAAACCTAGTTAACGCTAATGCGAGGGTGTTTCTAATGCAGCGTCTATGGGAGGGACAGTAAATTTGACATTGTTCTCTCTTCTGACTGCCGTTATCAATTTTTTTCCTTTTATTGAAAGTCATGAAAACAATATCGTGGAGTTTTTCTTTTGCTATTTGAGCAAATAGCAATGCAAAAATTATATTTGTGGTACTCTCCCATTCACTGCTCTTCAAGTTAACCCAACTATGACGCCTTCTGCTGCTGAGAAACCCGGAAATGTGAAAAAGGTCCATTAAACTCAATTACTGTGGTTATCTCAAATAATTGTGATTAGTTCAAACAACCGCAATCAGACAATTATTTAATAATCGTGGCATTAACTTATCTGGCATTTATGTTCTGTAAAATAATTGTCTCAGCTTAATGCTTGTATATTAGGTGCAAATATTAATATTTATAAATATTAAAATATGACTAAAATAAGATAAAATGACAGGTTTAATAATTAATATAAATATTAGAAAGTATATAAAATAAGTAAATGACATAAAAATAAGTAAATAAATTATCTAATTATTAAATATGTAAATAAAAAAATATCTATTAACAAATTAAGCTTCCAATGTCATGCCATTATAACACACAAACTGAAAATCTACGACTGAATCTGAATATGGTTTGGGGAGACAAAATATACATTTACATTTAAAAATCTGAATGGATGGCATGTCTAACAAAATTACACCTTAAGTCTAACAAGATTTTAAAATGTTGTAAGATTACATAGCCTCAATACAGCAGAAAAAAATTATAGGTCCATGTAAGTAAACAAGTTTTTAAGTATTGATATGCGGGTTTCTCAATATAATCTCTGAGAAAGCGGACTTGTCATTTTAGAGTGCTACCAGCATCATTACAAGCAGTCAGAAATGCATTTGTGCTGAGGCGCTGTTGATCAACTTTGTGCATACTGAATATATCATGATAAGCAGGCTCTTGGCTTACACCTGCTGATATTTAGATAAGATAAAATTTGAGAGGAGGTGGGAGATAGTTTGGGCAGGTGGGGGCAGGGATGCTCATGGCAGGGCAGAAAGAACAACATCTTGTCTGCTTGAGCATGAGTGCAAAGCCCTGAGGTCATGAGGTCCTGTTTACCTGTGGCAGGTATTTCCTCTATGGGCTGATAAGAGCCGACCAGGGGAAGTGCTCCGTCACAGGTGAGTGGAAAGAGAGCTGGGGAAGCCAGGTCTGCTGGCAAACTCTGACACACAAACTCGTTGAGTAACCATGCCTGGGGCACAAAGCACACCTACATACACGAGGAGTAACAAACTGACGCTACTGCCTTAACTACATTTTTAATAGCGTGACAATTTCAGCTATTTTCATAGTGTTGTAACGAGCTTTAATCAACTAGCCTAGAATTCACGTAGTGACCCTAAACGGTCCTCTCTTTTATTACAGAGCGTTGGATTGTCCGATTCATTCTAGTGATTCGGTTTCTAAACGGTTCTCTCTATTTCTTATGTAGCGTTGTATAGGCCTAGTCCGAATCGTTCTAGTGAATCATTCTAAATTCATCCCAACGGTCCTCTCTTTTATGTAGTTTTGGATAATCCGATTCATTCTAGTGATTCGGTTCATCCTAAACGGTCTCTGAGATTTCTGATGCAGCGTTGGATAGTCCGATTCATTTTAAACCTCTCTGTTTCTTATTGTATAGTCCGAATCTAGTGATTCATCTAATGTTCTAGTCTGAATCGTTCTAGTGAATCATTCTAAATTCATCCCAACAGTCCTCTCTTTTATGTAGCTTTGGATAATCCGATTCATTCTAGTGATTCGGTTCATCCTAAACGGTCTCTGAGATTTCTGATGCAGCGTTGGATAGTCCGATTCATTTTAAACCTCTCTGTTTCTTATTGTATAGTCCGAATCTAGTGATTCATCTAATGTAGCATTGGATAGTCCGATTCATTCTAGTTATTCTGTTCATCCTAAACGTTCCAGTTAGAAAGTCTGATTCATTTTAGTGAATCAGTTCGTCCTAATGATTCATTATAGTGAATCGGTTCGTTCGGACGGTTCATGTAAATGAAAAGTTTCACTATGAAGTGACCTATTCGAGTCTCTGTAGGCTACTTTGTTCTTTGCTTTCGTATTGGTTATGTAAATTAAGCTGTTTTTGTTGAAATAAATTTCCCAGTTCAAGTTTGATACTGTCACCCTAATTAAAATCATTTATTTATTCAGAACTCTGTGTGCAAATTTGAAAAAAATAAAAATAAAAAATATTATATAACTGGCAAGATTTATTTACTTACTTACTTATTTTAATGTTTAAATACACACATATTTAAAAACATATTGCCCTCAACTTCAATGTAGTTAGCTACTTTTTGGTTGTAGTTGTAGTGTAGTTTATACATTTTTAAAGATAATACATAGCCTTTGATTTTAAAAAAATAATGCTTTGAGGGCTGGAATTGTGCGGTACATATGCAGTATACACACCAGGGTTTTACAACTAAACATGTCATAAAACTCCCACAAAAATGCAGGTTGACTAGTATAATCATTGATATGACAATAATTTTCTCTTTCATAATTTTAAGAATAATAGTTTTATTTAGATATTTATTTATTTTTATTATTGGATTTTTAAGGATTATGGATAATACTCTGTCCAGTAATTGTAGTTAATGATTATTTATTCTTCTGATTATGTGTACTTTTATATTTATATGTGTCTTTTATGTAGTTGTTGGTTGTTTGATTGTCTATGTTGTTTTGATATTTGTGAGCAACTGGATCAACGAATTTCCCAAAAGGGATGAATAAAGTATTATCTAATCTAATCTAATCTAATCTAATCTAATCTAATCTCTGATCACAGCATTCTGCAATAGGTAATCCCACCCACAGACCCCTAATGCAGCCCGCCCGTGTCAGAGTTTGAAATGGAGCAGAGCAGGTGGGGCACAACGGATGGATGGAGACTGAGCTTGTTTATTTTCACTCTGCCCTTCCTCTTCCTCCATTACCTGAGCTCTGGGTGCTCCACTTGCCCTCAGGTGCTGAGAGGAGGCGGTGAGCCTGAACATGTTAACAAGGGAGGATCCCACAACTGTATTGAGAGACACGCTGCACCGCTGAATGGAGCTTTCAGCGAGGAGTGTGGAACGGACCACAAGACAACCCTCTCTTTTACTGCCTTAAAAATAAAGAGTGACATTAATGACCAACAAATGATTAGCCAGTGCGGTTTTTATGTGTTTGCTGTACATCCCCATTTGGTCACGGTCCATTTCTTTAATTGGTAATGAATAATCTGAATACACCTGGACATATATGTAATTAAATAGCCATTTACAATATCCTGTGTCTGGACTAAAGGTACATATTTATGCTAATTTTCTATGCAGAGCATTTATTTTGCATGTGACCAGACGTCCTTCATTTTTCAGAGATGTCCCCATTTTATACTGTGTTTAATTAAAACAGCCTGGAAAGTGAACTAACATGTACTAGATATTGCACATTTTAGATATTGTTTAGCAGTTTCTGTTTTTGTTTTGTATGTATATATATATATATACACACAAATATATGTATGTATGTATGTCTGTATATATATATATATATATATATATATATATATATATATATATATATATAAAAGGGGATCCCAGCAACTATTCAAGTGACTTGGAATAAAAACTCAATGTCTTTATCTAAAGTAGAGTGACAGTAAGTCATGAAAATGCCAATGACCTTGAGGCAATATATTTCAAATTTTATTTTAATAGATATAAACTGTACAATAGAAAATAAAAAATATTTTAAAGAAACCATGAAACTGTAATTCAGTCCTAATTTTGGAAAACAGCAATAAAAATATATTCTGAGCCATTCATTTTATTTATTAAAAATTATAATGTAATTTAACACTTATTTTATTTATTTTGTAAGCGCTAAACATAATTCATATACAGTTCCCACTGCATCATTATTTTCAGTTTTGGAGAAAAAAACATTTAAATCAGATATACTATATTATTTAAAAAGCCTCATAATAATGATTTAGTTTGAGTTCCTCTTTAATTTATTACATTAGATCAATGCAACATTTATTTAGATGATGCACATAATCTTAATAGAATTTAATAACTCAGCATTGTAGCTGTTAGCATTCACACATTGTTTTGGATGTTGGTTGATGTCATTATTGTAAGCATTAGTCTGGGGGGACAAGGATGCAACACCTTACTAAGAACAGTTAGATGTGTTAATGACTAAATATAATTGAGAGTTCTACAATACATACCATAATTCATCACAGTACTGCATTTACCATGATCAAAATATACATTTAAAAAATTTGGAATTATCCTTTTAGACTTACTCACATTATTGTTGAACAATTCAATCATATATGGACATATATATTAAGGCAAAGTGTTATGAATGAAATAATTTCACTTTTATGACACTTACGCAACCCCCCGAAACCCCCCCTATAACCAAAACTAGCAAGTACAACCCTCCCAATATTTATACCACAGTTAATGGAAACCTAGAATCAGATTATTTATTAATTATTTAAATCTTTTTTAAGCGCTAACCTCACGTACGAACCGAACGGAGCGCTTATCTATGGAAGCCCGTTTCCGCCACTGAATAAAAAATAAAACAAGGTAATTGCGATTTTTTATCTCACAATTCTGACTTTTTTTCTCGCAACTGCGAGATATAAACTCACAATTCTGACTTTATATCTCACAATTGTGAGATATAAAGTCGCAATTGCGAGATAAAAAGTCAGAATTGCGAGATATAAACTTGTAATTCTGAGATATAAACTTGCAATTGCGACTTTTTTTCTCGCAATTGCGAGTTTATATCTCGGAATTCTGACTTTTTTTCTCGCAATTGCGACTTTACATCTCACAACTCTGACTTTCTCGCACCATAGGAAACCGACTGTCCTTCAAGAGGATAATACTTCATTCATCAGAACTTTTCTGAGTGACTTACGAGTAGATGTTGTTACTGATGATGCCAAACCAGAACATCACTAGGCCTATACTCTGTACGTCATACTTTATTTCATAGCCATAATAATCCTATAATACTAATAGTAGCCTAACTCATTTTATACTGCAAAGTTTAGCATCAACCCAAATACACACGGTTCAGCTATAAATCAGAATATATATATATTTTTAAACAACAGTGTTTTTCAGCAGGGTTGGAACTAAACTCTGCAGGGCTGTGGTCCTAATTTTCTTCTAAAATGAGCATTTTTCTCAGGTACAGGTTCTTTTCATTGTCATTAAAGTGAATTAGTGAAATAACTGAACATAAACATAGCAGCCTGAGAAAAATGCTCATTTAGAGGCTTTTGCATCTGAACTCTTCATATATAATTGACTAAATAATTTAAAAAAAAATACTTAAAATAATAACTAATACTAACTAATAAATAATGAATCCTTAATTTATTTACAATTTTCATCGGGGATGTTTTGCTTGGTCGATATCTTACAACATTAAATACAGGAGATAAGATAATTCTAGCAAGAACAGAGATGAAAGCGCGCTTTATGCGAGAGTGAAGGAAATCCACCTGCGTGCATTCATATATCCACTCTCGTGTTACAATAATACGCTCTTTACTTGACAGCTGTTATTAAAATAACGCGATTTTTTTCAAGAAAAAAAGTCAGAATTGCGAGATATAAACTCGCAATTGTGAGAAAAAAAGTCAGAATTGCGAGATAAAAAGTTGCAATTGTGAGTTTATCTCAGAATTGTGAGTTTATATCTCGCAATTCTGACTTTTTATCTTGCAATTGCGACTTTATATCTCACAATTCTGAGAAAAAAAGTCAGAGTTGCGAGTTTATATCGCAATTGCAAAAAAAAAAGTCAGAATTGCGAGATAAAAAGTCGCAATTGCGAGTTTATCTCAGAATTGTGAGTTTATATCTCGCAATTCTGACTTTTTATCTCGCAATTGCGACTTTATATCTCACAATTCTGAGAAAAAAAAGTCAGAATTGCGAGTTTATATCGCAATTGCAAAAAAAAAAAAAAAGGTCAGAACTGTGAGATAAAAAGTCGCAATTACCTTGTTTTATTTTTTATTCAGTGGCGGAAACGGGCTTCCATACTTATCAGCACAACATGACTGAAGCGCAGTTCTTTTAATTGTGCACGAGCGGCGCGCGAATCACCCCATACTCTGTGCGCGTTCACCAGCGCGCTCGAGAAGTGTGAGAAGATTTGCGCGAGCCATCGCGAAGCTGATGGTAAAATATGCGATCTATTTGAATTCTATTGAGAAACTGCCACTTTAAAATGCTATGGAGAAAGTCGAACATTATCTTAAAAAAAGGCACAAACTAAAAAGACTGATGAAAAGAGGAGAAAACATAATCTTGCACCAGCACTAACATAATATTAAAATATTTTTAAACTACTCATGACCACCTTTACTATAATTTATCACGTTTTACTGTAGGCTTATTTATTGTGGTAAATTTTGTCTAACTTGTAGAATTTATAATAGATAAACTGTTAAGGGAATAGATTTTTCCCTATAGATTTATATTACAACTGTGGCATGTTGTAGCTATTGTTTCTAAAGGCTGTTGTTTCTCATAACAAATGCAATATAGATTAATAAAAAAAAGTCATTGGCCTGGTAATGATTAATCGGCTAGCCTTATTATAACAAATGCTACAGTTAAGAACTATGGTAGCCTACTTTTTCATAAGAGCAAGTACAATCAGAATCGAGAGCCAAGGGGTTTTAATGATGAGTGATGGAAAAACCTGGCCTTCAGATATTCCAATGATGGCATAGATTAAATCATTAAGAGCCTGATGAATTGTTAAGGAGTAAGAAATAAACAATATCAGTATAAGAAAATGTTAAGTTAGATTGACTTCCCATGGCGTGTTGAATTAGATCATTCTGTCAAACTATAGCCTGTGTCTAAATAATAAAAAATACATTATATATCCTATGTAAACAAGTCATTGTTAACTAGCCTATTACTTTATTGCAGTTACGCAATCAACCAACTTTGCATGTGTGGTGGATAGCACAAAAGACCATTTTACAAAAATAAACATTTAAGCAAACAAACAAATAAATAAACCTTAAGAGGGAGCATGACCCGGGGTCCACTTCAACCCCCCCAATGTTCAAACCAAAACTACGCCCTTGCGTCTGAGAATATATTAGCTCTGTAGTTAAAATGCTTCATCATATTTACAGATGCTTTCCGCTAGTGCTTAGTACAATCACAAGAGCACAAGTTATGAATAAGTCGAGCTGAGGTGAGAATTGTTTGCGAGCACTTTCCTTCCTCAGGCTCTCCTCCCTTCTGCAGATCCGCTCATTATAAGCAAAGAGCAAAGGTAGCGCGCGGCAGCCATTGTAGCCGATCGGAACCTGAACCACCCTCCAATAAGCAGGAGAACAGCATCGTAGGCACCGCAGCACCCCACTTCAAACCTCCCAAAACCCCATTTTCAGGCCCCACAGCTGCCCCGGCTCTGCAAGAGCACTTAGCCATGTCATTCTATCCGTCTCTCCGGACCAGAGGACACAGGCACGGTTTTGTGCGTCGCTGTCTCTGATACGACTCCAGAAATGGAAATGAGGCCATGGATCTTCATTAGAAGAGGCAGGTGTCCTCTGGCCTGCCCAGGTGAAGACGCTGGGAGGAGTGGGCGAGGGGGGAAGGGGCTCCTCACGAGGGCTGGCGGCCCTCGTTTCGGCCCCTCGTCTCCCTTCCCCCATGACACTTAATTGCCCGTGTAATGAGCTACTGTTGAATGGGCTTACTTGTGTGGAGGTACTTGAGGAGCCTGTGCATTAGGGGTACCTCCTGCAGCTCCTAATCTCAGAGCCCGTATACAGAGAGCGCCGCGTCCTCTGCATCATTCTTGTTTGCGTTCGCCCCCACCTCCAGCCCCTCTGCTTTGTCTCCAGGTTCATGCTGGTGAAATTGGCAGGGCTTTGAAACCTGTGGAAGCGAGGCAGCCTTAAAGGCCCTTCAAGGCAGATGAGGATCCTGGAGTGTGAGAAGTTTTCTTGTGACAGGACACCTGTTTCTGGCTCATATCTTGTCTTTCTGTGCTTGAGGATGCAGAACACCTGCACACGGACAATTACATGCGCGTTTACTGCAAAAATAATCCAGATCAAACATCACGTGCCATTGAAAACCTGCAGTATTATACTGATTTAAAATAGTCGAAATTGTAAAATGTGTTTTAAAAACTCTACTTTTAAAGTTTTGGCAAATTGGTGGTTAATAACTATAATGATAGCAAACACACTAATGTTTTAAAAATTGTTAAAGCTTTGAGAAATCGGAATCAACTCAACTTTAAGAAGCTTGATAACTGCAGTTGCGCTTATAATAAACAGAACATTATCATCTGTTTGTGTGGATGCTAATATAGTTATCTTTATAGTTATCGTTAGTGGCATGAACAGGCCTTTATTTGTATACATTCATCTCATTAGTTAGTTTTTGTTAGCATCCGATGACATGGGCGCTAATATAGTTTTTGCTATAGTTGTCTTTATAGCTATTGTTACTGGTATGAACAGGCCTTTATTTGTACAAATTCATATGATCTCATTCGTTCATCTTCATTATTGGCCATTGGTATGGATGCTAATATATTTATCGTTATAGTTATCTTTATACTTATACTTACTGGTGTGAATGGGCCTTTAACTGTATGAATTCAAATCATTTAATTTGTTTGTTCACTTTGTTATCATCTGTTTGTGTGGACGCTAGTTATCATTATAGCTGTCTTTATAGTTATCGTTATTGGTGTGAAAGGACCTTTATTTGAATGAATTCATATCATCTCATTCATTCATTTTCGTTATTGGCTGTTGGTGTGGATGCTAATATAGTTATCGTTATAGTTATTTTTATATCTGTCATTACTGGTGGGAATGGGCCTTTATTCATGAATTCATATCCTCTCATTTGTTTGTTCATTTTGTTTTCATCTGTTGGTGTGGACACTAATATAGTTATCATTATAGTTGTCTTTATAGTTATCGTTATTGGTGTGAACCTTTAGTCATAGGAATTCAATCTTATTTATTCGTTTTTGTATGATCTGCTTATGCCCCACTAATTATGTTCAGGGGTGGACCTTAATGTTTATTTTTTCTAAAAATCATAAGTTTTTGAAGGAATCACATTGCACAAATTCAAACCAAGTCGACATTTCATAAAATAGTTACGTTTTCTCATGAGATCAGTAATACTTCAGAAACTCAAGATGTGCATTACGTATCGTCACTTTAGACCTCTAAGAGTACTCATCCAGCTCTTCTCACACTGTTTGCTGCACAATGTTAGTCCCCTCGGTCCCTCTGCAGGGTGCCTGACAAATAAGGTGCTGTTATTGGGCTCCTTCTCAGGGCTGGGGGTTAATGATTAGTGCTGTTGGGGGTTAAAGCCCAGAGATAGGGCCTTTCTCCTGTGCCTCAACAGATGTTGGTGGGCCTTTAATGTGGTTATCAGGATGGAGGGCCTTCTCAGGCCCACTCTTCCATTGTGTGCTGTTGCATTCCAGGGCTCAGCCACGGCAACAGGGCATCATGGGAGCACAGCCAGGGCTCCCGCTGGGCCACTGTGGGCCTGAGTTCTGACAGCCAGGGCAGTCCCCTCTCCCACACTGCATCCACACTACTGATCACACACTATTCTTCACACCTCCTGCTTCCTCCACACACACACACACACACACACACACCCTGTTCCTCTGCCATCCTGCTCTTTCCCACACCACCTTTTATGGGCTAATTCATGGGCAAAAAGTCTAAAAATGCTTCTTTTACATTTCACCCTTAGATGAGCTAATTCCCTGTGGGGTGTTTAAAGTGTTTACGTCAAACCCCAGTGTCCCTAGAGTCATGCTGTCCATTAGAGACTGCAAATTTATTTAGTTGTATTTGTGTTTCTGTAATGCATAAAGGTTCTATTTTCATATATTTATATATATTTTAAATTAAAACTGTAATATTATGAAATAATATAATATGTTATAATTATATTATTTTAATATTCTAATATTGTAATACAATTTAAAATAACTGTTTTCCATTGAATATGTATGACAAATTTTCAGCAGCCATTACTACGTTTTCAGGGTCTCATGAGAAATCAGCAATCATCGGAATATGCTGATTCGCTGCTCAAAAAACTTATTATTAAAACTTATTAACTTTCTTATTATTATAATCAATGATGAAAACAGTTGTGTTGCATAATAGTTTTGTGAAAAATTGAGATACATTTTTGCAGAATTGTTTTATGAATGGAAAGTTCGAAACAACAGAATTTATTTGAAATATAAATATTTTGTAATGTTATAAATGTCACTATTGATGCATCCTTGCTGAATAATAAAAAAATAAAAACTTTGAATGGTTGTGTATATATTTTTATTTTATTTATTTTTTTCTTATTTTACAAGAAAATACATTTTATTATATTTTGTCTTTTTTAAAATTTATTTTATATAATATTTTATTTGAAAAAACACTTAAAAAATCTTATTAGCTGTTTGCCTGTTTCCCATTGCCTTTGTAATTGTGATTTTTATCTCTCACAGTGTGACTGCATTTTTTATTGTAAAGTTTTTTTATTTATTTATTTACTTTTTTACTCTGAAGCAGAAATGGCTTCCATACATTTTGGCGTTCATTAGTTCATTTTTAAATGATCCTGCAGTGTGACCATTGACAAATAAAATACAAATATTCCATGTAGTCTTTTACTCTTAATGAGCTCAATGAAGCATTATGCATAATATAATAACAGTATGAAAGAATTAGCAAAATGTTTGAAATAGCTTAAGATCACATCACACCATAAAACATAAACTTTTCATAAGTGTTTAATGTCAACTAACCTTATATAGATGAATACACAGGCACATTGCCATCAGTGCCACTCAATGTGCCATGTATCGTCAGTGTTAGAGAGTTAGCAGCTGTGGGCTTGTTTGTATACAGATGCATGGAGCTCGTAATGATAACTACCCTGCAGCTGCACTCCAGGGCGCTGGGCTGCAGTTTCTTACCGCGCCACCATTGTGTCTGTGCGCAGAGCAAGAATGTGGGAAAGTGAAGTAATTAAAGTATTCTGTAACCCAATTAAGCAAACCGCCCCCCAGCACCATCAGCAGGCCAGGATTACACACTCAGAGAGGCAGATGCTTCACCCAGCCTTTCTCCCACTGATACCTGCTGCCGCCCACAGTGTTTAAGTTTAGTTAGGGGGGTGTTTAAGAACTAACTTGTCAAGTAAAGACAGTGTTTGACAGCCATTCTGCTTTTGCTAGAGGTTTCAGGAGGAAGGATTGCTGGAAGAGATCAGTGGGAGCCACTGAGTGGGCAGAGAAAAATAGGTAAGCGTCTCTCTTCCGCTGAGTAGAGCTATTCATTAGCGCTCTGATTTATACATCCTTCTGCTTTAATCTGCAGCCAGGCCAGTGAAGACGGATGGGTGACAGTCCCATCGGTCACAGCGATTCAGTGTTCAGTTACCGCGGAGACAAGCAGTGAAACCGGGAATGCTGGAAGCCCACACCTCAGAAAAAAATTATATAGAAAAGAGAGCAGATTCAATTTTAGAAATGTAATCACATAAACTAATAAATGCAATTGGTACTTTCCAGGAGTGCATTCCCATTATTTTGGGACTATATTGGACAATGTTTTTTAAATTATTACAAACAGAAATATTATGTTTTGTGCTGTGAAAAAAATTCAATATTTCAGATAATGTTTTAAACATAATTTAACTTATCATGTAAAGTAATGGTAATTTGGTAATTTGATAAGTTATTTAGGCTAAATTAGCAAACTCGTTTTTAATTTGATACATTTCATTTTTATGCTTCAGTGTTTTTGATTTTTTGGGTTTTGAACATTGAGTCTATATTTAATGCTTTTGTGAGTGTGTGTATTTTATTGGAAAATAACAATCAGGTTTTAAACTTTATGTACCCTTTGTTTATGTTACAAAATTTCAAATCTCATTTAAAATGAGATATTATAAAAATAAAACAACTCATGTAAAATCTACTTCCTAAAGTGGACAAATACATTTTCTAAAAGTTAAATGCCTTTCACTGACCATCAATTCAAAAAGAAAGGAAAAAGACTTTTTTTTTTGTACCCTATTTGCGAAAAAATGCCATATCTATCTCATACTATTTCGTCACACTCATTTTTTTTCACAGAAAGGAAAGAATTTAATTCATCTGATATCTATCTCTTCTATTCAGATCCCAAAATGAGATTTTGTCTACTTCCTCTGGAATAAATAAGCAACACATGTATTGGTTTAGTATCTCTTTGTTGAGTTGCTCTGTCCTGTGCCTGTTTGCTGGGCAGTGTGTTTGAAAAGAGAGAACAATGACAGTCCACAATGAAGGTGCTCAATTAACTGTATAACCCAGCCATCAATTAAGACATCAATTACCAGGTTGATTGTAGGGGCTAAATGATGCGATTCATTTTCTCCATCCAGCGGAAAAACACTGGAACTCACAGTATGTGGAAATTAGCTGATGAATGTTATATTCAGTCCATCTTGCCTTGATAAGACGCAAATTTTATTCTTCCTTTTATCTGCATTAATAAATAATACTATAAAATACATATACTTCACTGTGAAAAACTGAAATTAGTCTACATTTTAAAGTAGATTCCTGGTCACATTTTAAATTTATATGTTATATAATTAACTTTTAGAAAAAACTAAATCAAATTTGTCAAATTTTACTTATTTATATGGCTTTAAATATATGTTTTTTTTTAGGATATTGTTGTGATAGGACCATGAGATTGTTTGTGCTTATTTGCATAGGTTTATTTCTTAAAATTCAATTATTGTCTATCAAGTAATATATAAATAAATATATAATTCATTTGAAATTCTGTCATTTCTAAAGCATATTTTTTTCATGTAAACCTACACAAACCTTCAGAATCCAACTCAATACGCTTAAAGTTCTAAAATGAAAAGGAGGGATGAATTCAGAGGGAATGGTTAGCTATACAAAAACAAATTATGTACCAGTGCATCCCTTTTTTATTTATTTTTTTTTACAATGAGTACAAAGGTATTTAGATAATAAAGCAAATTGTTGTAAGAGGACATCTGTAATGCTTCTATTTTCTATACAGACAAATTTAGAGGGTATGATTGTAAAGATTTTTTTGTAACCAACTTGGTAATTTAATTTCATTATAAATGCAAATAAATTACTGTTTGTTGAATCGCACAAGCTGACATAATTTACTTCATTCTTTACATTTGTTTTGTATGTCTCCATTCAAAATAAAAATGCAAGCAAAGAATAAAAACATCTGTACTTCTAGTATTTTCTATGCTCAATTTATTTATTTTTTTAAAGATAGTATAGTATGTTTTTGGCTTAATGTTTTATATTACATTTATGTTTTATATGAATAACTTTCCTGTTATTCTAATCATCCTGTTTGAGCTGAAATTACATCACTTATTAGCTTTTTTTCTTCATTAGCAATTTGACGAATGCCCCCTTTTTTAACATCCCCATATCATTCTGCTTGACTTTCCCCCGGTTTTGAATTCAGTTATTGATTGCCTGTTCTGTTTCACTTGGAAAAGGTTGATAAAAGGAGGTTTTCACTTTCTCTATTGGATGTGACAGCTCCCTAACAAGAATAATGGAAAGGCTCCATTCACAGGCAAATCAGCCCAATTCAGCGTGCCCCTACACACTCAAAGGAGGAGTCACAGCCCTTCCCTGCCCATTCCATCACAACCATCTCTCTTCAGCACCCCTCAAACTTAGCACAACTCTTCCAGCACACAACATTCCTCTTTGTCAACCTCTCTGCCCGGCTATCAAGCAGATGAATCGGTCAATAAGCGCATAATGAATTTTTAAAAGGACAACTAAATAGATGACAACCATCAGCTGATTTTCCAGGCCTGTCTGCAACAGCTGATGATGCTTCGAAAATCTCTCAGGACAGTTTCTCTTGGGATATACATTTGGCTTTTTAAGACAGCAAATTGCGTGTTTAAACAAATCCTTTCAATCCATTGCAAATCAGCGTTTCCCAAACACAGAAATTATCCATCCTCTAAAGAAATACGATATCATTCCTTTCACAATCTAATACCCTGGATTCATTAAGAGAAACCCTAACCCTCAATCACATTTGTGCAAAACAGCATCCTTTAAGCTGTATGTAATGACAAGAGGCCAAGCCCCTGGAATTCCTGTGCTGGCTGTACAGCAGCCAGGTGACAGCAGCACACAGGTGTGAGGATTCAGAACACCAGCGCTGGTCTTGTTCACAGGGGATTATGGTATCAGAATTAACCTGGCTGGAGAGAGGTCATGGCTACTGGGCTCGGGCTTGTGTAGGGAAGTGCTGTAGAGTGAAACTAAGCTTCCCATGACCTGTTAGCTGTGAACTCCTGAACGCAGTGGCATCCGGTTTAGGTTAAGTTGGTTAATTAGAAGAGAAATAGCATTCCAGTTAACTAGATAAACAATAGCCTACTAGCACAGCACAGTATTTAAACTCAGCTTTTATTGGTTTTACTAGCATCATATTCTCTAATGCAGAAAAAAGATCTCATTACAAATAATGGACCCTTAAAATAATACACTGGTCACACTGCGATTAACCTCAGGTTATCTCTTTTTAAATCACGCAGGGTTATTAAATCTCGCTTCAGAGCAGCATTTGCACAGCAACAAACGACGTGAAGTTATAATGTAGCTACCAGTTGTTTAGCAGCAAACAGCCAATCAGTAACCGAACAGCGCTTGATTAATTCAATATTCATGTGCGTCGTACGTCACAGAAAGTTTACGCGCCGTATTTTGTTTATCTTGAGGTGAAAAAAATCAAGATGCCAGCCAGTCAAGAACTGTGACGGAAGACGCATTGAGTGAGAAAAATACAGTTTTATTCTTACAGTTATTATGCGTAATCTCTATTCTAGTGTAAAACACGTTCAGCAGTTATTTAAACAGGTAGCGTGCTGTGAATTCGTTCAATCAGTAATATTATTATGGGGGAGAGCGGGGCACAAAGTAACACTTTTTGACTTTCTCAAATTATGTAAATCCACATGGGGTTCAGAGTATAATTTTTTTATCCACAGTAATTTCACACTTGTCTAGTACAAATATGCCGCTTTGTTTCATAATTACAGTGTATACGTTTTTCTTTATTTACCCTCAAAAACTGGAAGTGAAATGTGACAACATGCCCCGTAGGTGGGGTACATTGTAACATCTGAGGGGCACGTTGTAACATGACCATATGACAGCTTAAAATGTTATCTGATCTCATGAAAAAAAATATACAAGACAAACTAAAATATTTTTTCAATAAAATAAAATAATTAATTATTTCAAATAGAATAATGGCGATTTTTAAGAATTAAAAATAATCTGATTTTTGAGTTTGACAATGAACACATTGCAACCATGCTTGGGACGGCCCACATAAACGAGCCAAAATGCTTTACGTGTCTTGAAATAATAATTTCTGAACGTTAAACATTGACTGTCAGTCTTTATTCACCTGTTTCTCGTCGTTTCTCATTAAAATGTATTAAAGTAAATAGTGTGAATTACATCGCTAATGTTATAGAATAGCACGGCAGGGCACATTGTAACGCAGTGTTACAACATACCCCATCTGCACAACTGGAATTTAAAACCGGTTAGTGTCTTCTGCTAGTTATTGAAGCATTAAAAAATAATCTAAACTGATAGATAACAGATTGGAGATTAAAATAATAGCAGATTTGTCTCATTTTAAATAAATGAGTAATAAAATCTGAGAAGAAAAATTTACTTAAGGCAGAAATATAATTTTACTATGGTAAAATAAATGTTCTGCGATATCTTCAAAAGACTTTTGAATTTTGATGCACTTTTTTTTTCTCTATATAATGTTGATATGGTAACTAGTAAATACTGTAAATTTGGTTATGCTAGCATGTGTGGAAATATTTAAACCACGTGTGTTACAACTAACCCCGTGTTACTTTGTGCCCAGCGCTCCCTCTACCGCAAAAAAAGAATGTATAAAAAACTTACAATCACTTACTCACTTACAATGGAAGTGAATGGGGCTAAACACTGAAACGCTTTTTTCAATTAGTACAACCACAAGATGTAAACAATAGGCCTATTTGTGTTACCATGATTTTAGAGTGGGGGAAAAAGCTTACTTTTACTACCTTATCTAACTTTAGGGTTTATGATAATACAATGCCATAAACCCCTTAAGTTATTGCACAAAAAAATATTTAAACAGCTTTACAGCTCATAACAGAATAATTAATATAAGTGCTGTATTAAAAATTCTAGTTTTTTTTTTTTTTTTTAAAGAATGGATGAACTAATGAAGAGGTTTTTGCTGCTGTTGACTGAACTTATATTGAACATGCAATATTCCTTTACCAACAATTTTTTTTTTCATTCAGAAGGTTAAAGAGTATCTCAGCAGTAAGTATCTTTAAAGTGAGCGGATGCCCTACAGTTCAGCAAAATAATCTCTTTTCTGTTCATTTATGGCCATATGTTTAAACCGTAGCTATGACACACACGCACACACAGACACACAGAAGCGTCCAGAGGATCATCTAGGCTTAGCTTGATTCTTTGTCGATTAGACATGTTGTTGGATTTTGACTCTCCTAAGCACACACAGTCCTCTGTTTCCTGCCATGATTTCTCGCCCTGTCCTGAAAAGCGACTATGAGGAATCCACGTCCCGTTCTGAATGCACACTTGTTCCTACTCTCGATTGGCCATTCAGCCCCCTCTAAGGAGACAAGCCCCAATCACAATATTATCAAGGCTCTGTTGGTTTTCTGGTTCAAATCCTTGTTCACGCTGTTTGCTGAGTACTCATCTGCTGTGACAGCCTTCAGACAAACAGAGGCTCCTGAAAGAGGTCTTCCACAAGCAGATCCTTCCTGCTGGGCAGTGGCTGAAACGGCCCTTTCTCTCGCCATCAAGTGGAACCCAGCCTATTGAGCCGGCCCCTGGGAGCCCCACATTGAGGTGGGCCACGGGCCAGCGCTTCGCCCCTTGGGCCCTGGGCCACCCTCACGTTGTTCCAGGACACCTGTGCCCACCTACCGCCAGCGTGGGAACCCTCGGCGGTGAACCTTGTTACCTAAATCAGCTATGGGCTGAAACCAGAGACCAATTTAGACACATTATTTTTAATCCTGTGTTCTGGTGAAACAAAAGTTAGACTGAAACTTTTGTTCTAAACAATTTGAGGTGATAAAAATGGCCAGACTGAACCAAGAAACGGGTTATCGTTTTAGAAGCTGACCCACTTCTTTACCCCCACCCCACCACCATCCCCACCCCCCAGATGAGGCACCAACTAAATCTCCATGGCACACTGCAGAAAAATGGCATCAATTAATCAGCATTCATGAACCGTTTACTTGAGCCCCCCTTTGTTTGAAGCAGGGTTTAATCCAGACAGAGGCCTGGCTGTTTGGAACCCTGCAGACAGCAGCGGTCAGACCATTGTACGCTTACATCCACTGGCACTGCACAAATTCTCATTCCCTCACACTCTCATTTGCTCATTTGTCATTGATGACAGCGCTCTCAGCTTTCCGGCGATGACAGCTATATTCTTTTTCGCACCGATGTAAAGGTGAACTTAAAGCGAGCTAAAATCATCCAAAGTAATTAGATTACATTTATGTGACAGATTACACTCAGGCACAAGTATCCGTCTCATTTTCCGGTCGGAAGTTGTTCGTGTGTCTTTGCGGGGTCAGAAAAGGCAGGAAGTTCTCTCTCTCGACATATTTCTCTCCCTCCCTCTCACCGAATGCCAGCTTCGCCAATTCACTCCGCCGCATGTGTGAAGACATCTGTCCATATTCCAAATCTCCCATTTTGGTGCAAATGATCCTCCTTGAAGGAAGCAATTTTTACAATGTGGCAATTCTCAGATTTCCATCAAGGCTCAGTGCCTTTGCCTTTCGCATCACCGAAGAAGCAAGTTTAATTGGAAGGCTGCATTTAAAGTCATTCCACAATTATACAATTATACTGAAGATGCATGTCTGCATGTTGCTCAGTTTGCACCAATTTACTGCACTTTCTGCACAGTTAAGACTAGCGCTCCTTTCAGTGGATGCAAATTCCCCTCATTTGGCTCCAAATGAAGCATAATTGCTCATATTCAAGCAAACACCTTGCTATGAGAGGTTCTTCCTAGTTAGTTCATATTAAATCTGAGGAGAATAAAAAAAAAAAAAAATCCCAAAATCCATTTGCGCACACGTGCCAGCTGGATCATTCTGTTTGGGGGAATGATGAGGAAATGGATGATGCAATTGAGCACATTGAACATTAAACATCCTGCTAGCACTTTTAATTCAGCAACCGCCGTCTCCAAACTTCCCTGTATGTTCCTAAATGCCAATTAAAGAAGTAAAAACTGCTTCCATCCATCAAGTTGGTTTCATTTAGATTTCCCTTAAAACGTGAATCAAAAGCGATTGTATTTTGCCATCACGGATGACGCAGCGTCCCAATTAGTTCAAGCGGAGACATTTCCCCTTCGGTCGTAAAACGAAATGGAATTATATCATCCATACATTCCACCATCAAAGTATACTCTAGCCTTTCCGCTCTTTTGTTTCGGACGCCGCAAGTTAGAGAGGGTCTCGTCGTTCAAAAGACCCAAAGTATCTGAAGTGGTGGTGCAAGCACACCACCGACAATGGCTTACAAGAGTCTGTTTTAATTCATACCCTTTTTTTAAAAAAGGGGGACAGCACAACAAACCGTTGACCCACTGATATACAATTAAGAGTGATGCGGCAGTTAATGCTACAAGCAACTCTGTTTAACAGTCTGTCTTTGACCCACTGCCACTGAATAAATATAATGCAGAGAGCGAGAGACTGAACGAGAGAATGGGAGCCAGGGAGATTTTAAGCCACAGATAAGTAGTTAAAGACCTTTATAGAGTATAACACCATTATCCTTGCTGAATAAAAATAGGATTTAGTGTTTTTTCCACTTAATTTGAATCAAAAGAATCCCCACCTTACATATTGCACTGGTAATGTAATGGAGAGAGAATCACAAAAAGGCTTTGTGGTTCTGACACCTCCTATAGTGGGCCTGTGTTGTCCCGCGAGCAAAAGGGAGAGCAGGCTTTTTCTTCTTCGCCTTGCTATCTGCTAACACATTCTAATTGATGCTGCTGCATTCCTACACTGGCCGCATTCAATGAATAACGAGTGAAGGACTCAATGCCCATGAATTAGTCCCTTCTAAGAGAAGCAGTAAAACAGCCCCCCTGCCCCCCGGCCCTAGATCTCCCCCTCTAGCCACCGAGCTTCCCTCAATCCCGGGCCAAAGCCTGCTCCAGCTTCACCGCCCATTAAAGTGCCACTATTGTGCACCGACGCAACCCACAAAAGCTGTCCATCTCTCCGAGGCCTCTAAAGCCCGGACTCACACAGACTGGAGCGACAACCTCTACGACTCCCCCGGCCTCCTTCCCATCCTCGCTCTTCCCAATAAACCCCCTAATCCCACCCCTTCCACCAACGCACGCACACACACACACACACACACACACACACATGTGTGAGCAAGTTGTGCTCTCTCTCCCTCGCTTGCCTCTGCTGCACACAAAGCATCAATCTGTCTTCGATGTTGGCACCCTCGGCCCTTTGTCCAATCTGCAGGTGTCTATGAAAGCAGCTACGGATGCCCTAGACCCACGCCTCACCACGCCTCGCCCAAGGACAGGAACTGCTGACAAAGCCCCAATGTGGGAATGAGGGATGCGTACAGGGAGCGAAAGTGAGGAGGCTCCCCTAAAATTAATGTCTGAGGAAGTCGTGCAACTTTTAGGAAGTCCTGTCCATGGAGAATAACAACTTGTTAGAGAGACTAGAGCTCAGTGTCACTATGGGAAGAGATAGTGATGGAATGCCAGATGTAAATGCCTCTTTTTTACTCTCATAAACACACAAAAGACTGTGTAAACTATACTTTTTAAACAAGTTATTAAAAAAAAATAATAAAATCAAATAAAATATATATATATATATATATATATATATATATACACATATATATATACATATATACACATATATATATACATATATACACATATATATATATATATACATATATATATATATATATATATACATATATATATATATATATATATATATATATATATATATATATAATTCTTAAATGAATCAGTGCTATTAATAATAAAACAAAGCAAAAATTGTGAGCCATCGTGGTAATGAAGTGAAAATAAAGATAATTAAAAAACAATTAAACTGAATTTGTAACTTATTAATTATTCTCAGATGTCATTAAGGTATGAATAAAGTGTGCATGTATTTAGAAAATTAGCCTATTTACGATCACAATACAAACAGGTTTTTAAGTACAAAAATGCTTCAGTTACACATTTCATATACAAAATGCTCACCATATTTCCTACACTATTCTGTAGCCCTGAATATTCATGATTTCCACCAGCAAACTAAGTGTGTAAAAGCGTTAAGGACGTAAAGTGTTGCCTGTATGAAGTTTGAACATATAATCAAAAGAACGTGTATGATCAACCAAGCCAACACTTACTGCATTAGGGCGACATCGTGTGGGTTTATTACATATTGCAGATTCATTTACTAAGCACGAGCTACTTTTTATAAAACGTCATCATGGGAAACTTGAAATATTCTCGTGCCAGGGTTATTATAGTTATCTAAAACTACAACCATAAAACGTTTTCGTTGCTTAAAACAAAGGTTAACTGAAATAATAATAACAAAAACTTAAACATGTTATTTCAGCTTGTCACGTTTCTTATTCTCATTTACTTTAACCTATCTAAAATTAAAATACACAAATCTATATAGCTATACAACTATATAGACATTTATTTAAAGAAAAACTAATAAAATGACAAAACACAGCGAAATTTAAGAAACATTTAAGTAAAATTAAAATGAAAACTATAAATTTAAAAATAAAAACGAACTCAAAAATATTAATTAATAAAAACTGTAATAGCCTAGTATCTCAGTGATACCAAAATAACACAGTTTCATGCTTATTGTAAATGGTGCAGTGTTTATATATTACATATTTTTAATTGAGTATTAAGTATTACCAACTAGAAAAGTCCATCAAAACAAACTTAAAATTTACTGAAAAAAGTGTATATATGTGTTAACTTTAAGTCCATCTATATGTAACTGTACTATTAAATGTCACTTTTAGTGAGTGAACTCATTTAAAATGTACAACCTTCTTTTTCATAAAAAAGGCAAACAATAATACATTTACATTTATAAATTTAGCAGATGCTTTTATTCAAAGCGACTTACAAATGAGGATATTAATGACTCAACCTGCATTACATAGATCGCTGTCCATTAAAATGCTTTCTAGAATGAGAAGGTGATTTCTCTTGTGCATTGGTTGTCAGCTGTACAGTATGCTGTGGCCCACTAGAGGACCTCAATAAATTTCAAGCAACTTCCATGTAACATGTAACATCCATGCATTTTCCAAAACGCGTGTCCTCTGTAGAGCTGTGGGGATGTTGAGGCCCATCCCAGCGTCTGGGGCCATAGACTGCGGGGACACCCTGGACGGATGGCCAATATAGCATGTAACATGTGAAACATATTTCATGATATGGAGAACATTATGAGATTTACATGAACTGCTGAGCAGCTTTACAACAACAACAAAAAATTGTCCAACTGTCAAAAATGACTACCTTCTGTCTTCGGATGGCCAATATAGCATGTAACGTGAAACATATTTCATGTTATGGAGAACATTATGAGATTTACATGAACTGCTGAGCCACTTTACAACAACAACAAAAAATTGTCCAACTGTCAAAAATTACTACCTTCTCTTACGTTTGTACTAGCAAATTCTTTTTTTTTTTTTTTTTTTTAATAATAATTTCAGATCAGGAAATATCACAAGCTCTTTGAATAATGAATTTGATAATGGAAGACCTTAGAATAACAAAGGCTGTGAACCAATGCCCTAATATCATTTTCCACTGATGATAAAGTAGCAAATCATGGAAATTAAATTAAAATTATTAAAATAATTAAAAACAATTAAAAGCTGAATTAGTTACTTATTATGCATTATCAGCTGTCATTAACGAATGAATATGTGTGCATGTTTTTGGACAATCAGCCTATTAAAGGTCACAATAAAAACAGGTTTTTTTTGTTTTTTGTTTTTTTTAAGTACATGACATTGAGATGTATGTAACGCTTGCATAAATGATTGCATGTTTGTGACGTAGCCAAATTCATTGACATAGTTGTTCTGAGTGACTGTTAGGCAGTTTCTAAGGTGTAACGGGTAGTTGTGGTTGGTTCACTTTTAAGAAAAACTGTTCTAAACGGTACCAGAAATGGGTTCCTTGGCTTGTAACAATATGCAAAACAGTTTTTGGGGCTAAATATAACCTTTTTTTTTATAAGATTCCATAAAAAACCATGCTTTGAATGGTTTATATGCTTTGAATAGTTTACTTTGAATAATGGTTTATTTTCAATAATATAACTTTTAAAAAAAAAATATATATATATTGTTATTCAAATGTTTATTTTAAATGGTTTATATTGTTTACATGCTTTTAATGGTTTGGTTTAAATAATGGTTTATTTTCATTAATATCAGTTTTTAAAATATATATATATTATTTATTAATATTGTATCATCTTATTATCTAGCCTATATTAGGGTTTTGTATTAAAAAAATATGCAAGCTGTGTCATTTGGGTACTTTTATTTTTTTATTGACTTTTTTTTTATTGACAAAGCAAGAAGTACAGTATTCTAAATACAGTTGTATTAGCTGAATTAATACATGAACTGACATTTAATGTGAATAAATACATAGAAATAAAACACAAAACAGAAACATAAAATGCAATGAAGACCATAATCAAATTCCAGTGAAATATCTTCACAATCCTATATGATGCCATTAAGTCTATCATTATGTGTGTATTCTGAGTGTATTCTGAGTTTTTCTCTGTAGATGATGAGGTTGTGTGGTGTGACAACTTCTGGATAGAAATAAACAAATGAGTTTAGAGTTACAATGTTTCCCTTCCATTTGCTAAAAAACAAATATTTTTATGAAGGGACAAAGAAGCATGAACCCTTCACAATATGAGTCCCAATAGTAAAAGGAAAAAGTTATTGGATAGCTTTAATGTTTTATTCCTGCTGTTTAGTGACTGGGCATGTTTATGCATAAGCCAAATAATAGTTTAGAACAATACAGATCATGAATTCAGTATCCCTGTTACTTAGAAGAGGACTGAAGAATCCTCAACTGAACAAATAGAGCTGTTAACACATGTTCTCTTAAAATAAAATTAAATAAAATTAAATCAATAGACTAAGGATCAGTCTCTCTGAACCAGATATCAGAAATCTGCTTCTAGTGCAGACAGTACATACATAGAACAATAGACAAATAAATAAAAAATAATAACTATATGATAATCAAATTATAGAGGAAATTACCAATAGACAGAATTATGAATGTGCAAATGTGCTGCTATTTACTACTAAATGGGCCTTTTTTTGTTGGGTAAATGCTGTATATAACGTGCTTGTAATCTAAATATGAACCACATGGTGGTGCCATAACAAAATCTATCAACAGGCTGACAGTGTGAGTAAAGGGGTGTGCGAGGACGTCCATTATTCAGTAGGCTACTTTTGGTAAAAATGCATTTGATCTCATCCCAGATACAACCACGTAGATTAATGGTTCATGTAGTCTATGTATTTGTAATGCGACTGATTGTCTGTTATGATTTAGGGCACTGACACAGCGATTAACATCGTCGACCTGAAATAGCCAATGTTAGTGATGTTTTTAATTTATGTAAAAAAATGCGATAAAATAATGTGATACTCTATTACATATACTGTATGTCACATTCAGTGAATGAGTTTAAATGAGTCTTATGATACTACGGCATACACTAAACAACATAGCTTACTGCAAAATAAATCTCATCTTTTTATTAGATTTATTATTATTATATTATAAAACATTGAATTGGATTGAATTTGAAATTTAGTTTAATGACTTTGACCTTGTTAGTTATAAAAAAAAAAATGTATTCTGGAATTTCCATGCTTTGTCACAAGATATACTGCCAAATAAAGAAAGAAAGAAAGAAAAAAAAAAACATCTCAGTAGTAAATAAAACAGAGTAAAGAGTATTTCCCTTTAAGGGGAGACACTGCAGGCAAAAACACTGTTTTTTCATGCACCTATCAATGTTGAGATTTTTGGCTTTTTGGTTTTTCATAAAGTGTTTTTTTCAGATTAGTAGAAAAAAAACATCCAAAAGACACTGTTAAGTGTTTCTTTTATAGCACTTTATCTATTTGTGTCAATAGATTTCAATTACAATACATATTTTTAAAGGCCGTTTTCTCAAAAAGACTTTTTTCTCCTGAGCCATAAATCTCCACTTCAGCAGCACTTACACACACCAAACTTTACATTTTTATTCCTGTCTATCCTGAAGGTTTTTTACAGACGGATTTGTTCATATATAATTTGCTTGATTATACACAACATTTTAATCCCCCCAAAATTGTGAAATTTTTCTGAATTATTGAGTGACAAAATTAGATACCCAAAATTCCCTCTGTAAAAACTTTTGACTGTAATATGTCAAAAAAATTAAACAATTTTGAAACTGACTTCATTCAGTTTTCAGATTTTTGTACTAGAAATGTATGCAAATTAGCGCATATTTCACTGAATAATGCCTCATTTGCATATTTAAACCTAACATTTTAGAAGACTTGTAATACAAAAAATGTTTAAAATTATCAATGTAATCAATCAACTACGTAAGGCGATAACTATTAATTTTTTACCCTATTCACCTGCAGTGTCTTATAATGACAATTACATAAACATTACAAATAAAATATGTTCACGACGTTAATTTAAACTGAACAAGTTTTGAGAAATGCAAAAAAAAAAAAAAAAAAAAAAAAAAAACGTACCCAACCAAAACTACATTTCCCAGAAACCTGCGGCATGTGATGACGGCACCGAGGGGCGGGGCTTGTTGTCGTAGCGGCTCTTGCGTTAGGAGAGTAAAATGTGTTTGACAGGAATCTGAACGAGAGGAGGGGGCGGCGGCACACGAGTGGAAATCCGCACCTTCAAGAGATCGCCATCGCTTTCCCCCCTCGCGTGCAGTCCGTTAACCGCGGGGAGGCGAATGCGGTGAATTATTTGGAGGCTCAGCAACAGGGCACACAGAGTACAGGATGCCGCTGAGTGTATCAGCCCCGCGCGCGGGGAGCTCCAGCGACTAGCGCCGCGCAAAGTATCCGAAAAGGAGAATGCGAATGGTTAGAGAGGACAGGATTCAATTAATATGGAAACGATGTAGCTTCACCGCCGCATTGCATATAGCTCGGGGAAACAGGTTAGAAAGTAGATAGCTAAATAGGGCGCATTTTGCCGTCATACATGCAAACTTACTCATCATCAAGCTCAACTAGCCTGTAGTTGGCTGCAATAAAAGGAACAGCTGCTTGACAGAGTCTTCAGATACCAAAGAAGACAGACAGAAGAATTAAAGATGTTACGGAGGAGGCTCAACCGATTGGTATGTATGGCACTCTACGCGTGACTTTAAAGAAGATGTAATCGAGTGTGTAAGTAATGATCAGCCTGAGTCTGACAGCAGGGCGCATGTCGACGAAATATCTCAAATGCTGCATAAGTGGAGCGTTTATTTAAAAACTAGGGAGCCACCCTGCAGAAAGCTCCGAGTTTCTCAACACCCCCAAAGCTGTAATTATTTGAGGTATGCATGCAGTCAACTTCCTGTTAATACTGGCCAGCTGTTGCTAAGCGAGTCGTGCCACGCACATTAGCGATTCAAAACATGAGTTTATGGGCTTTAGCAGCCGTGAAATATTTTTTTATTATTTTTTTTTTGGTGAAGTTGACGGTTGTTTGAAACGCTTTTGAGCTGGCTACCTAGGGTTAGGAGGACAATCTGGGTTTGAGACACTGGCGACGCCTCCGCTGTGGTGAAGATAATCGTTTTAGGCAGCTCGTTCAGATGTGTCCTGCCAATTTTTTAAAGTTGAGCTGCATTCCTGATAGCTCTAATCAAATAATACTGCTCAGTCTTGCAAGCTAAGCCCTTTAAGTGTTGTACTTGAATCCAATAATTAATTTTCTAATGCCCTTCTTTGCTGTCGCAACCTTTTAGATGCAAACTTTATTTGGACACGTGATGCAGTAATTCTACTCTTACCACATAATTGCAGAGCATCCGGGCAGTGCTGGAGGAGCTCTAATGTTGGGTTTAAGATGAAGCCTGCTTTTAGTCTTAGCTGTTTTAGGCTGTGGTGGGAATACTTGTAATCAAATTTCTCCCTGTTTGTGCTTCAATTATTGTTGTAATTCACTACGCTTTCCATATCCTTAAAGGGATAGTTCATACCCAAAACAAACATTGATTTCCTCACCCTCATGTCATTTGGAACCTGCATGACTGCCGTTCTTCCATGGAACAGAAAAAGGAGGTAGAGAATGATAACTGATTCTATCAATGTATGAAGACAAAAAGGAGCAATGAAAGTTTACACGGAAGAGAAAGATTCAATTCAGGTTTGGAACAACATAAGGGAGAATAAATCATTACACCACTGTGCCTTTAATATGGCTGTGTTAGATTGTCTTGTAATGTGTTGATTGTATGAAATGAAGCATCTCAGTTTGCTTAATAGATTATTCTTACCATTTTTTTTTTTTTATATCTGGGTCAGTGTGAGCAAACCACATCCTCACTTGGTTAGTCTAGTACTATTTGCATAAACCAGACCTTGGTCTAGGTTTACCTCTTAATTCCCTTCACAAGGTTTATGTATTTTAAATTATTAGTAGTTTGCATAAAAGAAGGCTTCCTAGATCACGATTGCAACTAATCAAGTAGCTATACAGCAACCTCTTGATCTAACAAACCCTCTCTGAGAAGCTTTGTCTTTAAATTCATCCCATTTTAGGCACTGTTCACACAGAACATGTTGTTGCATTCCACTGCACTGTTTTTCTGTGTAAACGAACGTGCTAGACTTATGTGTTTGTTGTGTTCGCGCCATGCATTTTTTGCAGATTCTTGGAGTCGAGCATTGCTGTGTCTGGTTTAAAGAAGGTCATCCCTAGATCTTGTTTTTTTCCCCTCATTCATGTCTGTAATGCAAATGCATTTGTTGTGAATGGCCACTTAAAGTCAGCATGAAATGAAAATTCACTCTATTTTGTAAATGTATGTTATGTATTTTATTGTGAAAAATTCATCCGATATTATGTTTCATTTAAAAAAAATTTACATTGCAATTTTTTAATAAAAATGTCAGAACTGGATAACTGATGTATGCTGGACTTCTCTAGTCCTTCTAGTCAACTTAAACCCGTTACTGCAAGCTAACATTCATCTGCCTTCATTCTTGACTGCGTCACCCACATCAACAACTGATGGATAGAACCAGGTCTCCATCCTATACAGTATGTGTTTTTTTGATAATCCGTTACACTCAGATGTACGTGATTTTGTTTTGCTGTGACCGCTCTAGCTGATTTCTGATTCAAGACGAACCCAAAACCAGCCTAATTATTCATGGCTACCTTAAGACCAATAAGTCAGCTAGGTGATTTTGAAAAATTTCGACATCTCTACCGGTCGGTCACATAGGTTCCCCTTTTATGCTGAGCCACTTTACTACCTTGTTTCTTTTTATAGTGTAACTCTCCCATAACCTGTTGGTGCCATTAGGTGCTGGCAGTGTGTGCGCTATAGATACCAGCAGTAATAGACCAATATAATAATACCATGCTCTGATATTCCCGCAGGTCTTGTAATGTTACTCAAGTCAGCATATTCTCTTGCCCTGCTATGGGCTTTGCTATCTTTTTGTATGAATCATAAATAACATTTACGTGGCCGCCATACCTGTTGTCACTGATGCAAACAGTATTGTTATTACAGCATCTCATAAGTCATTCTTCTCAGATAACATGGGCAACTGTTTACTGGAAAGTCAAGGTCTGTGTAAACTGTACGAGCGGGAATCTTCTGTTTTGATGTGCTGCTAGATCTGTATACTTGGAAAAGTCATTAAAAAATGGTGTTAGCTGCTACAGCAATGCACCTTTGGTTGTAGTCCTCTGACAGGAATGCTGAATCTTGGTGCTTTTGATGTTCTCTCAGTCCTTGAAGATAGTGGCCTGTTGTGTCTTGACTGGTGGTCTGGAGGAAGTGTGATAGCATTCAAGTTTGAAACTCTTTCGTAAAGATGGGAAAACAATATGGACAGATATGAAAGGCCTATAGTTTTCCAGAAAAGCCTGCTTCTTGTTTGTGTGGGTGAGTGCTGAGTTAGTTTAGGGAAATGCAAGAGTTGGTTCAAACGTTTGCTTTTCTCACGTGTTGAGTACTAGTGCCTTGACTATTTAACAGCTGCACAATAATGGTTAAATTGATATTCCTAATTATTTAGATTATACATTTTCAAGATAAGTAACCAGTGGGCCAGTACTGCCTAATCATAAGAAGCAGAAATTGTGATCATGGTTAAAGTATGATTAATCATGCAGCCCTATTATTTACAGACATTCTCTGAACAGTCAGAGTTTGTTTCAGTCAGACTTCAGAGTAGCTGTTGACACATCTGAGGTACGTCAGTCCCTGTCTGACTGGATTTCTCTATGTTGCGCTGTCACTTCTCTCTGAGCATTTATCGCAGGTCCTTCCCCTTCACCAGTTAAAGGTGAAGTCAGAGCTTCCTTTGGTGCGTATGATGCTCTCTTAGAAAAGACTTTGCCTCTTTGAAGCAAACCCCTGAGGAGATCTGAAGATGGAGCTGTGCAGATGTTATTAACCGTGGCTTACCCAAAGAACACTGCAAATGTTTGATGTGCGAGGGTCCTTTTTCTCTCCTCATTGTAGTTTTTCACCATCTGTAATAATTTTTTAATAAATTTTTGTGATATTGTGAAACATCCGTGGGATGTTTGTCTTTTCTTTCAACCATCTTTTTCATTTTATTGTAATTTTTTTTTTTTTTTTTTTGCAGCAGCAGCAATAACAGGAAACACCATGAAAAGGGTGGGTGGGAGAATATGTGCTACAGGGAAATTAGGAAATAATGTTGGAATCAAATGAATGTAAGCTTGTAAGAAAGGGGTGGAGTTAAAACAGACTAAATGAAGGGAGTAGACTGGTGTACATCACCAGGAAGAAAATATTTTCATTGGAAGATTGAGTTATGACATTTTGTAAAAAAAAAAAACAAAAAACAAAAAAATTAAGCCTATACATGGATGATGTTACCAATAAGATCTATAACAGTCATTTACAAAATAGATAGTGAATTTTCATTTCATGCTGACTTTAAAACTAACCAGTGTCCCTCAGCACTATTGTTGGCACAAGTCCCACAGAATTCTGGCATATTGAAAGCTTGCATGTGCATCATGCTCCAGCTTTTTCCTCTGTGTTCAAGCCAGGTAATGTAGAGTACCCCGAATTTTAAGGATGTCCCATCACTATAAGCAACTGCTGAGATAATTTGCATGAGTTTCTATGGTATTGTTTTCAACAGTGCTGAGATTTGAACCCAGCAAGGGCTTTCAGTACCCCTCGTGATTGGCTGTCTTGTCCGTGCTTTGTCCGAGTAGTCAGGCGTACTGTCACGCAAGGGCCGCTCTGTCCTCCTCCACTCCGCTGCCTCCACTGTGGTGTGTCCTAGCTGCTAACCAGTCGGCCATCTGGCTGTGCCTACAAAGGATGTGTTTGGGTGTCCGGGTGGCGCAGGAGAGCATCATAAACAGAAGCCGCCGGCCTCAGGGAACCCGGTGTGCAGGTTTGTTGGAAAGCAGCCGCTGTCAGACAGCTCACCCAACACTCGTGAGTGTGTGCATGCGCTCTGTGAGGAGTGCTCACTCCCCAGGCACTGCAGCTGTGTGTGTGTGTGATCTGTCAAATGCCATCTTTACGAGGTGTAAACGTAAACCCAGTAGGTTGTGTCTTGAGTGAATGTAAATAGGTGGAAATCAGATAATATGTGTTGCCTTTGAATCTGCGCATAAGGTCTTGCAGTTTCAAATATAGCTTAAGACACTATGTAATTTGAAAATTAACTACCATGCTAGCTAGAAGTAGGATCATTACAGCTCTTCAAGATAACTTTAATAAGCTCTTTAGATTCTGTTTTACACATCTTCATCTAGAGTGTGTAAGAGTTTACAATGTAATGAAAAAAAAAATTCTGAGTTACATTTTCCTGCAGTCTGAACATAGCCTAAGTGACTTCTTTAAAAAGCATTAGCTTACATACTTAACTTTTGAATAGTAGCGTTCATAAGTAGTTAACTCCTTTATTTTATGTTTTACGTACTTCGTAGAAGGATATTGCAGAATATTATATGCTGCAGAATTACGCTCAGTGCTGAAACTATTGCTGCTGTGAAGCTCTGCTTATGTGCTCAGTGTGAATGCTGTGAACTGTCAATATGTGCACCTAAAAGATATGCGTTTTTTTTTTTTGTGCCACAAATCACACGAGAAGCCTTGGCTTAAAAAAGAGAAATGGCTAATTTATTGTAACAAGGTTGCTTTTCAGTCCAACTGCAGACAGCACTGAATCTGTATAGATTTTTGTAGATATAATTGATTACATTTAATAATCATGCAGTAAATGCTAATTATTTAAGCATTTATATTTTATATTTAATTACTTTTTCACCCCAAATTCTGAATGTTAAGTGGAATACTTTATACTTACACTGAGTGTTGCTTGAAATTCTGATTAATACTCATGCCTTTACTTTTAAAATTTGTTAATGTTTGTATTAAAATATACATTTTAAAGTATTTATTCAATAGCACATTGGTTTTGCTCTCTAGTATTGCAGTTGGTTTTGAGAACTGAATTTTCACTGGAATTGGCACCAACTACTAAAATTTTAGTGACAACTGGTAACCAGTGAACGCATCAAACCCTGTTAAGTCCAGCCTCACTGTATTTTATAATGGGAAGTGCTTAACAGTTATGAACAATTATTTGAGTTTTTATTCTTTTACAGCACAGCTCATGCTTTGAAAATGCAATTCACCGTCTATTCAAAACAGATTATCACTAGCCTTGTCCCTGGTATTCTGTGTAAGCTGCTCTTTGTGTTGGACCACTGACCATGTACCCTCACCATCTTATAGCATTAAAGGAAGAAGATCTGGCTCCATTTGTTTTGACCGTCTAGAAATGCTCCTCAGCTGGAATTTTAAGCCCTATCTCAGATCAACCACCTGACCATCACAAACAGCCCCTAATCGTCACTGACCACCTGTTGCAGGGGTAGTTATACCGACGATAACCATGTTGATGGTGTGACGGGCTTTTACGGGTAAGTGGCGGAGGGTGAGGGGCCAGCCTGGGCCAGTGATTTATTGGCCTTGTTTCATCAGGAGAGCCACATATTGATTAGAATCCTGCTCCGTTTTGCTGCCATTTGTCTTGTCCCTCCCGAACTGGCTGGCAGACAGAAATGCTTATGCTGACTACTTCTTCTTTCCCTCTCCCTCTTTCTCTTACTCTCTCTCTCTCTCATTGCACTTCGGCTCCCCATAATGAAAACGCAGCCAGCCGCACAAGGCTGAACCCTACATCAGAGTCAGGATGGGTAAGAGAAAACTCTGCAGAAAGCAGACAAGGCAATGGAAGTGCATCTGCAGATCTACCTGTTGTATCCCTCCGTTACCTTCCATGTATAATAGACAGGCTTTCAGAGGCTGATTGCCACAGCGAGGGCGTTGGAGATCAAGGAGCGTCCGGGTCTATCTCTAAAAGCAAGGCTGAATTCTCAGTTTGTCATTTTAAATAATTTACGTGGCTCGTTTTTAAAATTCTCCTCACAGCGTTCCTCCCTTCCCAGCTGTATATCGTCACCAAGGCTTGTGGACTTGAAATGCATTCCTGTCATCCATATATTTATAAAGTCTCATCCTGAGATTCCCTGTGTTGTGCCCTAGCTACCGGCAATACCCCAAGAGCGCTTTCGCTGCAGTGTGAAGAGAATAATGAAAAGTGTAAGTGTGTGAAAGGGAAACAGAAAGTATGAGTTAGTGTTTCTTGGTACTTTTGCTTCTGCAGGCAAAAAACAGACTTTCCACTTATACCAGCAAAAGCAAAAGGACCCATTACCCGGCCTTGATGCACACCCGCACACACACTCGGAGTTCCCGGTTAAATAACGGACTCTGATGAGAACCGGATGAGCCCACGCTGGAGCTTTCCCATCAGTCTGCTGCAGGGAGAGAAATTATTCTTTACTCAGCTCACCGGTGCCTGTGAGCGGAGCTGGGGCCCTGCAGCTCAAACTGCTTGCCGCCTCAGCAACCTGGGTGCGCTGTAGCAGACATTAGTTTCCTTTTGCTGTTATGCTCTTCGACAGAGCTAGCTTTTTCTCTGTCCCTTCAAACACAATTTGCTGTAATTAATTGAACGGTAATTACAGTCAGTGATGCTAAATGTATAGTAAAATATAATGGCATCAGAGCCACAAGAGCTGAGATGCAGATTTTTTTCGACATGTCAGCATTTTGATGCAAATATCCGATGTTAAACGGTAGCTAGACCGACTCCCTCTTTCCCATCACTCCTTCCTCTGCCCCTCCCCCTCTTTTTCTCTCTCTGGGATGAAAGCCACAGTGCAGTCAAACTGATTAGTTTATCCAAAGATGCACCATGCAAAGGAGGAGACATGATAGTACCTAAATTAAAGCCATGGTGCTATTGTCCCTCCAATATGTTAGCTGGAGAGAGATCTCTATTGCTTGCTTGCAATCTTTTGCACTATAGAATTTAAAAAAGTCATTTTGTAGTGTGCTTATATATTTTCTTTTAGATGTAAGGATTTGAGATGTTGTCTTTAAGACACTTTTCTGAAAGCCTTCCTTTGCTTTAAAAGGTTACTCCACCCCAAAATGAAAATTTTGTCATTAATCACTTACCCCCATATTGTTCCAAACCCGTAAAAGCTTCGTCGTTCGTCTTCGGAACACAATTTAAGATATTTTGGATGAAAACCGGGAGGCTTGTGACTGTCCCGTTGACTGCCAAGCAATTAACACTGTCAAGGCCAAGAAAAGTATGAAAGTCATTCACCATAATAATTAATGAATATTCAAAGATATACAAGCGTATAACTTGCTGTTGTAGACGCATAGGGCTGTGACGGTCGCCATGACAACCACGTCACCGTGGTGGTCTATTGGCACCGGTGGTAGTGCACGTGACGTCACACACTCAAGCATAATACAAAGTTTTGTCTACAAATGTAATAACAGTAACAGTTGTTGTTTTATTTGGACTATAAGTCTATGTTAATTCACAAATGACCTCAAACGCCATACAGTGTTTCCTGCATGCTTTTGATTGGCAGGTTTGAGCGCAGGAAAATAGTTTATTCTGCATTCAGCAAATTAATTTCATGTTGAGCGATGGACCTTGTTGGGAAACCAAATAATACATCGTCGATCTGGAGCCCTCTCTATTCATGTCACCCATCCGCATTTGTACAAGTGTCTTCAAGTTCTCGTGAACGCAAACGCCCGGCTTGGCAGGTTTGTATTGGTGAGGCTATCTCCAAACTGGCCAAATACAAACAAGACAGCGGTTAATGGAAATGCTAACAAGAAATGTGGAAACATAGCGCGATTCCTATTCCTTGCTTGGAATATACAATATACTTGCTTGGTGGCAGAACAGGACAGTTCAGACAGTTGTCGGTCGCGTCGTGCCGCGCCGCAACACAACACAACAGGTTGAGTCTGTCTACAGGACATTTGAACTTTGTGTCAGTACGTCATAAATAGGACGAGGCATCAGTTTACTTGTCGTGTCATGTCGCGCCGCATCCAGTGTAGACAACATCACTGATTATAATGGGTTCTATAGCCTATTTTGTCGTGTTGTGCTGGTTGCGTCTGGTTTAGACAGTGTATTTAACGTTCTTATTTAAGGCTACTTTCTTATTTAACTGTATTATTTCTTTTATATTTATTTTAGTGTTTTGCTGGCTACGTGTTCACTGACGGAAGTGCTAAAAGAAACACGCATGTTTGTTAATAGATGATCGAGCTTCATTTATTTTTTGTTTCATAATCATATATATATATATATATATATATATATATATATATATATATATATATATATATATATATATATATATATATATATATATATATATAAATATAAATATAAATTTTTATTTTTATTTTAATTTTTTTTGTTAAATGTGAGCCAAAATCATCACAATTAAAAGAACCAAAGACTTAAACTACTTCAGTCTGTGTGCATTGAATTGATTTAATACACAAGTTTCACAATTTGAGTTGAATTACTGAAATAAATTAACTTTTCCACAACATTCTAATTTATTGAGATGCACCTGTATATATAAACGCAGAGGCCAGCGTACAGACAGAGAACCCGGAAGGCGCTGCTCGTGAACTTATGAACGCGCTTGCAGGAAGTGTCACGTAGGAGAAGAAAAAGGTGAATAAAGTCGATTTTTTTTTTTTCTTTTTTCTTTGCGCATAGTGTTCTCGTCGCTTCATAAAATTCAGATTGAGTTTTGATATTGTGACGGGCCACCACAAATAAATCAATGTATGGGAAACACTGTTGTGCATTCGCTTTATTGTCTGTTTAATCTCATATATATTTTAGAATGGTTTTGAATGAGTTAAATAACCAGCTGGAAGAGCGGTTTAGTTTACCAGTGTTCAGCCCTTTTAACTTAAGTGGGTCAATACCCAATATACTGCAACTGGATTTTTTAATGAAGTATTTGTAAATTTATGCCATCATAGTATAGCATGCAGTGTAGTTTTTTCCTCATCATATTTTCATTAACTTTATGATTTAAGCAGTTTAATTAATATAATCATTTTGTCTTGTCAATATTATTGTTTTAAAATGCTTCAAGAAATATTTGTCTGTAATTTTGCTAAAAAGATTAAAGGGATAGTTCACCTAAAAATGAAAATTGTCATTTAATAGGGGCTTTCGCAGGAGGAACTTTTTCATAGTTCCTAGAACTATTGGTGGAAGTACCCACTTTTTTGGCGTGTTCGCACTGCAGCAACTAGGAATGTATTTAATTCTAGGAACTGTTTGGAGTAACTAACTTAGCTCCTATTTCAGAATGGGGTCTAAAACAGTTCTATAGGAACTATCAGTGACGTAAGTGTACGCTGATTGGCCAAACGCATACAAAACACATTTTTAAAAAGCCGTGTAAAAATATTTACTCCACAAACATGGAAAACAGCGATAACGGCAACCTGTTGTCTGCAGTGTGGTGTTCTTTTCTCATCCTTGATGATATGTAACACTGCAAGCTGTCATAGGAGATTTAGTCAGATTTTCATGCTCTTTCAATCATGTAAATTGTGCATTTACATTCCACCTCCATTATCACAAAACCCACGACACACAACAAAAGCAGCTCTGATCACAGCGTCCTCCATTTACCAGGTGTAGACCTTTGTAAGTCAAGTCGAGCTTTATTGTCATTCTTCTACATGTGTGGACATATAGTGGAACGAAATGTCGTGTCTCGCAGGACCACGGTGCTACATACTAGTTAAACCTAAGATAAACATACAACAATGCAAGTATAGGAAAAACAATAGAGCTATACAACAGTTAACCATCTGACTATACATATACTAAAAATACTATAACTGCTATACCTAGTTGACTACACATACACAAACTGAGACTGTACAAGAACTTTACATAAATACTGTACATGAAATTGTGCGAAAGAGATATATGTACATGAAATTGTGCAGAAAAATATATATTTTGTACATTAAATTATTGTGCAGAAGAGAGATTTTGTGGGAGACAGTGCATAGTGCAAAAAGATTTTGTAGTCCAATGCTCAAGTAAACGTATTATTTTGTAGTGCAATGTTCAAGTAGACATATATTTTCTTAAGAGTCTTTGTGACAGGGAGTGTTTATAGAAAGTGTCTAGTGTGCATATAGTGGTATGAGTGCGTTACTACAGGTGGTTTGTATAGCCCACTCACCTGTGTGTAGCACATTCAGAATTTCACTTAGTAAAATTGTCAACAGTTTTTAATGAGTTGGGGGGTGGGAGGGCTGAGGTGTTCATGGTTTCAGAGGGAGACAGGGGGATTGGAGTTAAGAGCTCTCACAGCCTGGGGAAAAAAGCTGTTGAGCAATCTGACAGAGCGAGCTCTGATGCTCCGGTACCTTCTACCTGATGGCAGGAGCTGGAAGAGGTTGTGAGAGGGGTGGGTGGGGTCCTTCATGATGCTGGTGGCCTTGTTGGAGAATCGTGAAAGGAAAATGTCCAGGATAGAGGGGAGAGGGGCACCGATGAGCTTTGCGGCAGTGTTTACTGTCCGTTGTAGGGTCTTGCGGTCAGCAGCACTGCAGTTCCCATACCAGACAGTGATGCAGGTGGTCAGCACACTCTCAATGGTGCCCCTGTAAAAAGTGGTGAGGATGGGTGGAGGGAGACTTGCCCTTTTCAGCCGGCGGAGAAAAGTGGAGGCGCTGTTGTCCCTTCTTGTTGAGCGACGTGACGTTGGTGGTCCAGGTGAGATCCTTTGTGACGTGCACCCCCAGGAATTTAGAGCTGCCGACTCTCTCCACAGTTGAGCCGTCGATGGTCAGCGGGGGGTGGTCGACAGAGTTTCTCCTGAAGTCCATCACAACCTCTTTCGTCTTAAACACATTGAGGGACAGGTTGTTAGCACCACACCATTCAGCCAGCTGTGCCACTTCCTCTCTGTAGTGCGTTTCATCGTTGTTGCTGATGAGGCCTACCACAGTTGTGTCATCAGCAAACTTGATGATGTGGTTGGAGCTGGACTTGGCAGTGCAGTCGTGGGTCAGCAGCGTGAAGAGCAGTGGGCTGAGCACACAGCCTTGTGGGGCACCTGTGCTCAGTGTGGTAGTGCTGGAGGTGTTGCGGCCGACACGGACTGACTGAGGTCTTGCAGTTAAAAATTCAAGGATCCAATTACAGAGGGAGGTGTTAAGGCCCAGCAGGTTTAGTTTGTGGATGAGCTGTTGTGGGATTATTGTGTTGAATGCTGAGCTGAAGTCAATGAACAGCATTCTAACATAAGAGTCTTTCTGTTCCAGGTGTGTAAGAGCTAGGTGGAGAGTGGTGGATATTGCATCGTCCGTGGAACGGTCTGGACGGTATGCAAACTGGAGTGGGTCCAGCGTGTTTGGGAGACTGGACTTGATGTGCTGCATGACTAACCTCTCAAAGCACTTCATCATGATTGGGGTCAGTGCTATGGGACGATAGTCATTCAGACAGGACACAGGTGACTTCTTTGGTACTGGAATTATGGAGGTGGATTTGAGACACGTGGGGACGACTGCCTGGCTCAGCGAGATGTTGAAGATGTCTGTTAGGACATCCATCAGCTGTGCAGCACAGTCTTTCAGTACACGTCCAGGTATGTTTTCAGGGCCCGCAGCCTTTCGTGGGTTAATCCTGGATAGGGTCTTCCTTACGTCGGCTGGAGAGAGACAGAGTACCTGGTCGTTTGGAGATGTGAGTAGTTTCTGTGCAGGTGTGTCATTCTGTATCTCAAATCGTGAGTAGAAGTGGTTGAGTGCCTCTGGTAAGGATGTGTCATCGTCACTGGCCTGTGTTAGGGGCTTGTAGTCAGTGATGGTCTGAATAGCTTGCCACAGGGTCCGAGTGTCTCTGCTGTCTGTGAAGTGATTGTTGATTTTTTTTTCTTTTAGACAGATTGGTTCTTGCTGTTTTGAGGGCTGCTTTATCTCCTGATCTGAATGCTTCATCTCTGGTCTTTAGCAGCCCACAAACCTCTGCTGTCATCCATGGCTTCTGGTTGGCACGTGTGGTTATGGTTTTGGTGACTGTCACATCATCTATGCACTTTTGGATGTAAGCAGTCACAGTTTCAGTGTACTCCTGCAGGTCTGTGTGGTTGTTGTAGGTGGCAGCCTCTTTAAACATGTTCCAGTCTGTGTCCTGGAAGCAGTCCTGCAGTGCTGAGGTGGCATTGGCTGGCCATACCGTGATCTGCTTTTGAACCGGTTTGGCGAGTTTGAGAAGTGGTCTGTATGCTGGGATTAGCATAACAGAGATGGGCCACTTCTCAGTAGCCGCCGGTGAGAGTTTGTGTTTGTATGTGTTGTCGATATCCAAAAGGCTTTGGCGATCGTAGATGTATCCCGGAGTGATCTCCTGATGAATTAGCGGTAAATCGACACTATTTGGAGATGAACAGACGACATTAAAAGACATAAAAGCACCGTCTTTGGGACCCGGAGTGGCCGCTGCGTCTGACCGCGCCACCATCTTGGTTCTCAAATGCCGTGAATAAAGACGTCGCTGTTGGCTGCTTCAGAGTTTCTGTTGCCGGTTTGAATGTAACCAGGAAAACGGTCCAAGGGAGAAATTGGTTCTCTAGGAACGACCCTGCTGGCTAGTTCCTAGTACTACGTGGTGCGAAAGCCCCTAATTACTCACTCATGTCGTTCCAAACCTGTAAGGTCTTTGTTCATCTTCGGAACGCAAATTAAGATATTTATGATGAAATCCAAGAGCTTTCTGGCCCTGCATAGACAGCAATGCAACTACCACGTTCAAAGCCCAGAAAAGTATTAAGGATATCGTTAAAATAGTCCATGTGACATCAGTACATCAGTGGTTCAATCGTAATTTTACATAGCTACAAGAATACTTTTTGTGCGAAGAAAACAAAAATAATGACTTTATTCAACAATTCCTCTCTGGATACATGGCGGAGACCGACACGGAAGAGAAGAATTATTTTTGCTTCCTAAAATTACGTTTGAACCACTGATGTCACATGGACTATTTTAATGATGTCCTTGCGTTTCTGAGCCTTAAACGTGGTAGTTGCGTTGCTGTCTATGCAGGGTCAAAAAAGCTCTCAGATTTCATCAAAAATACCTTAATTTGTGTTATGAAGATAAACAAAGAATTTGTTGAATGACAGAATTGACCGTTCGCAAAGAGCTTGATTGACAGGCGATCTGACCAATCAGAATACGGATATTATGTGCCGCCGCTCCTATCCGCCATCTTGCCCGACAGCTACGGCCTGTCTCCATAGAAATACATGTTAAAACAGGGTAAAAAAGATCGACTGAATTGAAACTTTTTCAATATAACTAAATATAAAAATGTGTGGAGAGTTAAGCTGTGCTGTTGTTGGTTGCCACAGTAACGGTAATAAGCTAAGATATTCCTTTAAAGTACTTGTTTTGCTTACCAGAAAATCTGTCATGTCCGGCGCTGTATGCATGGCTTGCAGCGCTCAAGTTAAATACTGAGTGTAGTGCTGGGCGGTATGACCAAAAAATTATATCGCGGTATTTTTCAAAATTATACCGGTTTCACGGTATATGACGGTATTAATTTTTTTCATGCATGACCGGGTGTTAACCACATTTTCTACTGATTGAGAGAGGAAAAACTGCAGTAAATTGACTTAGAATGCCCTATTTTACTGTCATGATGAGCGAATATTGTAGAAAAATTCCACACTAAATAGTGACTAAACACGACCTATTAATACATGTTAACCAGGAGTCACTCTCATTTATATTCGCGACACCATCTGATAAAGTCAACATGCATCTAACGTTACACTAAAGAGCGGCTATGCGGTGGTTTTGGCTATATTACTTTTTTGTCTCATGCAGCGCACTGCCTGCGTCTGAGTAACAAACTAAAAAAAAAAACAAACAAAAAAGTGCATAATATTAACAGATGAACTATGCTCATATTTATAATTCCAAACAGTCAGTTTGCGGCAGGTGCTTGAAAAACGCTGTTTTGTACTCATTTACTGATGAGTCTGCTGCGGTACGGCCAGCTGAATGCGGTGCTTCTCTGCCGCTCACTGCACAGAACAGACGCAGAGAGAGGCGACACTGCGCCGGGAGAGTCAGATCTCACGCTCACGGGGCAGCACTGGCGACATCTTCCAACTGAACCATAGCTAAGGTTTATCCAAAAAAGTAGCTAGGTTTGTCAGTTTGTATATTCTATGGAAAAAAGGCGCTAAAAGGGTCTGAAAGTTGCTAAATATAGTGCTAAAGTCGTGCTCGTGTGTGTGAGACGCGGGAGCTGATGGCAGCGGGCGGTGGATATTGTGGATGAGTTCTTCTTTGTCATCACGTTCTACTAGTTCTACAGCTTCAGAACATTCATGCTTAGTAACACCAAAGACTATAGAATACCCAAGACGTGTCACTCGTATAGTTTTGAATGGGGAAAAATGCAACGCTCAATATGGCCGCTCAATCGCAGGAAGCCCTGCCTTCTGAATGAAAGAGCCAATCGCTAATCGGTAAAGTCAGCGCGTCACTGCAGCTGCTGTTAGAAGTCCCGGTTGCTATAGAAACAGTCAGCGTTCTAAAACGTGCGCTTAGGACTGTGCATGCACACTGGCTGATCTAGCCTGAAAAATAAGCTTTTTATAACGCTATTTGAGCAAAAGAAACAACATTAATGATACAGTTGTTGTCAGATTTCTTTGGTGATTTCAAATATGAAATTTAATTGTGAGCTTAGTGAACAGTTTTGGAGAATTTGATGTTTCCCCATTCAGAGAGATAGGAGCTGCACTTGCATGCCCGAGAGGCGTTTCAAAGATGGCCGCGAGTGACATGACTTGTCTTAAAGAGACTTTGGTAACACAGACAGCTGTGTCCTCGCCACAATGCAATAGTGAAAAGAGACCCTTCTCAAACAGTGTTGCGAAATGTTATTTAAATAACACCGGTATTGCGGTATTTTAAAAATTTATATCATAAGAAAAATAAACACCGGTATTCGGTATGAACCGGTATACCGCCCAGCACTAACCGAGTGTTAAAATAATAAAATATATTAAAACGTGTGCTCTTGTCATTCTGTGGAAAAGATCCCGTGAACTTCGCCCCGATCGGGAGCTTTATATGCATATGTGCACTCATCTGTTTTCAGTGCAGGTTAACCGCGACGCTTCATGTCATCTTCCCACTCATTAAACTATCACAGGTCCTTTACTGCAAAAAGACGGTCACTGTGACACTCAGTGATGAAACTATGGTGCTATGAACTTTTTAAAAACCATTTCACGTTATATTGTCAGCTCGGAAAATATGTAAATGCGCATGCCCAGTAGCTGCAGCTATATCCCTTCTAGCTTTAATCACAAATCAGACAGGAGAGTAGATTAACTTTGATGGACTTAAACTTGAAAAATAGTGTGTTCCGCGGTTGAAATAAAACACTTTCTGATGTTTATTCATGTTCATTTCTTGCTTTAAGTAAATATGAAAAGATGATCGCTTCACGTGTTTGAATTGAGGCAATACAGTGATCTGTCACGACACATTGAAGAGCCACAAAACGGTATTTATTGTTTGAATTTCTTTAAAAATGACTCTATTTAAAAGCTGAGGGTCCTGAAACCTTGTTTCACATCAGAAGTAACCTGCTGTCTTCTCTGTCTCTGTGTTGTCAGTTTCATCTTTGATCTGCGATGTATTTTTCACTGCGTGAGAACATGGTGTGTAGTGTGAGAGCAGCATTGTATGTCGGTCATGGCAACAGTAACTAAGGGTGGGCGGGTTTTGCGAATGGTCAGTTGACAGAATTTTCATTTTTGGGTGAACTATGCCTTTAACAGTGGCTTCAAAGTCCATGCGTTCATGGTTGATCTTGTAGACGAAGTTGAAAAGCATGTTTCAGATTTTTCGTAGGTGTCCTTAAAGACAACATGAAACGGCATTCACACCTTTCGAGAATATTCATAGGGAAATAGTGCAGAACAGGACTTTTGATTGGATCAATATGGATATGCTGATACATGTATGGGATAATGCACACTGGCAAGGTTTATTTTGTGTTAATGATTGGCTGACTGTACATTTTTACTGCTTATTACATGACTACAAAAATAGATTAGTAAATGAATACAAGATTGATTTGAGTTTAAATAATTTTATGTGAGAGGAAAGGATGTGTGTAGCAAACTAGCAGTACAAGAGAATGAAACTAACACAGCTATACAAACAATCAGCTATGGGACAATGAATTGAAACAGTTATTATACACAAATATTTAACTACAAAACGTCACGACTGACCAATCAGATTCAAATATTTGAAGGAGAATAGTAATACAGGTGAATAACATTTTCCTCACCTGTGGGACCTGATAAATCATGTACTACAAGGGACATTAAGAAAGTAAATAGTCATAAAGTTTGCTTTTATGTTGTCTTTGAAGTGTAATAATGTGTGTAATGAAGATTAATGAATGTAATGATGACTGTTATCTCAGTAATGTTCATAAACAAGTTCCCAGCGTCACTGACAGCAAGCTGTCATCACAAGTCACATTCCCTTTGTGCAGACAACAGCAAATTGGCTTCCTGTTGTTTTATCTCCCTCAGCTTTTCCTTAAACTTTCACCTCTCTCACATCCCTCCGTAATCTCACATGTCTCTGCAGACTCGATCTGAGAACTGGGCTTGAGCCAAGCAAGCTCAGACCAGTTTGCATTTTCACTTGCAGTTCAGAGCAAGAACAGGCTTGTCTTCAGCGAGCATTTAGATACACATCTTTATATACTTTAGGTCGAAAAGCAAAAGAAAAACAAAAAGCCATCAGCATTGTCATCACTTGCCGAAAACCATCAGTGAAAACTCATCTCACGCATCATTTGAGCTTGCGACATGCCAAATCCCCAGATGTAGTTTAGTTACTTTCTTTTTTTCTGCGTCTGTCCTTTTTTCGTCTCTCTGTCAGTGAGGCCACATTAATATAGGCCAGGCCACAGTACAGAGTGTCTACTGCTGCACCGCTGCTCAGACTTCTCTCACTACCAGTCTTCACTTCACCGTGTCGTGGTGCTATTAATATCCTCCTGGTGCCACCCTGTATTCTGCACATGATGGAGAATAAAAGACTTGGGAGTCAAGGCATTGTGGGATCTGCTGTACTCCATGGCGACTACTACAGTATAAAATGTGATGAATGAAGGTGGTTAAGCCTTTTATTCAGGTTTATTATCTGGTAATGCGCAGAACGTGCAGAAGCAGCAGCTAAAGTCCTAACGTAAGGCTGATGATGTTGATATTACTTGATGTATTTCATTTTTTGTCCATGAAAGCTCAATCTAAATCAGATCTAAATGATGTTCTGTGCCAGACAAAATTGTTAATTTAATTTAGCTGTGTAAATGTAGGCTTAATGTCGAAATAATGTGGGTTATGTTTTGATTTGTGGGAACTCTGCTCTGCCTTGCATAACTACAGTGCAGCTGTAGCCAGATAGCTTGTTTTATTTGGCTTTAAGGTTGTTGAGCGTTTCACTATTTTAAAGCACAGAACCGGCACAGTGAGTGCTGCCCACATTATTTATAACAGTTCAGAGATGCAGGAACCATTATTGGACATGTTTCTACACATGTCCATTAATTTTTTGATACAATTTCTCTGTGAATGAAGTGTGTGACTTTCTTGTAGGGCACTGGTAAATTTTGATGTGAATTTTGCTCCTGTCAATTTACACATATCAGCTTTATTGAAATTTTATGAATGACTCATGATAGTTTTGATAGTGATCAGTGAGTGAAAAATGACTAAAAAAAAATAAAACCGTAATGTTGTGCCATCATTTTACACCATTAGTGTGAAATTATATTATATTATATTTTCTGTGATTATTAAAATTATTTTTTATTATTAAATTTCAGTGCAACTCAGAAAACAAATCACATTAAAACATTACAAACAAAATAGATTTAAATGATTAAGAATAGCAAATCTAAGGAGTACTTAATACAAATTAGAAAATACATATATTATTAAATTATATTTTGTATTAACTGTATATCTTCCAATAACGGTATATCTTCCAGTTATTGCCTTTGTAAAGAAATCCTAAAATTTCATGAAAAAAATATTTATAGATTTTTTTTTTTTTTTTTTTTTAATAATGAAGTGGTTTAAGTAGTTTTAAAATACATATTAAATGATAAATGTAAAATTATAGATTTAAAATATAAAAAATATACTGTAAATGTAAAATGAATGTTTTTCTGTACAGCTGTTTTGAAACTATGTATTATAAAGAGCATTTGAAATTGGAATTGTGAAGCCATTATTGATCCTTACGACTAATTTTTGTTGGTTTTAGGAGTTGACAAACTCTGTTCTGCCCATCGAGAGCGGTTTGGATCTCTAAAAACATGCCCTTTGGACTCGCTCAACTTCGCCCTGCTGTTAGCATCAGGTTATGATTTGAGAGCAGTGAGTGGGTGTTGTATGGTTTAATACAGCCTTCACAAAGCCCCTTACACTTTACTCCAAGTCTCTAAATCCGAGCAGTTATTTTAAGCGTTCAGTCCTTTTCTTTTTTTGCCCATCAGTGCTCTTAATTACTAGGTCCTTTTTCAATGTAGCAACAGTCTTGTTCTTCTGGCAACCAGTGTCTCCCTCTGTCAGCGTTCGGCTGCTCAGACGAAGCTTCCTTGCAATTTTGAGTATTCAAATTAATATGCAAAGTCAGTAGTAGACCATTTGTTTTGCCATTTATTTGTGGATGTTACTACAGGAGTGGGCCGGTCACATGTGACGTCTCATCAGCTCTGGGCCACGAGATCTCCGCTGACATCCACTTTCAGGAGTATTTAGAAGCTCATTGTTCACTCAGTCATTCACACTCGACTTGAACCTGTTCTTCTGCTTTCAAGCTGTCACTGTCACTTTGATGTCTTGCCTTCTTGCCCCATTTTCTTAGTATAGATTGCCTGCTGCTCTGAATGTCAGTGGTGGAACAGCACTGTGAATAAACCACTTGGTTTGTCACCACCTTGCTTGTCTTGTGTTTTTGTGTAATGCAGGGAATCTGGTTCGTATAGGTTTTCAGAAAAGGTGAAGAACCTGGGCGTTGATGAATGACTGAGGGCTCTGTCCTTCTGCATAGCCTCAGGGCCCATTTGAAATGCAAAACGTACATCCACTCAGGCAAGTGAATGAGGAAGTGCATTGTATGGAAATCCCCGGTGAACCATATTCTTGCCTTGTAGAACGCAAAATTAAATGTTTTTTTTTATCATTTACTATCCATACAAAAAGAGCCTTCTGATGTGAAGCCTCCCTGTAATATGCTTCACGAAGGGGTGTTCCAATAATGCGTTTTACTTTACACCAAAAAGTACATTGTTTATTCTGATAGCCAAAAGTTCAGTTGTGGTCATAAGACTGGAGAAACCTCTTTCAGCAAGTTTCAGATCTCCCATGTGCCTTCTAGCAGACTTTAGGTGAGATGTCACATGACATGACTGTTGATGTATCAGCATATCAGTTACCTCTTCAGTCTGAAGCTTTTAACTCGTTGGTCTCTTGGTTTCTTGCACTATTCCTTTTCAAGGGCAGTCGGCTTGTGGTAGATTTACAGCTGTGCTGTACTCTTTCCATTACTTAATTATTAATTTAACTCAGAGGGTGTCCAAACTGCGGCTGGCTGCCTGTTCCGATGCGGCCTGGAGGATGTTTTAAAAATAGAACAGATTTTGGCTCGCTATTGTGAAATTATATGAAATTCTGAACACTGTATCTGTCACATACAGCCAAATCTCAGCGCTTCACCTCCACTAGTACGTTCTCTTTGCAGGTGCCATCGCACATTCTCAGTCCACTGTGATTCTGTTCTGCAGTAAAACACTTGAGAATTTGTATTATGCAAAGTGCTATACAAGTTGACTTCAAAGCATTATAAAATTGAAGTTGGAAATGTGTATGGGTTATGGATCCTTTGAGATTTTGTTGGTTTTAGACAAACTAAGATGTGGATCATGGGAGAAATGTGCTCTTTTGGACTTCAACTTCACCCCGTTGTTCATCAAAAAATGTCAAAGGTGTTGAATATTTTATATACAGTAGGCGCTGTAATGATTGAAAACACAATGTTTTATCTGCGCTACTGTTCAAAATTTTAGGGATGTGTATGGTTTTTTAAAAATGTTTTTGAAAGAAGTCTTATAGTCACAAAGGTTGCATTTATTTGATAGAAAACAGGTATTTAAAATTGTAAAAATATTTCACAATGTTGCCGATTTTAATGTATTTTTATTTTGATGAATTTTAAAAATGTAATTTATTCCTGTGATGCAAAGCATCATTACTTCAATTTTCAGTGTCACATGATCCTTCAGAAATCATAATATGCTGGTTTGCTGTTCAACAAACATTTATTCTTATTATTATCAGTGTTGAAAACAGCTGCTGCTTAATTAGTGTGAGTGTTGCTTTCCTGTGAAGTCTCTACCATAATGCTGTGGTGTTGTGGGTGTTTGCTAAGGTCTTCGTAGTGGTTTTTACCAGGTTGCTATGCAGTTCTGAGGGTGTTCTGGATGGTTGCTAGGTTGTTGCTTACTGGCCCAAGTCAAGCAGAGCCTACCTCCAAATTCTCTCATGTTTTCCTCATTTTGGTGCCTTGATATGATGCATTCATTGTTTTAATATCCGCCAGGTAAAAATCATGAATCAAGTTGCTTAGATAAGTAATAGAACAGCCATACAATTTGAGGTATTATTCATGTCTGTAGTATTTGCCAGACTTAAATACTTAGGAGTTTAAATCCCTAAGTTTTAGCAGTCGTAATAGTGATGCTTGCCTTAGCAAGCACTGCTAATTATAACTGCAGCATGCTTTTCTGCCGAACACAGAGAGAAATGATATGATTTACAGCAATCAATTGTTAATTCAGCTGTTATTGCATGCACAGCAGTGTGATGGATAGAGGTCGCGCTATCACTCTTTCATCTTTCAATCCACTCTTTATTTACTGCTGAGAAACACTGAACGTGAGGCGCAACAGCTTAGGGTTCAGGAAGTGTATTTATAAGTGATATATCACAGACCATTTCCCATCCCATTGCTCAACAGCGATGCAATCAATCATTTGCTGAGAGAGTTACTCCATCAGAAGCTGACTCTGTGTTTTTCTGCAACTTTAAAACGTTTCATCAGAATATTCATTACAGTTCCAGGTGCCTGGGCGGCAGGAGCAGCTCAGCTTGGCAATTTTGTCAGGAAGCCTCATTTATTTTACCTGGAAATAAAATATAAATCCTTAAAAGCAAAAATACGCATGGAAATCATGAGCCATGACTGTGCAATCTGTGGTTTGTCCATTTATCAAAGGTAGCTTTGTGTGAAAGCGCAGAATATTAAAACGCACACGCGCACACACACACACGCGCACACACACACACACACACAGGGTGTTCTTGTAAATTTTAATGTGACAAAGTGATTAAATGTGGGCTTAGCAAATGCCGTTTGCCAGTCTTTTAACAAATACCCATATGTTAAACTTTTCTGAAGTTAATTGCTAAATGTTAATAATTGTTTAAACATTTTTGTTTAATCAAATTAATAATCTTACCTTCTTTGATTCAAAAGCATAGTTAAAATTAAAATAAAAGTTGTCATCGTGCTCTCCCTCATGTTGTGCGAAACACATAAGACTTAGGATAATCTGCAAAACACAAATTAAGACATTTTTAATCAGGTTTCTGTTCCTCCATTGAAAGTCCAGATAACTAAACCTAAAAGGGTAATAAAGGCTTCGTAAAATGAATCCATATGAATTGAGCCGTTTAGTTCAAGTCTTGTGAAGTTATATGATTGCTTGATATGATACAATGATGTAATTTAGTAATTTATTTAAATCTAGACAATGATCAACACATAAATAGAGGACATTATATGTAAACATGGAAGCTTGTGTGTGTGTTTTGGGTTTGGAACAACATGAAGGTCAATAAATGAGAGAATGTTCATTTTTGGGTGAGCTATCCGCTTAATTTTCCTTTTTTGTAGCTATGTAAAGATTCTTTAAAATAATTTTTGTATGCTCAAACAAAAAATGGCAACAAATTAGTCTGAAGTGAAAAGAACAAGTGTAAATATTGACCCAGTTTTCGTCTATTGAGGAACTGCTCCTCTTATAAGGTGAACTACACTCTTAAAAATAAAGGTGCTTCAAAAGGTTCTTCAAGCGATGCCATTTTTGGTTCCACAAAGAACCATTCAGTCAAAGGTTCTTTAAAGAACCATCTCTTCCTTAACTTTTTATAATCTGAAGAACCTTCTTTCACCACAAAAAACCTTTTGTGAAACAAAGTTTCTTCAGATGTTAACGGTTCTTTATGGAACCATTTAGACAAAAAGGTTCTTCTATGGTATCGTGAAGCACCTTTATTTTTAAGAGTGTAGGCAGTTGTCTGCAGTCACAGCACACTTCTGCTTTCTTCTGATGCGAGTGTTGGCCTCAAACATGTGGTGAGCCGTCTGCATCTGAGTAAGTGGTCGGTAGCTGTAATGCTGGAACAGACTGAATGCTGCTTTATGTTTCCATTGAAATCACAGCATGCTGAGGCCTGGAACCACTGCTGTACTTGCCCATTTATTTGAAATCGTGTAAACATGATGTCTTTAAAGTCTAATTTGATATAGTAATGATACGCTTTACTCAGTTCCCTAATGTCATGTTTATTCTGTGGCAGCTGCGTCAGGTCTCGATCGAGCAAACAATGTTTGTGTTATTGATCCTTCACTGCTTTAGACAGTAATGGAGAGGTGGGGTAAGCTGTGCCACGTTTTATTGATTTGACCTCTAGTCAAGGAGAACTGAGAAAGAATCCCTTAGATACTTTAATGAAAATTGTTGTTGACAAGACCAATGTAATGGTATTTCCTGCATTTGGATGCAAAGCTCGCTTTTGGTTGAGCCACTGGCATGCTTTACCGCACAGCTACCATTTTGGAAAAAAAATAATAATAAAACAAGATTGTAGAAGTAATTTTTTAGATCTGAATACTTTTGTTTAACAACTCATTTTATCTACTTTATAGGAAAATTAATCCAACAATTTAAACCATTTCTAGCATAAAATGTTTTCAGTTTCCACGTGCACCTCTCATACTACATCTGTTATTGCATGTTTCCCTACTATATAGAAGGTGAAAAACTGTATATGAGATGAGTAAAATATCCGAAATCATAGTATTTAAAAAAAACAGCAGGCGAAAAGATGACGTGTATGATGTACTACTTCTGCCGAGATTTTGGCGCATTCTAATGTTGTCACGATACCAAAATGTTGACTTCGATATGATCCGTGACTGAAATATCTCAACACTACTACTTGACCGATACCAAGACAAAAACATAAAATAACAGGAAAAGTATTTAAATAAGCTAATAGGATATAATAGGAGGGCATGAGCTAGGGGTGGGAAATATGACCAAAATCTTATTGTTATTAATAATTAGAACATAAATGCATAGATGCAAGTGACAAACAAAAGGACGTATACTATAAAACTAAGACACAAATGAAATAAACAGTGTTTTTAGGTACAGTAGGTGTATTTAACAGTAGCATTCAAGTAAGAGATAATTCATAAACTGATTGAATTAATCAATGTAAAAGTAAAGCACTGCATGGTTTGAAATGTATGAATTGAGCATTAATACATTGATCCTTATTAAAGCTACTAAGGTTAGTCTGTCAAGATGAGTTAGTTATTTTCTTTTTCTTATTTTTACTTTTTTTTTTATACAGACAGCAGAAATATTGTCTGCTGTCACTTTAAGAGCTGCATGGATCCAATTTATTGATACACATGCGTTTTCTTTGAGCTGTTTACATTCATTTCAGTCACAAGGCGGGCATTTTAACATTATTGTGTGTGTATTTGACTGTTAAAGCGCAATAACTCTCGAAAGAGATCTGAATTCGTGATCGCATGCTGTCTGCGAGGGAGGAGGCTTTTCGTGCGTGTCGGGTGTGTGATAGCGCATGATACTACACTGTCAAGTTCAAGTTCTTTGTCATTATTGCACTTAACTGTTTTTAGCAATAAAGAACATCTGCGCTTTTTCTCATTTATGCATGTTTCTTATTCACTCTTAAACTGTCAATAAGTTTATGCAGTCCTGTGCTGCACGGATATAAAGTTTGGCTTTCATTGAAACGCTGCCATTGTTAAAGTAACGGTACTAGTAAAATGAGGAATTGTAAAGTTTTTTTTGTTTTTTATTTTATTTTTTTTATATAAAGTAGCATATCGTGATACCTTTTTAGTACCGCTATATCATGCAACACCAGCACATTTGATAGACACTTTACTCTCTAAGCAATAAGAGAGGATTTGTGAATGACAGTGAACCGTCGTAACTGATGTTGGTAGGTCACATGACTAAGACAACATTGCAAATATAGTACTGTATGCCTGAATTTCATTCATTCATTCATTTCAATTTCGGGATGCACACAGCTGCATGTGATAGGCCTAAATAAATGGTTGTGACAAAAATTGTGTAAATTTTGCTGGACTGGGTTTACCCAAAGACACATTTTACCCCACTTTCCCTTATAGGCTAATGCGTTCTTGTGAAGCGAGAGTTTATCAAACCATGCATTTGTTCCTCTCTCTCAGCAATGGTAGTGGCTCTGTGAGGTCCATCCAAGGTTGCACTTGACACCATGGTAAAGATAATTCCATCATTTTTCCCTTTCCTTACATTAGCGCTTCCATTGTTTGGCCTTGAATAAGCAGTTTTGAAAAGAGTATCGCCAGTGTCTTGCGCTTCAAAAATGAAATGGGGCCCTATATTCTGACCCTCATTATGTTTAACACTGAACTCCCTTCAAAATCAATGCCAGTTCAATGGCACTTTTCTTATCTATCCTGTCCCTTGGCTTTTTCTTCTTACGCTGTCTTTCTGTGTACACCGTTCTGTTTTTTTATTTTATTATTATTTTTTTTTTTGCCTGTGATTTGTATTCTCTTTACTATCTGTGTCTGTTCCAGAATGATGCTGCTATTGTGATCTGTCTGTTGTTGAGTAACTAAGATTTATACTGAGGCCTGTCAGTGTTTGCTTAGCAGGTAACCTTGAGACAGCGCTGTAACGTTGATCTTGTGGTTAATGACTCCCAATGAGAAAGGGACACAAGAGAAGATGAGCAAGATTCAGTTAAAAACACAGGTTCACTGACCTGCAATCTTAACCCGGCACAGTAAGTGATCACTATCAGAACTGATTCATTGTATTTTGCACTATAAACAATCAATGGATTCTTCTGTATTCAGCTCCCTGAAAACTGTTTTCACTTTTCAGAATAACTAGGTATTTCTTTAGTGTGGTGATTGGTGACGTGAGCTCTAGTGTGAGAATAATTAACTAAGAGGCCTCGTTACTTGATTTGTCAGAGTCAGAGACACTGAAGAGCCAGTTCACTCAGCAGTTGCCTGTGTCAGAGCTATGAGTGTCGTCTTCATGTACCATATGTGATGTTGTAGTGCTGCTCCATAAATATTTAAAACGTTATTGTTGTTTTTTTCCTGGGAAACACACCTCCTTTGTGTGCAAATGAGGCTCATTATAGAATTGTATAGAATACAGTAGTGCAGATTCATAATGTCAGCATTTGTAACTGTTTGCCTGGATAAATGTAGTTTGCTGTCTACTGAAATTATTTTTTCATTATGTTAATGATTCTTTCAGTGAATTTGGTGAAAGAGAATGACGAAACAATGACAACGTCATTAATGTGTTTTTTACAATAGCCTGACCAGTTTTGTCTGATTTGTCTTTTTTTTTAGCGAACTGATTCTTTTCAGTGTCATTCAAGAGTCTGTCTCAAACTCATTATTTATGTAAATTGATGCCCTTGAGAGTCATTAAAGGGAGGCTGGGAGTGGGTTCCCTTTTTAAAAATTATCTGTAATGTTAATTTTATCATGAGTATATAAAATATAGAAGCGCAGATTTGTAATAACACATTTGTCAGTTTTTGCTTGGGCAAAGGCAGCTAAATTAAAAAATAAAAGTAAAAATTTAAAATAACTAAAATAAAAAATTTATATGTGCTTAAATGCTGATGATTTTCATGACTTTTTTCATGGTGAAAGAAACATGAAATCCGAAAAAAAATAGCCAGCTTTATCTGATTCTTTTTATTCAATCATTCAAAATGATTAATGAATCTGTCTCAAACTCATGAGTTATCAGTTATATAAATTGATGCTCATAATAGTCATAAAAGGGAGTATGGGAGTGTTTTTTTTTATTAAAAAAAATAAAAAATAAAAATCATAATTGAAATATTGCTCAAACCATTATTCGAATCATGAGGGAGCTGAAATCGTCATATAATTAGAATCTGAACCAGAATTGTTCATTTCTAGTAAATGAGGGCCTTTTGAAAAGCGATGTTTGTGTACATTTCCCAGTGATCATGGCACAGGCTAATTGTAGCTTGGAAAGCATTTCCAAAACAAGATCCTGTCTAAAAAATATTTTCTTGCACTGTCTTTCAGCCATTGTCTGGGAACTTTTTTTATGACACTGCTTCCCTGAAATAGCCTTTTTTGTGCCATTACCATTTGCAAAATTCCTGCAGGTGCTAAACAACACAGACAGCATGAAAATAATCATCATCAGTAGAGTCATTCACAGTGGATTCCCTCCCAAAGGCCTCTTTTCCTTCTTCCTAACCCTTCGCCAGACTGTGGTTGATGTATAACTAATGAAATGAAGAGAGCGTATCTGAGCAAGCATCTAACCTAAAGGGCCTCACTGAATCATTCACTTTTTACAGAGCATTTTGACCTTTCTGTGAAACGCTGAAACTGCAGCCCTCACACACAAGCGTCGTCACAGCCCTGATACCCTTATAATTCTGTTTAGATGTTACACAGGTCCGCGTCCGTTTGCTTTCTTTTCCAAGGCCCTGGGCTGTGTTCCTTTACACCGGGTGGCATTTGGAGGTGGATTCAATCCCCTGAGCTCTGGAACCTGTGCCATTTCCTCTCCCCTCACACCTGCCCCTCCCCTCTCCATTTAGACCAGCCTGTTTGATCCGGGACCAGGGAACGCACTGCATGCCACGCTGATGTGTGAAGAGCCATCACGCTTCACAAAAAACTTACGTAATCCCTGGCTCTTCCCAACCGTCGAGCCAGAATATACTGATTGCGCCGCCACGTACGTTTTCAAAAGAAGCCGAATTGAGGGCAGATCCAGTGGGAGACGAGAAGATGATGCAGATGAAAGGGGGAGAAACAGTCGTTGACTGTTTTAAATAGCTGTCTCCTCTGACTCAGAGTGCGGATGTGGATGAGAGCGACTTGTATGCTGAAGATTTGCATCTAGTTTGCAGTAGATACGCACAAGCCTCTTGTTTCTCGAGGCTCCGAGTGAGGGACGTGAGTTATCGCTCACCACTGACGCATACTGATGTGCTGTGATTGAGTTTTCAGGTGATGAATACACTGATGCGAGCGATTTGGGCAGATATGCGAGCGCACTGGATCAGCGTGTTATCTGATACACGCCGTAAGTCCTGTCGGCGAGGAGCTGAACATTGCCGGACAGGTTGTGACAGCACTTAGCCTGTGGCCTCATGCCTACCATCCCTCTACCTGACGGGGCGGAGGTGTGGAACAGATGAACGGAGGTCCCCGATGGAGGGGGGCTCAGCACACACACACTCACTCACACACTGCATTAAACCCTCAGATTCTGTCTCTCAATGCATTCTGAATTATTCACACCAGCAGTTATGGTGCTGCCGCTCGCACTGTCCCGGGAAACGCTGGGGGGGCGAGAAAGAGAGTGGGCGGTGGGTGGGGTTGAAGTGTGATGCTGAAAGCCTGCTGAGATGGGATGACAGCGTATGTCGTCTTCATCGAGACCCTCAGAGACAGAGAAATGGTGGTGTGTGCGAGTGACTGACTAAAAGTAGCATTCTTAGATTCAGCTGAACTCTGCATTATCGTTTATGTGCTGTTAAAAAAACCTATATTTTCCATTTTACTAGTCATTAATAATAAGAAATGTGAATTACTACATAATTCACTGAAATCCAGGTTAGACAATGGAATTCCCCTAAATGTTGTCCCATTTTAAGCACAGTTGTCTGAACAACGAATTTTGAATGTAACAATACTGCTGAAATGTTAAGGGTTTTTGAGTTACCATGCTTGCTGTAAGGTTATTAATTTGCTCTTATGTCATTATTGTTAGTTATTTCTTGTGTTGTGATGTTTTTTAAATGTACATTACAGTCCTAACTGTCATGTGTAGCACCCAAAACGTCTTGATTTATTCTAGTGACTCATTTTGTCCAAAATATCCTCTCTCATTTGTAGCAGAGGAAAGTCTTGATTCATTGTAGTGAACAGAGTTGTTTTAAACGGCCCTCTCTCTCTCATATATAACACTGCAAAGTCCAGCTTCATTCTAGTGAATAAATTTGTTCTAAATGGACCTCTCTTTAACGCGTTACACTGCAAAGTATAGATTCTTTCTAGTGAATCGAGTTGCTTTAAATGGTCTTCTTTCTTTTATGTAGCTGTGGAAAGTCTAATTCAAGTGAAATTTGTTCAGATGGTATGTGAATGAAATTTGTGATTTGAAAAAACGCTGACTTTACTGCTTTGTTATGGAAATTAGTGTGTATTCTAATTTTCTTTTTGCTATTCTACTTTTCTGTTCATGTCATGATTCATTTATGTGAATGATGTCAGATGAGTCGATGTCTCCCTTATTTTTTGTTCATTCATTACAAAACAAAACAAAAAAAACCTCGTTTTTGTTCCAGGAAGATTTGCCTCCGATTTAAATTTGAAATTACATCATTTGATCAGTTATATATTGAAAAATATTTGAAAAGAAGATGATATAAGTACTTTAAATGCTTGGTAGCTGCTTTTTTAGTAGGTTTAGTGTAGCTGACTTTTTTAGAAGTGTAGTTTGATTTGTAGTTTAACTATTGTAAATGTAAGAGCAGCTTAGCAGTGCACTGTTTTAGAGAAGCTCTGATGGAGAGTAATCGTAACTGCCACCATTTTCTCTCTTTCTTGAGGGAGACTTGAAACGCATGCACGCAGAAACACCCACTCCTGTGACTAACCATAATCAAGCCAATGTTGACCTTAGGCCACAAAAGGAAACACGTGCAGAGATCTGGCTTCCTGGCTGTCCATCACCGTGTATGTTTAGTGCCAACGTTTCCTCCGGCAATCCCATGCTTACACAGCTTCGAGTCAAGTTGTTGCCCTTTTCACGCTACAGGAATGTCCCGGGTCACGAACTTGACCACAGGGGAAACACGCAGACCTGTTCCAGTGTTTCTTAGGGAATTTTTACAGTGGGCAAGCAACTGCAAACCCTCTGCCACACACAATTTGTCTTAAGTACATACCAAACAAAACAACAGTTTGTTTTTTTTTTATTATTATTTTTTTTTTTACGTAGTGTACCATTTATTTCAACAAAACTATGAATATGTATCTTTAACTACACTCTCTCACAAACTTCCAGGCAGTAAGCCATTTAAATTTCATTCAGTAACTTTAATTTGTTTCAAACTGATTTGTTTAAAAAAAAAAAAATTTTTTCGGGACGCTGCAAAAAGAAAGGCATGTTGTCTGTTTACTATCTTTTTATTATTTTGTGGTACCCACTCTTTTATCTCATCACATTCAGCTCAGATAATCTCCCAACTCAGGTAAAAAAAAAAAAAAGATTTCTTTTGCCGTGGTGCTGTACATTCAGCATCTTCGCAGTGTCTCTGCTGAATAGAAGTGCAGGAAACACTGTGTTCTGTTCAGTGACTATATTTCTGAATACTTGCCCCAGCTACTCCCTGTTTTTCATACAACAATACTACCAGTACTGTGTTAAAATGACCACACATCCTCTGATCCCCCATGTTGCTATCTAGTAAAAAAATGAATGAATAAATCATGTGATTGCATTCAGCTTTAAGAGTGAGATCTTACAACTGTCAAAAAACAAGCTAGTCCAGTCTCAGGAGCTTGATCACACTTCAGTTTGTGGGATCTCGATAAATTTGGAGCTGTGCTAAAACATGTGCTGCAAAGCTCAAAGTACACATTTCAGACCTTTATTTATTTTATTTTAGGGGTTGTTTATTTTTTTTAATAATATAATATTTAGCAAATATTTTAATTGACCCTTACAAAAAACATTATGCATCAGAAATATATATATATATATATATATATATATATATATATAAAAATAAATGTGTGTGTGTGTGTGTGTGTGTGTGTGTGTATATATATATATATATATATATATATATATATATATATATATATATATATATATATATATATATATATATATATATATATAAATATAAATGCAAAAAGTAATTAAAGTAGTAAATTAAAATAGTAAAAAGTAGTCAAAGTAGTAATTAAAATATAAAAAATAGTAATTAAAATTGGTGCCATGCCAACATATAGTGCCTTTTGCAAAATGGGCATCCCGAGTTCGAATCCCGGCTCGAGGACCTCTCCCCATGATCCTGCCCCCCTCTCTCTCCCACTTCACTTCCTGTCATCTCTATACTGGCCTATAATAACAACAGGCAAAAAAAAAGTGTACTTTTTGAAAGAGTACTACCCCAGTGACAGCTTTTGTACCTTTTTTTTTCTCAGAGTGTAGTATCCACCTTTTTCTTCAACGCGGAAGTAACTATGGGTGAGACTTCCGGTTCATTAGCCATTATAGATAAATAACAAGAAGAATAACAATGTGCAACAAACAGTAAAACTGTTTGCACTACAAACCAGTGTGTTCATAATTAAGATAATACATTAAAATGATATCGTAAGAAACACAAATTTTCAATATCAAGCAGCAAAACGAACTGTTTTGTACAGCTAAAAATATCTGGACGCTGATGAGACCGAAAGCTAGATCCATAAAAATTTACTAATGGCCGCACCCATTTTTACGGCAAGAAAAAGGTGGATAAACAGCTGTATAATGTTACCATGCTGACATTTAAAACAAAAGATGTCACAACAATACTATGATCAAGTGGAAAGGCAAAAATTATGACTTTTTTTCAAACACGTTACCCTGACTGGTTCTCCTGTTTGATGTTGTTCAGCTGATGTTGCTGTGTCGTTTTAACTGTTCATGTGAATGATCTCTCTCTTCTTCTTCCTGTATCTCCATGTGTCCATGTAGTGTGGAGGAGATGAGAAGCGAGTGGACAGCAGGACAATCTATGTAGGACAACGGCCATGTCCAGACACCGAGGCCTTCATCCCCTCTAAATTCTGTGACAACAGGATCGTGTCCTCCAAGGTAACTTCTGGAATTTGTTGTACTTCACCTTGTCACGAATCTGAAAGCACAAGCTGGGCCGTTGCTTAACCTCACTGCAGTGTAATCAGATTTTTACAGGATAACAGCATTAGGGGTTTGCTAGCTCCCTACAAGAGCCTGTTTGTAATTTTCCTTAGCTCGTAATTAGCAAGTGTTGTTTAATGCCATGGCAACTGCACCGCAGCGTTAACACATAAAAGATACGCTTCTCTTGAGCCCTTGTGTTCAGCCACCTGTTCCTCCAGGTGTGAAGAGACTGTTGGGACCCTCCTACTGCGTTTGAACTTAGAAATTCCTTTCCATTTTCTCTGTTTTCCTCTGCTCTTTCGTAATTCGCTCTTTGCAAACTGCAGTAAATCTTACCACCCCCCTTCCACCCCACGAAACTCCCTAATTTGCCTGTCAGAGCAGTGCTTGAGATCCGGCTGATAAATACATAGTTGCAATTAACGCTCAAGTGTTTGGGGTGGTTGACTCTGCCCCCCTTAATCTTGTGGGACTTCCTGAATCTCCTCATTCAGTCAATAGATGAGGAGTGTTTTAAGATACGAAAGGAAGAAACAAGGGAGTAAGAAGTAATAGATTTATCAGACCTGTGGCCATGCTGTGGTATCCGGTGATCAATTCCTCTCTGGCATGAGGCTCTAAACACACTTTAATTACCTGCACTGAGATGTTTACACTTCTCCATGCATCTGCTTTGCATCTTCCCCCTTCAAACTCAGCTTAACCTTTTCTCCATGGTATCCCTTGGATCCCGTTCTTCCTCTAAAAGAGGTCCAGACCTGCCACATCTTCTTGTTCACCTCAGTATAACATCTGCTCTGTTAGAAATGATGATGTATTCCCTTTTATCTTATTGCAGGTGCCCCAAACTGCCCTCTCTCACTTTCCTCACCCATGGTGATCCATTATTTAGCAATGATGGTTATATTAGTTGGCAATAGCTGTCCACATTCCAGTTATTTTTCTGTCTCTTTATCTCTCTCTATCTCCTCTCCTACATTATCCAGTCAGTATTTGCATTTATTTTCAGTTGTATTGCTGAGTTTTTGGCTTATTGGATATTTGAAATTCAAACAAATTATACTTCTGCCAAAAAAGTGCATTTTTCAGTGTATTATCTTTTATGAAATCATACAGCTTACTACATTTTTTAAATCTGTGTTTTTACCATCTTGCACATGTATTTCCTTTAAATATAAATTTAGACTATATTATATATTTAAATAAATAAATAAATAAATAAATAAATATATATATATATATATATATATATATATATAATAATGGTAAAGTCACAGCATCAAAATATAAAACACTTTCCTGTTTGCATTAGATTCAGCCTTATTTGATGTTAACTGTTATTCTTGAGCTAGTGCGCTTCTGCTGTTGTGTTCATTTCCTAAAAGAGAGCTGAATAAATAGCGAGCCACTGCCAAACGGATCATGTGGCAGGTTCCCCTTTCTGGGGTTCGCCGAACGAAGGCGGTAAGTCGCTAATCCAAATCAATGTAATACCTGCTGGCCCAGAGAGCTGCCGCCCGGTCACACACATCAGAGAGCTCCGGAGCTATTGAAGTCATCTCAGCTCCCTCTCCCAGAAAAGCACAAACACAGGAGCTGATGAATATTGAATGCATTTAATCCTTCCTCCTGCTTTTCATCAGGATTTGGGTTTAGATTCACATTGCTGTAAATGAATAGTTCACTTAAAAATAAAAAATTCTGTATGATTTTGCAGAAAGTCCATTCTATCCATATAATGAAAATGAATTGGAACTGTGACTGACACGCTTCAGAGATGACAAAAAAATCACCTTAAAATTAATTGATAATTTGTGTGCTATATCTTGAGTCTACTTAAACCATTTAGTAGCTTTTTGTGAAGCGAGTATAAACAATGACACAATTTCCATTTTTGGATTTTTTTTTTTTTTCTTTCTTTAAAACCCTTTTTACCACTTTAAATAAAGTAATTGACAGCTTGTTGGTTTTTTAACTTGTTACTGTTTAACAGTTTTTTTTAAATTTTTTTTTTATTGTTGTTTTGTTTTCTCACTTCCTCAGTACACAGTGTGGAACTTCCTGCCAAAGAACCTATTCGAGCAGTTTAGAAGAATTGCAAATTTTTACTTCCTCATCATATTCTTGGTGCAGGTAAGTGAGTGCATTTGATCAGTCATAAGCGTTTGCCATCCCCAGAGAGACAAACTCTCTGTGTGTGTGTGTGTGTGTGTGTGTGTGTGTGTGTGTGAGGATACAAGTGTGTTTATGTGTGACTCAACCCTGGCTGGTTCTGCCCCGTGCTGATCTGATGTCATTGGACCTGTGATAATGGCAGAGAGAGACAGCGAGATGGGGAAGCCTCTGCTCCGCTCCATAAAAACACATGAAGACAACCTTAGTTAAACTAGTGAGTGGAACCGTGTAAACAGCTCTTGCCGTTAGACAAGTGTGTGTATTTAATAAAAGGTAATGGTGGATTGCTGAAGAGCATTGCTGCTCAAAAAATGTCGTCTTATTATCAGTGTTGAAAACAGTTGTGCTGCTTAATGTTTTTGTAAAATCCATGGTATATTTTTAGGGTTCTTTGAGTAGAAAGTTCAAAAGAACAGCATTTATTTAAAATAGAAATCTTTTGTAGCATTATAAATGCTCAGTGTCACTTTGGATCAATTTAATGCATCTTTGCTAAATAAAAGTCTTATTTTCTTTCAAAAAATTCTTACTGATCCCAAACTTGAATGTGATAATATAGGACTATGCACTGGAAAATATAACTTTTGACCATTTTTGTTGGCTGCCTATGCAAAAACAAACTGGCAGTATAGGCTTATTCTCGAATACATGAACTCTAATGAATTGTCAGAAAGACTTTCAAACTCATGTTTGAAATATGAATTGGCAGTTGTCTGAAAATATAAAAAAGCATCTGACAGATCTTTTGAAATCAGAAAATTCATAGTAGTGCTGTCAAACGATTAATTGCGATTAATCGCATCCAATATAAAAGTTTTTGTTTACATAATACAGGTGCATCTCAATAAATTAGAATGTCATGGAAAAGTTCATTTATTTCAGTAATTCAACTCAAATTGTGAAACTCGTGTATTAAATAAATTCAATGCACACAGACTGAAGTAATTTAAGTCTTTGGTTTTTTTGTGATGATTTTGGCTCAAATTTAACAAAAACCCACCAATTCACTATCTCAACAAATTAGAATACTTCATAAGACCAATAAAAAAAAAAAAACATTTTTAGTGAATTGTTGGCCTTCTGGAAAGTATGTTCATTTACTGTATATGTACTCAATACTTGGTGGGGGCTCCTTTTGCTTTAATTACTGCCTCAATTCGGCATGGCATGGAGGTGATCAGTTTGTGGCACTGCTGAGGTGGTATGGAAGCCCAGGTTTCTTTGACAGTGGCCTTCAGCTCATCTGCATTTTTTGGTCTCTTGTTTCTCATTTTCCTCTTGACAATACCCCATAGATTCTCTATGGGGTTCAGTTCTGGTGAGTTTGCTGGCCAGTCAAGCATACCAACACACCATGGTCATTTAATCACATTTTGGTGCTTTTGGAAGTGTGGGCAGGTGCTAAATCCTGCTGGAAAATGAAATCAGCATCTTTAAAAAGGCTGGTCAGCAGAAGGAAGCATGAAGTGCTCCAAAATTTCTTGGTAAACGGGTGCAGTGACTTTGGTTTTCAAAAAACACAATGGACCAACACCAGCAGATGACATTGCACCCCAAATCATCACAGACTGTGGAAACACTGGAGTTCAAGCAACTTGGGCTATGAGCTTCTCCACCCTTCCTCCAGACTCTAGGACCTTGGTTTCCAAATGAAATACAAAACTTGCTCTCATCTGAAAAGAGGACTTTGGACCACTGGGCAACAGTCCAGTTCTTCTTCTCCTTAGCCCAGGTAAGACGCCTCTGACGTTGTCTGTGGTTCAGGAGTGGCTTAACAAGAGGATTACGACAACTGTAGCCAAATTCCTTGACACGTCTGTGTGTGGTGGCTCTTGATGCCTTGACCCCAGCCTCAGTCCATTCCTTGTGAAGTTCACCCAAATTCTTGAATCGATTTTGCTTGACAATCCTCATAAGGCTGCGGTTCTCTCGGTTGGTTGTGCATCTTTTTCTTCCACACTTTTTCCTTCCACTCAACTTTCTGTTAACATGCTTGGATACAGCACTCTGTGAACAGCCAGCTTCTTTGGCAATGAATGTTTGTGGCTTACCCTCCTTGTGAAGGGTGTCAATGATTGTCTTCTGGACAACTTTCAGATCAGCAGTCTTCCCCATGATTGTATAGCCTAGTGAACCAAACTGAGAGACCAATTTGAAGGCTCAGGAAACCTTTGCAGGTGTTTTGAGTTGATTAGCTGATTGGCATGTCACCATATTCTAATTTGTTGAGATAGTGAATTGGTGGGTTTTTGTTAAATGTGAGCCAAAATCATCACAATTAAAAGAACCAAAGACTTAAACTACTTCAGTCTGTGTGCATTGAATTTATTTAATACAAGCGTTTCACAATTTGAGTTGAATTACTGAAATAAATTAACTTTTCCACAACATTCTAATTTATTGAGATGCACCTGTATATGTGTGTGTGCTGTGTATATTTATCTATATATAAATACACACTCATACAGTATATATTTTGAAAATATTTACATGTCCATATTTATATTTATATAATTTACATTACATATAAATATATTTAATATACAAATATAACGTGTTTCTTAAATATATACGTGCATGTTTGTGTATTTATATATACATAATAAACATACACAGTACACACGCATATTACGTAAACAAAAACTTTTATTTTGGATGCGATTAATAGTTTGACAGCACTAATTGATAGGTAAAAAAATGTTTGAATTTAATTCATGATCCAGATTCTCACTAAAATTATCATTGTATATTATATGAATTAATTGTTATGGATCATACAGATTTGACATTATATGCTTAATGTGACTGAAAAAGATGCCTTCTTAGTCATTGACTAACTAAACAAGGCACATTCATTCTATTTTGTCCACAGCCTATACGTGTGCATCTCACAGTACATCTAATGTGCATCCATGTTGTGACGTGATCTGTGTGTGTGTGAGAGAGAGATCCCCAGGTGTTTGCCCATTTCTGGCGTGCTTATACTAATCCTGCTTTTCTCTGGAGGGGCTCCTTATCCTCTCTGACTAGCTCTCCCCACGCAGCCCACTATTATAACAGCACGAGGGAGACACACGCACGCCTGTCACACAAGAACTGCGCTTAAATCACCAGCCTCCAAATAGATCCGCATGATTCTCCTGAGGCCCATTGCGAACACACCATCGTCTTACGGCCATTTCTGTCTTCCCATGCCATTTTTCTATTCCTCATTTCTTTGTTCTCCCCCTTCTCTCTCTCTTTTTCTCCCTTTCTCTGTACGCCTCTGCAGCACGGCACTGCTGACGTCAGCAGCCAGGAAGCCCTCTGTAGTTCTTTTCAGCCACAAATAGACACTGACTGATAAAAAAGCACCAGTACGCTAAAAATAGCACTGCGTGCCTTTGCCGGGGTCCTGATGGGAAAAGAGAGATGGGAGGAGGGAGAAGGGGAGAACAGAAGGAGGGGAGGAGTAAAGGGGGATCTCTGTCTCTCACACGCACATTTTGACACACATTCTGCTGGAATGTTCTAAATACCTGTGTGTGTGTGTGTGTGTGTGTGTGTGTGTGTGTGTGTGTGTGTGAAGGCAGATGAGGGATTGCGCTAACAAGCAGTCAGTGTTCAGCCGAGTGGAAGTGTGCGTAACCATAAAGAGGAAATTAGTGCATAATGTTGTGAAATAAGACGATGTTTTTGGCGCATATTTCTTAGAATAAACGAATGTGAGGGATGGAAGGAAGTACATACAGCGTGTACAGTATGATTAATTGGTTCTTTATTTTGAACTATTCAGAATGTTAATTTTAAATGAGTTATTAATAATTCTTTTTATTTAAAAGCATGTGCAGGGTCAAACATGATGCAGCTAAATGTTGTGCCACACTGTAATGCTACAAAAACGGAACACAGGCGCATCTGTACCAAAAAACTCTAGTTTTAACGCAGGATTGTGCAGTAAAACAACCAAAACCATTTACCATACAAAAATGTCCTTAATGCATTATTTTTAGTACTGTCAAATGATTAATCGTGATTAATCTCATCCAAAATAAAAGTTATTTACAAAATATGTGTATGTACTGTGTATATTTATTATGTATATATAAAGCCACACACACAGTATATATCTTGAAAATATTTACATGTGTATATATTTATATTCACATAATTTATATTATTTATATATATATATATATATATATATATATATATATATATATATATATATATATATATATATATATATATATATATATATATATATATATAATTAAATAAATGTATTTAATATATAAGCATAACATTTTTCTTAAATATATACATGCATGTGTGTATTTATATAAACATAGTAAATATACACGGTACACGCACATATACTGTATTATGTAAACAAAAACTTTTATTTTGGATGCAGTTAATCACGATTAATCGTTTGACATTACTTTTTTTGTTGCACAATATAGTTAGTTTCATTTTATTATTTGCATTTAGGCTGTCTGAGACCTGAACAGACCAACAGAACAGATCTGTGACCCAGCAGTTGAGGAAACATTGGTTTACACTGTGCAAACACACACACAGGTGGAAGCCTGCAGATACGTTTTACAGCCAAGGACAAAAAGTCTCAATAAACATTATTTTACAATGTCTTAAACAAAGCAACCAACCGACATTATGAATTCCATGAACTATATATTTTATACTATATATTTGGGACACAGTTTATCACTCAAAAGTTGTTCATTTTTATCTATGCGGTTTTAAGTCACTGAAAACAAATTCTGTGCTAATTGACAACAGAGTTGAATGTCGCTGTGTTGGCACTGACGTAGAATCATATTTCTGTTGGCAGATGAGAGCAGACACATTTTAGTACAGCTTTTATGCACTGAATTTGGCAACAGGAAAAATTAGGATGGCTCAGTTGTTTTTTGAATAGAATATACAGTGCAGCAACGGTTCTCAACCTTTTTGTCACCATTGTCCATATTTCAATATTAATAATTTCAATATTTTCTTCTATATTTTCTCTGGTGTTTCTGCTGTAATTGACAACATTGCTAATTTTTTACTGAAACTGGTAGCGTTAATTATATTAAATTATATAATTAAAATATAAATGTAATATACTCTACTGAAATGAATTAACCACAATTCATTTTGTGGTTCTAGAATATTCTATAATTTGTCAAAAACATTAAATATTGAGGGGAGAAAACAAAATCTGAATTTAAAAAAAAAAAAAAAAAATTGAGCATTTCAAGTTATTCACTTTGCAGCTCCCTTAAATGTTGCTGAGGCTCCCCAGTGGGCCCCAACCCCTGGCTGAGAAGACAGTATGTTATATTAACAGGCTGTATTGTGGTTCCTCACAGTCTCATTTTCACATGTGGCCAATTAAGATGCGCCGTCTAGTCTCACTAAAGGTCTGTGTTGGTATTTAGTAACTCACAGGTTGTGTGTCTTCCTCTGTAAGGTGTTTCGGCGGTAACTGATGTGTGCAGCATTAGCTTTGGGAATTGGCTCCCTTGAGGCGGTGGTTAAATGGATGGTGTTTTGCGTCTACGCGGTGGAACTAGCGAGGTGGGTCTGGCAGTGATGGGTGGGGGTGTTTTGTATGAGCGTAAAAACGACGAAGGGGCAGCACTTCATCAGAGAACTGACTGTATTTCATTACAGTCGCTGATGAACTGTATCAGTGGCACTGTCTGTTACTGAGCGATCCAGGGGAATAAACTCCCATTGTGTGTGTGTGTGTGTGTGTGTGTGTATTAAAAACAGAAAGCAAAGGAAAGCATACTATAGGACAGACTGTCCTCAGCACTTTGGGCCGCATCTCTCTTAATATTTTTAATCGAGTGGGAAGCCGCAGTGGGCTCCATCCAGATGGGCCTTTATCAATTTATTAAATCAAAAAAAGGATGTGCGGGGCCGCTGGCCCCCACAACATCCATCACTTGCAGGAGCCACGAGCGCATTAGAGCGCTTTCTGCTGACCGAATCCCAGACTCAGCCCTGGCTCCCGTGGAGAAAGGTCAGTCTCAGAGAGAAAGAAGAAAGAGAGGAGAAACCCACCTGCCACAGGGGAAACCAGGGGTGGTATTCACAGGGGTCAGGTGCTTTCTTTGGTGTTTTTGTGCTTTCGTTACAAAAGTACCTTTCTGAACTGCTGAATTTGTTCAACTCTGCCATCATTTACTCACCCTGTTTACTCACACCTGTTCTTCCAAACCTGTATGAAAATGTTATGGTAAAAACCTCTTGACTGGTTAACAGTGAGTTCCTTTGCCGTAAAAAAGGAAAAAAAAAAAAATCTAATTGGACATTTTATGTCCTTTTTTTATTGCACAAATAACATTCATTAAATTCCCTGTGTAACGCTTCACATTTATTTGATGGTTTTACATTATGTAAGTGAAGACTTTTTGTTGTTAAATTAATGTTTATTACACTTTTAGTGTAGTGTGTGCTACCATGATGGTGTGTTGCGTATGATCCCATGCACCTTCTATATATTGTATTAATATTTACCTCAGCTTGTGGAAGAACTACTTGTTCATGTGACTTTCTCTTTACCACCTGGGCTTTTATGGTAGTCAGTAAATTATGAATTTGCAAAACAGATTTTAGTACTTTTGACAAATTAACATTATATCAATTAATTCATTTTCCCCTTTTTTATTTGATTTTTTTTTAAACAGTAAATTTAAGTTCAATCCACAAAACTTCAAATGTGGCTACCATAAAATAACTATTTTATGTAAATAACTAAATAACTAAAGACACCGAGCATCACAGTACAAAAAAAAAAATAAATAAATAAAAAACAATCACAAAAACAGAGGACAAGAAAGAGGACAGTCTGTGCTGTAAAGGAGATTATGGCAAGACAGTCTTTTCCTACAATCAGTAAATAGTTACTGAAACATTTTTTGTTACTTTGAAAAAAGAAAAAAACAAACAAAAAAGTTTGTTTTACCGTATTTCTTTTTTCTTTTTCAATGGGCTTCAAAACATTGACTTTCATTGTGTGCACAGAAAATCACTGAGGTATTTTTCAAATATTTTCTGCATAAAGAAAGTCATATAGGTTTTTGAATGACATAAGGGTGACAAAATTATGACAGAATTTCCAGTTATGAGTGAATTGTCCCCTTAATGTTGCTGTATCCTGAAGGTGTAGCAAATTAGCAAGAAAAGCCCTCTTTCTGCTCTTCCTCTTTCTTTTCCTGACGGCCGTGCCACTAAACAGCTGTCAACAGACACCTGGCAACTGAGAGATGTTTAAAGCATGGTGGGCCACTATTGAAAGATCTGTGCTCCTGTGAACATGCATGCGCAAATACACCGCTTGTTTCTCACGGTGCTGTGTCTTATTTTAGCATAAGCTGTGGGGCAGGATTTAAAGACGCCTGAGTGCATTTGGGTTGGTCTGCGAGCTGTAACTTGTGGCTGTAAAGTAACGGCTTGGGTGTGACATGAGGAGGAGGAGGATGCATGATTGGCTGAATCGCAAAGCGGTTTAGATGACGTCTAATGGCAGAGTCCAAAAGTGAAGTACGTGTGTGGATGTTTCAGATGGGTTGTTTGGGATTATTTGGTCTTAGACTGAGTAAGGGCTGAAAGCACTTTTTGGTGTTTGTGTGTTGAGTGTGTGTGTGATCGGGATGATGGGGATTATTAGCTCTGAGCTGGAGTGCTGCTGGTCTGAGATGGGTTTTCACCTTCTGAAGTCCTGCTGGGTTTACAGTCTCTCCCTACAGGAATTTTGGCACCGACACGGCACACACGGCATCTTTGTTTTTGAGCCCTTTTTGCAGTGAAGATGCCGTTTCTCACTGTGGTGTGTGGTTTTTGTGTTGGCCTCTTTCAGCCAGGCCCTGCAGGGTGTGAGAGGAAGACGCAGTGTGGCTGTTGTGCATAGGATGGACAAAATGTTCACACTCTGTGGTCTTGACTTAATAACCAACCTTTTTTTCTCTTCCACATATACGCAAACATAGAGCATTATAACACCAAGTGGCTGTGACCTTATGTTGTTTCCTGAAAGAGTGATGGTTTGCGCTCTCTACTGCATGACAAACCGCTCATGTTAAAGATTGGTGTTGATAGACTGGTGTTTAGTGTTTTCAGCAACTGGATCTTGGATGTTCAAACTCAAGCTATCCTGGTTATGATGTGACACGTTTTTCGTGTCCAGCTGCATTTTTAAAATACAAAATTACATTTAGGACTTTACATTTTAAAGTCCTAAATTACATAAATTACTAAAGGTCGACCAATAGTGTATTTTACCGATAGCTAGGTTGGACCACACAGGCCGATACCCATTAATCAACCAATAGTTTTTCAAATGGATACTGAATGAAAACCTATAAAATAGTGCTTTACTATTTAAAAAAAAAACAGTACTGAACCATACTTTGTAAATGAATAAAAATAGTCATTTTAATTATTTAATTGATCATTAAAGTTAGTTCATAGTTTATTAACTAATGTTAAAAGAAGAAACTTAAAAATGTATTAGTAATAGTAAATGTTGAAATTAATACACTCTAACAAGGAACAATACTTATACAGCTTACAAATGGACTATTATTGTGAAGTGTTACCAATTCATTTCAACAGTCATACTTAAAGGTGGCCATCATTAAATATCTACACAAAGACCATAGCATCAAAATTACATAAAGATATCGTATGTGTACTTGCGCTTTTCATTTGCTTCTATTCTAAAACACTTGATTATTATCTAATCAAAACAACAAAATATGGAAAGAGAAAGCGCAATATATATTATAACTCAATAAATGAAGCATACAGACTTTATTAGAGCCACAGAAAGGCACACATTTCACTGAAAAATGCACAATATACAATTTTACAGCCTAGGGTGAAGTCATTATGTACATTTAAAAACGATTTGGGACAAATATAATGTAATTTAATAGAAAAGTATGTGAATGGCGTTCTGTGGCTTTTTTTTTTTTCTCAGGATTTTCTGTCGGCTGCATTTAAATTTGCATCTGAATTTTTTCCGCTCTATACAGCACGCACAGCCTCGTGTCAAAACAAACAACACAAGGTCACAGTGATTTCAGCCTTTAGAGGCCGCTCTTGCACTGTATAATGACAGCTGACCCTTCACAGCCACTCCAGCAATGGATGCAACCCGGAAAACTATCGGCTTGGATTTTTGCCGATAATTCCAGCTATCAACTATCGGTGTCGATTAATTGGCAAAACCAAAACATCGGTCGACCTCTATAAATTACACACATACCAGTTTTCAAAACATTAGGCCCATAGTTTTTCATGATTGCTATTTTGAAAATTGGTTGATTTTTCTGAATCCGTATTATTTTTATGTTACTCTTAATGGTATAATTTTAAAGTGTGCAATTTTACATAATAGAATAATCTACTTCAGATTTTTTTTTTTAAGTTCAATACAAGTTAACATCTTTGGACAGTTTCTGTGACATACTTTTGATTACCAGAGAGCAAATCTCAAAAGGAATGTCCATTTCATTTATTTAGGCAAAATTGTGGAATATATATAACATGAAATTAATTATCGGCTGTAAAATGCAATTAATTATCGACTTAAATGTATTGTCTGGAATCGAGACTGTTTGAATATCCTTAATTTACAAAAATGAATTTACAGATTAAACATTTAAATATATGTCATTTAAAAAGTATAGCCACAAGATTTTGCATATTATACGGCACGATCCATAAGTTTGGTGTTGGTAACATTAAAAAAATGTTTTTAAAGAACTCCCTTATGCTCACCAAGGCTTAATATATTACTCAAAACAAATTTTAATTCAAAGTAACTGTTTGAACATATTTTAGAATGTATTTTATACCTGTGATGCAAAGCTGAATTTTCAGCATAATTACTCCAGTGTTCAGTGCTGCATGATCCTTCAGAAATCATTCTAATATGCTGATATGGTGCTCAACAAACATTTAATATTATCAATGTTGAAATCATGATACATTTTTTTCAGATTCTGTTATAACTAGAAAGTTCAAAAGCAGCATTAATTTAAAATTCTTAGTCTTTGCTGTTACTTTTGATAAATATAATGCAATCTTGGTGAATAAAATAATTAAATTGCTTAAAATTTTTACTGATCAAATACTTTTGAACGGCCATGTTGTGTGAGAATAGTCTCGCCTACCAACCTGCCTGTGCAAAGTTCCTAATTTCAACTCCTGTCATGACCATGTAAGACCAGTAATGTTTTTGCATGATACTCAACAGGAAGGGACATGATGCAACTATCCACAAAATATTGCTGATATAGAGACATGTACACCCACAGGAAAAGTAGGTAACAGATAGCTAGAATTTCATCTGCCGTGAATGGTAGCATCACTGATGGGTGCACTTTAAATCTCAATTAAATGCAATTTCAGGATGAATACATTTTTGGACCTTCCCCCTTTTTTGGAAGTGATTCTGTAATTCAGCTTTGTTAATAATACATACATGTGTCTCTTCTTATAGGTGATTGTTGATACCCCGACCAGCCCCGTGACCAGTGGTTTACCTCTGTTTTTTGTCATCACAGTGACGGCCATCAAACAGGTTGATTGTATTATGTTCTGAATATGCTTCTATCTCTCTGTATTACTCTAGCTATCACTTGATGTTTTATAGCCATGTGTCACTGTTTAAATAATGCTGACCCCTTCCGAGAGTCCGCCTGACCCCGGAGTCCATCTCTCACAGACAAAACAAATGATCCAAGGGCTTGTCACAACACAGTGGTCCTCTCGCAGCTTTAGATGTATTGTTTTTCCACCGGCCTGCCGTGAGCTTTTTTGTAAAGCACAATGGAAGGTGGACTTCCTTCCAGATATCTGTGGCCTCACACTGAGAGGGGCTCAGGCCTTAATTGGACTTTGAAATAAGAGCCCAGGGGACAGTGTGACCCCAGCCCACTTTGACTTCAAATGACTCAACTCCCTCAGCTCATTCGCACAGTTTCCATTATTAATACAGGCCTGCTGTATGTGATGGAAATTCTCAGAGAATTGTTTTATTTTTGCATGTGAGATGATGTGTTAGACCAGTGGTCCCCAACCACGTTCCTGGAGGCCCCCCAACACTGCATGTTTTCCATGTCACCTTAATCAAACACACCTGATTCAGATCATCAGTTCATTAGTAGAGACTCCAAGACCTGAACTGGGTGTGTCAGAGAAAGGAGAGATGCAAAATGTGCAGTGTTGGGGGGCCTCCAGGAACGTTGTTGGGAGCCACTGTGTTATACTGTCTCAGTCCTCATTTGACCCTCTGCGTTTTCACACACACTGGCATACTGTTCTCACATTCTCTGTGTCTCTCCTCAGGGTTATGAGGACTGGCTGCGGCATAAAGCAGACAACGAGGTGAATAAGTACCCGGTGACGGTGTTAGAGGACGGCCGGTTGGTGAAGAAGGAGAGTGAGAAGATCAAGGTACCTTTTAGTTGCTGCACTCTCGCCAAGTCTCTCATACAACAGGCACCGTGTTAGCAGGGTGTGGCAAGCTGCTGTACTTTACGGGTGGACAAAAAATATGCCCACTAGGGGCGTTCACAGCCGGGAGTGTTTCCTTGCTGTATATGGAATGGAACAAATGTGTTGTACACTGTGAAACAGTTAGGGTCACAGATGTTTGGAAGAGTTTGCCAATACAGCTGGCTGAATGTTATTTATTTGTGTTGTTGCTGATAACCATTTTTGTAGCCATACACTACCGTTTTTAATAATTTCTTTTTAGACTGAAAAAGAAATTATGTTTTTAATTATGTTAGACTGAGTCTTGTGTTAATGTCAATGTGCTTCTGGTTAGGTGGGTGATGTGGTCAAAGTGGTGGAGGATGAGACCTTTCCCTGTGACCTGATTCTGTTGCAGTCCAGTCGAGAAGACGGTACTTGTTTTGTCACCACAGCCAGCTTGGATGGAGAATCCAACCACAAAGTGAGCTTATGCATTCAGTCTTGTATCCTTTCTGGTGTTTTTCTTCTTGTAATCACAAATATAAATGTCTTGATATAATGTAGATTTTATTCTATAGTTTTTGCTTTCAGAATTGCCTAGAGTGAATTCTGTTCAAGTATAAACAGAATATGAAATATGGATTCGTAAACCATTCCTTTACTTTCCTTTAGCCAAACTCTTTAAATAGGTGGCCCAGATCTTGTCATAATCATCCTTCTGCTCCTAGTCTTTCTCCCACTTCCATCCGTCTGTATTTGTGTGTACAACATGACCTGGAATACTAATTTGCCTGTCTTTCCCGCAGACACACTACACGGTGCCAGACGCAGAGAAGGACCTGCAGGCTCTCACTGCCGCCATCGAGTGTGAACAACCCCAGCCTGACCTCTACAAGTACGAACTCCTCTAGCACAAACACTCATTTAACTGAAATCCCTTTCGCTGCCTCATGATGAAGCAGAAGGCATTGCGATCGTTCAGCTCAGCTGTTCTCTGTAAGTTGTTTAATTTCAGATCAGCAGCTCTTCCATTCCATGGAAGAGTCAGACACTATCTAGGCTGTCTGTTTGAGTATAAGAACAAACAGACCTTGAAACAAACACAATTTGCAAGTTTAGAGAGGAAGTCCTTGGCCTCCCAACTGTAATAGCAGTTTAACTCAGCAGCGTCCCCTATCGTTAAGCACATCTCATTAAAGCCTCTTTAGGCAGAAGAACATTTGCATTTCTGATTTCTAGAGCACCAGATGTCGCCTGCTAAAATTCAGTCTATAAAAAAAAAAACTTCAAAGGGCTGTTGCCAATATGCCAGACTGTTGGGTCATCACCAATGAGCATCTTCCTTGTAATTGGTTCATTTCGTACAAGGCTCATTTGCATAGTGTACTGTACTAGAATACAGATATTATCATCAAGCCTCTTTAATGGGAAGGAGTCTATATAAAACAAACGAAACGCTAATGCATGTGCATGATGGCGTCAGTTCTTTACCTCCACTGAATGTTTTCATTTTGACCTCATCAAGTACTCTGATTACATTCCTGGGACGTCTATGCATTCATTCCTTGTGTGTTTGTGGTTGAGAGAACATATATGAGCGCGTACGTGCTTGACTGGAGCTTGTTTGCTCTATTGCAGGTTTGTGGGTCGAATGCACATTTACAAGCTGGAGCAGGAGCCAGCAGTAAGGTGAGACCGTCTTTGGTCCGTTCCCATGGGCCCACTATATCCCACAGTACCTCCTAGTCACTTCAGCTCTGTCTTTTCCCTTTGCATTAGCCTCTGATCATTATTCCATCGACCCGTAACGCCATAGCAGCATTAAAGTAAAGCCGGCCTGGCAGCTTCTCAAGCCCTGCACGCTCTTCCATTTGTCACTGGGCCGTTTGAAATGTTTTTATGAGTCTCTACGCCGTGTCCTTCACGAGAGCGGGCCAGGCCAAACCGGCCTACATATTTCCAGCAATGCTGCTCATTAGGAGCCACTTTAACGTGGGTTTGGATGCCAGGATGTGTCTTTATTGACATAATTGTTTGTTTTTATGGTTAGATCTTTGGGCCCAGAGAACCTTCTCCTAAAAGGTGCTACATTGAAAAACACCAGGAAGATTTATGGTAGGCCCTTGCACCTTTTAATTAGACAAATTTTTGATGACGAGGAATTACATTCACCCGAATCACTCTTTTTTGCTTTCCCTTTTAAAGGTGTCGCAGTATACACAGGCATGGAGACGAAGATGGCACTCAACTATCGGGGCAAATCTCAGAAACGGTCAGCTGTTGAAAAGTAAGCGAGTGAGGAGAGCAGCATTATACTCTAGTGTGCAGTCATGTTGCACACAACATTATTATTATTATTATTATTATTATTATTTATTGTTAAGTCTTATTTAAATGTTTCTGTTCTCATGTCAGATATGTATGTGTGTATGTATGCATGTATGTACCAAGAGCTTCTTAAAAAGCAACAAATTCCTTGAGTTTGCGCACACTTGGAGAATAAATCTGATTCTGATATTGATTTTTGGATTATTAGCAATGTTAATTTGAATGATTTGATATTGATTGCAAATACCAAGATTGATCTGTGTTTTTTGGTGGATGTAAAAATATTGTCTCCACATTAATATTCCTGAATCAGTATCAAATCGAGTGAATCAGTATAATGTGAATCAGAATTCAATTAAATGAATAATGTCTACCAAAGTTCATATAAATAATATATAGTCATCTATAATATCTTTCTGCAGAATTTAAATATATAAATATTTATTTATATATAATATTATTGACAAACTATACAGAATAAAAATTAAAAAGTAAAATAATCATTATTAAAATAAAAGTGTAATGATGATAATAATAATAATAATAATTACTATTATTATTATTATTTTTAATAATAATAATAATAAATTAAAAATAATAAGTGAATCAGGGAAACTTTAGTGTTGTTGTGCACTAAAAATTGCTTAGCATCTTATTTTGGCATGTTTATATGGTTTTATATGTACGTAACATAATTAAGTACATATGATCATGTGTGTTTTCTCTTCTTTGCAGATCCATCAATGCCTTTCTGCTGGTGTATCTGTGTATCCTTATCAGTAAAGCTGTTGTGTGTACTACGCTAAAGTATGTATGGCAGAGCAAAGAAGGTCAGGATGAGCCCTGGTACAACCAGAAAACTCAGAAGGAGAAAGACACTAATATGGTGAGCAGTCTTGTGGATTTCACATCTGACCGATATGAACATGATTACATGAATCAATTAGCAACTCCCTCTTTATCATCAGTCATTCTTGATGCAATTAATGTAAATTATGAGCTAATCTGGCCTCAGGTGGCTGTGGTCAGCTCTTACACAGATCATACTTAATAAATCATAATTAGGGATTAGCTTTATGTTTAACCTTTGCTGTTCCAGACATGATATTGTGTCTTTGAAGAGACTGAATGCAGGTGTTCTGTCTTTGTTTCAGTATTTGAAGATGTTTACAGACTTCCTCTCCTTCATGGTCCTCTTCAACTTTATAATCCCCGTGTCCATGTACGTAACCGTGGAGATGCAGAAATTCCTTGGCTCTTTCTTTATCACTTGGGATAAAGACTTCTTTGACCCGGAGATCCAAGAAGGCGCGCTTGTCAACACTTCAGACCTCAATGAGGAACTTGGCCAGGTTAGACACTTTGTTCAAACCTGAGCTCAGATCTGACTCTTTAGCTGTTTGTTTTCATATGTAGAATAAAATGTGTTTCAGATGATTTCAGAAGTCAACCATGACATGAATATATTCTGAGCTGTCCCTGGCTCTTCCATGGGTAGTGGGGTCATAGATCACCCTTGGCTGGTTATGCAGATGATTACTCTAAATTACAGGCCATGCTTCGTTAAACTGATTTATGCAAGCAGACTGGTTTTGTATCAAATTAATTGTCTGTCCTTATCCTCAGACTCTGTTCATTTGAGAACGTGCTTTATTGCCTGGGTTTATAGTCGTTAAGGTCAACATTTGTCTGCGCACTGCAGGTGGAATATGTATTCACAGACAAGACGGGCACGCTGACCCAGAACAACATGGAGTTCATCGAGTGCTGTATAGACGGCTTCCAGTACAAACACAGAGACGCCCGGAGCGAGCTGGATGGCTTCACTGTGACGGACGGGCCTGTGAACAAACTACAGCAGAAGGCTGGACAGGTGAGTTAAACTCATTCTGAGACCCCAAGGACCTCAGATGGGATTGATTTTACATTTACGGATTGTGTTGTTGGATTTGTACAACTCAATATGTAAACTGACTGCAGACCTCTTGAATTATAAATCCTCTGAGGCTGCGATATAAACACAAAGGCAGTAAATGTCTAATGTTTGTGTTGGCAGGCTATGAAGGACTAAAGTTATTTGTATTTACATAACCTTTTTTTTGTTTGTTTTTAACACTGTCCTATTCATCATAAATGGGCAGTCCTTTGAGAGCATTTCTTTTGTGAGGGCCCTTGTCAGTGTGTACTAGTGCACGTGATCTGTATACTAGGGTTGTCATAATAAGAAAATGTTAGTAATCAATACTGATACCAGTGGAATTTCACTTTTCTCTACCAATTTTGATAAACAATTATGGTATTGTACTAATAATATTTATATTATATTATATAAATATTAACATTTTTATATAACGTAATGATATTATTATAAATAATATGTTATTACATTATAAATATTAACACATGAAATTAAAACAATGGTGTAATCTTCAAGTATTTCTCAAATGAGCTTCATTTAAAGGTGAACTTTTTTTTTTTAATTGAAGTCACTAATACACACTAAAGGCCTGTTCACACCAAGGACGATAACGATAAAGATATACTTCCAAAAAACGTTCTCAGTATTAAAGAATTGCAGAGCCCACACCACAACTACAACGATAATTCAAAGAGAAACAATATCGTTGGAAACACTTTCAGAACAATTTTTTTTTTTTTTTTCACCTGATGAACAATAAAAACATTGACACCCAATCAGAATCAATCTTGCTCTAACGAGCTTGAGAATTTAAAGCGGCAGACGCGCGTGCGCTTGGAATGAACAGACGATATCATCCGCTGGTGTGGATGCAAATATAGTTATCTTTATAGTTATCGTTCTTGGTGTGAACGGGCCTTAATACTGTTATAGACTTTATTAAAAAAAATTTATTCCATTTAAGTTGTTTTAATTTTTTTGTTTTTGTCCATTAGTCGTTTTCATTTTTCTATTTAGTTTTTTTGAATTTTTGTTTTAATTTTATTAATTTTAGTACTTCATCCTAAACTTATTATTATTTTTTTTTTTTTATTTCAGTTAGCTGCAAAGGCAACATTTTGAATAGTTTATCTAATATTTAGATTTAATTTTATTTCAGGTTTATTTTTCTATTAACAACACTAATTTTCACAAATATGGTTGTGTTTATAAGAATAATGTGTCATTTTGAATGCCTTTTTATTTCAATCTATCAGGAGAAAGAGGAGTTGTTCCTGCGGGCCTTGTGTCTGTGTCACACGGTGCAGGTGAAGGAGGCTGGATCGGAAGAAGTACTTACGGACCAAGTTGACGGGATCGACGGGATGCTGCCCCAGCCAGAGGAGGAAAGAGGCTTCATCGCATCATCTCCTGATGAGATCGCACTGGTCAAAGGAGCCATGAAGTAAGATAATGATATGTTTCTTTTTTGGTCTGATGATAACCCATGCTGGCACTTACAGGCATAACTTCTCTCCTGTTTAGATACGGCTTCACCTTCCTTGGTCTGGAGAGCAAGAGCATGAAGATAAAGAACAGGGAAAATGATATAGAGGAGTAAGTCATTACCCTTGAAATTAGAGACTCATTAAGAACAATGTTATTGCTAATATGCTGCATTAGTACTTACACCCCTAGATGTTTTTAAGTTATATAAAAAGAGTTTTATGGCAGTTAAGGGTCTATATAAGATTTATCTGATGTTTCAGGTACAAGTTGCTCCATGTTCTAAACTTTGACCCAGTTCGACGGAGAATGAGCGTCATCGTGCAGACCAAATCAGGTGAGCTGGAGATCCTTAGTGGTGCATGCTATGGCTTTTACTATTGCTCATAATCGGGGTTATAGATTTGAATATACAAAAAACACGTCCCACACCATTCCTCCTGGTGGCATGAATGATAACTCAAACCATGTGAAATGGCAGACCTTTTGTATCTTTGTTTTAGGTCATGTCTCTCTGTTAAGGTTAAAATGCTTCATGTATTTCACTTCAGAATGAATAGCTGCTAAGTAAAAAATTTAATAATTTATACTAACAGTCACTAACCACTCAGAACACAGCAACCACTTAGCAACCTCCATGAACATCTTAGCATTGTGCTTGTGAGTTTTGCAGATGATGACTTTGAATGTCTCTCACCTCTGTCTTCTACTGTTTATTTAGGGGAGACGTTGCTTTTCTGTAAGGGAGCTGATTCTTCCATCTTCCCAAGAGTCAAGCCAGAGGAGGTGGACAGGATTCGCATGCATGTTGAGCGAAATGCAACGGTACTACAATAGATTTCAGCATGATGCAGCGTCTTTAATTTCCAAGGATGAGATGACCATTTTGATTTTTATACTGGAATAAAGCATAAACCTCCTTCATTATATCTCTGTGTCGAAAGAGACGTCCTGTAGAGACATTAAATATTTAAAAGGTCAGTCAATTCTGGCCTAATGGCATGTTTTCGCTCTCCAGGAGGGTTACCGTACACTGTGTGTGGCCTATAAGCAGCTGAGTGCTGAAGAATATGCTGTGGCAGACACTGGGCTGAGGGAGGCTAGACTGGCTCTCCAGGACAGAGAGGAGAAACTCATGGCCATGTATAACCAGGTGGAAACAGGCATGAGTTTGATTGGAGCGACCGCTGTGGAGGACCGGTTGGTGACCCAAATTGATATTTACGCCATGTTGTTTTCTCAAAGGAATACTCTGAATAGCCTAACGTCTTAACATCTTGTGTCCCAGACTTCAGGAGGAGGCAGCAGAGACCATGGAGGCCTTGCAGGGTGCTGGGATGAAGGTTTGGGTGCTGACGGGGGATAAAATGGAGACTGCAAAGTCTACCTGCTATGCCTGTCGTCTGTTCCAGCGGGGTACAGAGCTTCTGGAACTGACTGTGCGGACACTGGAAGATGGGAGGTTAAAGCGTGAGGAGAAACTTCTTGAGTTGTTACGGGACTACCATAAAAGAGCAGTGCAGGACGCCCCACCTGTCAAAGCTGGGGTCACCAGGTCAGACCCTTGACCTACTGGCTTTGTTGTAAATGTTTGGCACAATTTAGAAATAAAATAGGACTACATAAACGACGACTTCTAAACAGTTAAAAATTCAGTATTGACAGATATATTTAATTTCAACTGATACTGATAAATGAAGAAGAAAAAGTTGAAGTACACAATATTGAATTTTTAATTGTTTGTGCTTCCCTTTTTTAAATAAAATTGCTTAGATTTTGCGTCACGCTATTTAATGTCATCTTAAGCAAATCTCAAAATGAATATCAATTTTTATACTTTAAATTATAGTTTTTAATTGTTCCTTTTGTACTCTAAATTATATAAAAGCCATGTCCTATTTTAATTTACATGTCCTAATTGAAACCATTTTAATTTTTAGTTTTTTTATTTATTTAGACAAAATTGTGTAGTTTCAATATCAACCGTTTATCAGTTATCGGTTATAACGTGAAAATAATTATCGGTTTATCATATTAGCCAGAATTTTAATATTGGCACATCTCTTGTACAATTGGGCAGAATATTTAATTACCTCTAATTTAGTGTCATTTTTGTCCTGCAGGAGCTGGTCTTAAATATATCTGTCAATATAAAATTTTTAATTGTTTATGCTTATTTCCTCTTTTTATAATTTTAAAGACCTTTGCGCCACCTAACACTTAAGTTAATCTTAAAAAACATAAATTTAATAATTAATACTTTAATTACTGTTTAATGTCATCTTTAGCAAATATCAAAATTAATATAAATTTTTTTTATTATTATTTTTATACTCTAAATTATCTTAATTTACTTGTAGCATTTGAGATGACTGATTTTAATTTTAAGTGTTTTATTTTTCATTTATTTAGACAAAATTGCATACTTTTAATATCAACTATTTATCAATTATCGGTCGTAACATGAAAATAATTGTATTTTTATCGTTTTGGCCAGAATTTTAATATTGGTACCTCTCTAGTACAATTGTGCAGTATATTTAATGACCTCTAATTTAGTGTCATTATTGTCCTACAGGAGCTGGTCTACTGCAAATCAGGATTACGGCTTCATCATAGATGGGGCGACGTTGTCGTTAGTGATGAACCTACCGCGTGAGGCGGATGCCAGCCAGTACAGGAGCCTCTTTCTGCAGATCTGCCAGAACTGCACTGCTGTGCTCTGCTGCCGCATGGCCCCCCTGCAGAAAGCTCAGGTCACACCTGCAGACCGGCATTTTGGTGGCTCTTTATGGTGCTTATAATAACATGCACTTATACTTTATGAATTAGTTGGCTAAAATTCTCCTTTATCCAATTTAGATGGTGAAGATGGTGAAGAACTCCAAAGGTTCCCCAATCACTCTCTCCATTGGCGATGGGGCCAATGATGTTAGCATGATCCTTGAGGCACACGTGGGCATTGGTGAGTAATGATGCTGAAAATTCAGCTTTACAATAACAAGAATAAATTTTAAAATACATTAAAATATTTTAAAAATTATATAAAATATAAAAAAGCATTTTTCCGAAGATGGAGTGTAATGTTGCTATTGTCTGTTCAGGTATTAAAGGTAAGGAGGGCCGTCAAGCTGTGAGGAACAGTGACTACGCCATTCCTAAACTCAAGCACTTAAAGAAGCTTTTGCTGGCTCATGGGCATCTCTACTATGTGCGCATTGCGCATCTTGTCCAGTACTTCTTTTATAAGGTACGTCTGGCATCCAGTGGACCATGTTTCAGTCTGTAAATATAAATGTAGTTGTTTTAGTGAATCCTTTTGAAGATTTAAAGCTTTTCTTCTTCTCTCCTGCAGAATCTTTGCTTCATCTTACCTCAGTTCCTGTACCAGTTTTTCTGTGGATACTCTCAGCAGGTACAGTATGTACAAATAAAGGGCTTTTTAGAAGACTACGTCCCAGCAGGTCCTTCTCCTCTGCTCTTTCCTTTGCAACTTTCCTCTGAATTTCTCTCTCTGCCCTTTTTTCTTCTGATATATATATAACAAGCACAAACTAATACAAAAATTCAATTAGCTTTGGTGTAGTGGTTAGTGCTTGTGCAAATTTTGCCTTGGCACTCAACATTAGGGGTTTAAATCTGGCCTGCGTTGTGTCCGATCTCTTTCTTTCTTTCTCCTCTAGTAGAGCACTTTTACTTCTGCTTTTGCATCTATAAAAAAAGAAAAGAAAAGTAAAATATAAAGAAAAATATTAGAAATCACCTCTTAGTGGCTCAGAATTGTCTGTGATTTCCTATAATTGGGTTTCGAACTCACATTTTTCAGCATGTGTTTTGTATGTGTGTGTGTGTGTATATATATATATATATATATATATAATATCTCAAGTGACCATTGCATGCAGCCACACAAGTCAGAGTTTCCCTCTCTTTGTTGTGTGCATATGTGTGATCTCCTTAACGTGGTATTAACCTCCCCGGTGCCCCGTCCTTCCCCTCGTTCCCCTTCCCAGCCCCTGTACGACGCAGCCTATCTGACGATGTACAACATCTGCTTCACCTCCATGCCAATTCTGGCCTACAGCCTGCTGGAACAGCACATATCCATCGAGTTTCTGCTGGACAACGCCGCCCTCTACAGGTAACACTCTGCACTGCAGCTCTTCTGCTTATTTAATTTGTACTGTGCTGTTGCTGATACACCTTTTTCTTACAGAGAAATAGCCAATAATGCCATGTTACGCTGGCGCCCCTTCCTCTACTGGACAGTATTAGGAATTTTTCAGGGTCTCCTGTTCTTCTTTGGTGTCCGTTTCCTGTTCAGCAATCCAGCCTTACAGGATAATGGACAGGTTAGAAATGGTTGTGCTTTTTAATATGTCTGTGAATAAAAAATTGGGAATTGCATTTGATTTACTCCTTCCTTTTTCAGGTCTTTGGAAACTGGTCTTATGGAACAATTGTCTTTACCGTCCTTGTTTTTACTGTTACATTGAAGGTTGGTGGCTTAGTTGGTCTAAAACTATAAAAAGTAACTCAGATCTTCATTTGTCAGAGACTGACTGTTTTCCCTCTCCCAGCTGGCTCTGGACACACGGCACTGGACCTGGATCAACCATTTTGTGATATGGGGCTCTTTGGCTTTCTATGTTTTCTTCAGTTTCTTCTGGGGAGGCATCATATGGTGAGGAAACGTTAAAGTCGGCATGAAACGGAAATTTTTTGTGTTGCAGCTCCACTGTTGATCATTTCCAGTCAGCTTTTATTGTAGAATGAAGTTGGTATTGTCTATATCTTTCCTTCTCTCTCTTATTTCCTAGGCCGTTTTTGAAGCAGCAGCGTTTGTACTTTGTGTTTGCCAACATGCTGAGTTCAGTGTCTGCCTGGCTGGTTATCATCATCCTCATCCTCCTCAGTCTGCTGCCAGAGATCCTTTTGGTGGTCCTTCGCAAGCCCAGAGGCCCCCATTCACGACAGGTATACCTCTCCTTCCCTTTTCCTCTTTGAATTCTTCCTTTCTACCATATCCATCAGATTTTCTGTTATTCCCCCTGATTTACCTACTCTTCTGTTCTTTTTTCATCTTACACCGTGTCCTAACCAGGCATGACGTGACTCAGTCACAGCCAATAAGAAGATATTTGATGTTGTACGGTTATGTGAAGCAGGATTTTGGGACCAGTGTGGGCAGAAAAAAAATGTCTCTGAGTGGCTGGTTTGCACAAAAACTGACATGAAAGAGCAATAGCTTTTATCACTTGTTGCTTTATCACGTCACACCTGGTTGGGACACAGAGTTACATTTTTCTTTGAACCCATCATTACCTCCCTGCCTTTGGTTTATCCATACCAGCCAAATTTTACCTTTTAAGACCTTAATTTTTTTTTCTTATACTCTGTCACTTCTCCAGCATCTTTTTTTATTTACTTCCCCCTCACTATCATGAATTACACCCTTGACTTTTTTCCTAACTGAAATCTTGCCTTGTTTTAAGCCTCTGAATAGTTTGGATTGTTGTGATTGGTCAAACAGACAGGAAGTCAATCAGTCTAATTGTTACTATCACTCTTCTTCGATGTCCTCTCCTTGACTCCTGTAGCTTTTTGTCCCGTGTTTCGCTCTGATTGAAATGCCCTTTATTTCATTAGTCAAGCACAAATACTTCCATCACCTTGTGCTGCTGTGAGTGGCTACCCAGCCAGTTAACATGTAACACAGTTAGAATCAATAAACAATAATTAGACCCCTTCAATCATTTGAATTATTCAAAGGATGTGAGCACACACTGTAGGCAGTCTCTGCTGTTAGTGACACTAGTTAAGCAGCCTTTCAGGCCAGAGATGAGCATACGGTGCCAATCTGCCCCCTGCCTCCTCACAGGTAGGTGCTGTGGCCTTTCCAAGTATGCCACATGTCAATTAAAACCACCAATGGAGAGAAAATAGAATGTATGTTCACGTCTTAATTACTTAATCTAGTAATTACGTAATTTATTCAGTTGTAAACCTTAATAATAAATGTAGAATTTATAATCTAATAAACTCTATTGGAAACATGGGCTTTATTAACCAATGTAACTTGTAATATGTAAAATGATACCTTGTGTAGAGGTTATATCACAATTTGTGTTATAGTTGCCTAGAAAGACTGGGGGGGAAAAAATAAAATAGAAAACTACACATAATTACTCATTTTTTAAAAGTTTTATTTATTTATTTTTTAAATAATGACCTAACAACAAGCTTGAAAAACAGCAGAAAGTGAGTGCAACTCTGTCAATCCTTATTTGTATAAAGTCGAGCTCTGCTGAATTTAGTCTTGTTTTCAGCTGTCGTTGAAAATCAATGAAAATTTAACAACTATACGCTTTAATTTAGAACGTGGTCATAGGTGTGTTAATTTTCATTTTACTATAGATACAAGTGCATCTGATTAATTCAGAATTTACAGTCAGTCCTACACTACTGTTCAAAGTTTGGGGTCAATACATTATTTTTTTCCCCCTAAAGGAATTAATACTTTTATTCAACATTTTTTCATAGATTACATTTAAAATGTTACAAAATTTATATTTTAAATAATTGCAGTTATTTTATCTGCATCCAAAAATTAAAAAAAAAAAAAAAAGTTTCTTTATAAATATTTAGCAGCTCAACTGTTTTATTGTTTATATTAAGAAGAAATGTTTATTGAGGAGCAAATTAGCATGTTCTGAGGGATCATGTGACACTGAAGACTGGAATAATGATGCTGAAAATTCAGCTTTGCATCATAGGAATAAATTAAATTTTAAAAGATATTAAAATAGAAAAAAATTGGAATGTTTCACAGTATTGCTGTTTTTAATGTATTTTTTGAGCAAGTAAATGCAGCCTTGGTGAGCATAATAAATATATATATATATATAATATAATTTTTTATTTTTTATTTTTTTCAAAAACATAAATCTTACCAGCCCCAAACTTTTGAACGTTAGTGTATTGTAGAGAGTTTTTTTTTTTTTTTTTAATTCCTAATAGTTTAATATTTATTCTGCAGACAATAAATATCTTATATGATTTGTGTGCCAACTAATTCCCTCTAGAAAATTTAGTTTGTTTATAACTCAAAGAAAGCCCAGTCACTCATTTATGCTGAGCTTGTCAACATTCTGCTGAATCAAACAGCACATACTGAAGGTTCTAGTTACTGGAGCTTTATAATATTTACTCTTGTTTCTGTATCTCTTCTCCCTTAACTTTATTCCCACTTTTTCTTACCCTTGACCTTCCTTTAATTTTCCTGTCCCCTTTGGTCTCTTGCTCACCTGTGTGCTGTGCTGTAGATGAAACGACGGCTTCCTTCCTCTGGGACATCCACTATCTTCATGCTGTCGCAGACTGCTAGCACTCACAGCTTTTCCTGGAGTGACTGAGGTCTCTCTGCCTGCTCCTTTTCTGCTTTTTGTCTCACTGTCCTTCCTCCTTTGGGTTGCCTGTCTGTATCTTCAGTGTCCTGCCTGCTGTCTCTCCACACGTTTGTCTCTGCTCCCTCTTTGTGAGGTGGTGTTTGCTAGCTAGGTTGTTCTACTCTGGTACAATCGTGTTTGTCATGGGTGCTGGGTTCGGATTGTCAGTGATATTGTCAAAATATGTACCACAGTGTTTTTTTTTTGAGTGGGTGTTTGTCTTGAGGCGTTGTGCAAGAATTGTCCCCTGGAGTTGAGCCGTGATGGTGGTGGGCGGTCCTCAGTGTGCGTCTGTAAGGGCTGCAGGGTATGATGGGGAATCCTTCAGCTGCCTGTTCCCGGTGCCTGCTGTCTCTGCATGCCCAGCCAGGAGAATGCGGCACACAAACATACGGGGTTTCCTGCATGCGTGCTCGGCCCAGCCTGCACCGCTCCTCACCCAAACCACTCACTTTCTGGATGCATCAGTGCTGGTTGATTCAGAATGAGATTTTGTGTGTATGTGAGAGAGAGTGTTTGTCATGTTAGAACTGGGGATTGCACAAAAGAAAGAAAGGGACATTTTTAGTTTGGATAATTTTTTATTTAGTAATTAGCATATCTTCATGATTAAACAAATACGTCGTAATGTGATTAATCAGTATTTATTATTTCTTCTTTCTTTATCATTTTAATTAGGCCCCAAATAGGGTACTACAGAATGGCTTTGAGTGTCAAACTCATTAGTCTACACTTGTCTCTCTGGGTTATAATTACAAATTTCCCAGGGAAAGCAAGAGCTGATAAAATGTAAAAAAAAAACTGTAACTTGAATGCAATGTAGGTCACTTTGGATAAAAGCGTCTGCTAAATGCATAAAAGTAAATTAAAGCAAAAATTTTACCCAAATATTGTTTTAAATATAATATGTGATATACAGTATCATTTAAAAGTTTGGTGTTGGTAAGATTTTTCAGTGTTTTTGTGAGAAGTATCTAATACTCACCAAGACTGGATTTATTTGATGAAAAACAGTAAAAGTAACTATTTTCTGTTGTAACATTTTAAAATTGTTTATTCCTTTGATGATAGTAGTTTTTCCAGTCTTCAGTGTCACATGATCCTTCAGAAATCATTCTAATATGCTCATTGGATGCACAAGAAGCAGTTGTTGTTATTATCATTGATGAATAGGAAATTCAAAAGCAGAATTTATTTGAAATAGAACTATTTTGACATTATAAGTGTATTTACTGTCACTTTTTAATAAAAGTATTGAAAAAAAATCATACTGAGCCCAGACAATGGAACGGAAGTGCAGTTAGAATCAATTATTTGTCACTTTTTCCAAAAGTACTGAAAGAATTGTAAATGAAATCATTAAGAAACTGTAATCATTATGTGAAATCGTTGGTCTTCATGGGTTTATATTGTTTGAGTGTTGGCTGACAGTTTTGTGTGGTCATATTCATAATCTAGTACAACTGAGTAGGATTATGTTTGAAAAAATGGCCATTGTCATTTCTACCATGAAGGATAATCTATATGGAAATTAAAAACTTGCATAAACATGTGGCCTCAAATATGAAATCTCATAATTGTAAACGTCCTTCACTGTTCTGTCTTCTTTTTGAAGGATGTACTGTATAGCAGTTTTGTGTTTGGATGCGTGTGTGTGTGTGTGTGTGTGTGTGTGTCTGATCCATCCTGTCCTAAGTGTCTTTCACCCCCCTCCCACCCTTTCAGAAAAAGCCAAGTCAGTCGAATGTGGGGGGCAGCCAGTCCTCTCAGTCTTCAGCCAGACCCCTGCTCATGAGAACCTTTTCAGACGAGTCCAATTCTGTCATATAAACAGGTACAAGACCCCAGACCTTCCAATCAGAGCCCCAATTGAGTGCCTTACCCTAGTCATCCACAAGGGATTTGCCTCCTAGTCGGTGCAGTTCCTCCCCTTGGGTTCAGTCGGCCCCCTCTGTGGGATGATTTTAATTTCCTCTGAATTCTGCTGTGGAAATTCTCCCTACCTCAGGATGAACTCACATCGGTTGGCTGAAAAGACATTTAGTCTTTGACGTGTTTACAAAAAAGACACAATGCAGCTCAACAGCCTCACACTTTTTCAGTGGTTGGTATTGCAGAAATATTTTCCCATTAATTTTCTCCATAAAGATTTAGAATTCTGTGATTCTTCATAATCTTCATGATTGTTTAATGTCATATGTTACCAGGAATTTTGCATTAAAAAAATCTGTCTGGAAGTTTGTTAACATTGTTTTCTCTATGGACATTTTTTTAATGGGGTTTTTCTTCTGTAATCCTGCTATTGGACCTATACACAAAGTATTTATTTATTTAAGTACTAAAATAATACCCCACAATGCTGTACTGCTGACAGTAAGGAATTGAAAATCAAAGGAAAATAATGACTTAGTGAATATTAAATGATCCTTTCAGCCCGCCTGGGGAAGCTCCGCCCCTCATTATGTCATGCATGTGCTCCTCAAGTAACCTGTGATTGGGTCCTTATTAACTGACTAAACCAGTCCTCTGTCATGTTGTTCTGGTTAATCTCATCCGGGTTTGTTTGTGTGTGAATGACAACATGAGTGTGTGGTTGTTTTGTGTGATACTTGAAAGAGTGTCATGTTGGTCTTATTGTGTCTTTTGCTGTACTGGGTATTTTGTGTGGTGTGGTAGTTGTGTTTGTAATTTGTAAATTTTCTTTTGTGACAATGGAAGTCGTTTAACCCGCCTAATGGCTGCCTAACCTTTGTATGACATTATTTTGGTTCCAGTGATTGTTCCCCTGCATTAATGCTTCACATTCTGCATGTTGCTATGCTAGTTTTGCATGTTTATCTGTGCCAAAAGCTTTTGGGGTCAATTTGTGATGGTTGTAATAAGTTTTGGTGAGGCTGTAGATAGGAGGTACTCACCAGCATTAAACTTGCTTTCTGTTCTTCTCAGCTGTCAGAGGATTCCTCGACTGACACATACAGGTAAAGTGCTCAATATGATCAAAAGGAATGTTCTGGGTTCAACAAGTTAATTCTTGAACATCTGCGTTTACTGACAAATTCACCCAAATGAATTACATCGGTAATGTATAACCAAAAGTACATCTGACAATTCATTGGACAATTTTGGCTTCTTAATAGTAGAGATAACACATTTTGTATGGGAAATATAAATCTATTCATAGTTGCTAATGCATTTATAAACACTTTTTAAAAAAAAAAAAAATGTATTGTTCACATTAAATTAATGCATTTGTTACAATTATGATTATTTCTCTTTTACTCTTACACAGAGAACACTCAAAATTAAAGGATAAGTTCACAGATTTTCAACAGGCTTTATATTGTAAAACTACACATTAAACATCTGCAGTCTTGTATTTCCACCTATGGACAGTCGGGTCAACAGAGAGGTGAATTACGGGTGTTAAAGTTTTTGTCAAAAGGGAGTGCCACACCCCTTTTTCTCCTTTCTACTTCATAGACAGCCCAGTTTTATTAAAAGCCCATATATCGGCAGCTATCAATTGTAGCGATTGACAGCATGTGAGACATTGAGTACTTGTTTGAAATCCAGAACATTTCTTAAACCAGGATTCAAATCAGCATTTTATTTGGTCTAATAATATGAGTGAATCATTCCTGGCCACCAGATCCTCCTCTGATTAGGATGGTTCTTTGGTGCATATGAGTTTGATTTGGTTTAGGGTTGGTGTTGTGTACTGAATTATCTGGATTTATGTGGTTATTTTTGATGAATCAATCAAATAAGAGATGGACTTAAAACACCTTTGCTAATCATATCTTTCCTATTCAACTGTTAAATACATTTCTACACGTGTGCTAAAGAGTTTTGTGTGGTGATGTTTTTTGTACACCGCAGATGGCTGCTGTCACACCTCTCTCCTACAAGCATCTGAAGGAGCGCTGCTGATGGGGATGGACAGGCTTGGGTTAAGACTACAGACCGGACCCTCACATCTGCCGGGCTCGCTGCCCTTCTTCCTGCCTGTTTAAATGAAACATGACATTGGAACCAATTTAAACTGCTTTTCTGTTACATCTTATCCTAAAGCCTTCCATTCCAGCACTATTCCTCAAGAACTGTTTTCACATGGTTTTCTGCCCTTCCCTACTACCAAACTCTCATATTCAACCCTACCGGGATGAATGTGTTGCTGGCCAAGTCGTCAGTAGCGCTCGACTGCTACAGAATGTACCAACATTCTTATTGGCTCTCTTGCATGATTGCCCCAAAAACGTCCTATAAATGCCACTTTCCATACTTTGTAGGCAGACTGTCGGCCCCTTTTGTGATCGGTTACCAGGTGAGATCACAATCCCAAATCGTAGTTTAGAGTTTTGTGATATGTAGCTGTTCGAGATCCCTAAATGTGAGCTCTCTCTAAGATGCTGCACTGCGGGCCCTGACCCTATGGGTATAAAAGCTGCCTTTCAACAACTTGCTGTTTGTTCAACCACATGGAGTTCTGGGATATCCCACGGAGCCCAACAACTCCGTATACGTGTGCGTGTGTGTGAGAGAAATCGAAAATCAATTTCAGATTTTCTAATCGTCACAGTCTTTCGATGTTGCTCTTTGTTGAAACGGGGATCAGTTTACAGTTGGGTTACAAATTGTACTACTGAAAAAAAGTGTGGAAAATGTTGCTTGATGCCAAAAAAAAAAAAAAGAGAGAATCCATTAAAAGGGGCGACCGGCTATCTTCAGTTTTTCTTTGAGGATGCATTATCTATTGTTACGGCATACACTAGGACTGGTTCTCGATGCAAAGTTAATAGCATATTTCAGAGTGAGTCCGAGTTAAGCATCCATTCACTGTTGAGCCCTTAATGACATATATATTGAATGTGTCAGCTTTATATACCAGGCCAGTGCTCCAAAACACGGTTTCACGTCCACGTGCACACATTTCACTTGAGGAAACTGAATGAATTGTTTATGAGCAGTGGCGCTTAGATTGGTGAAAATTGAGCTTAGGATCCGATGCATATTGAAAGTCATGTCTGCAGTGTAGTGGTTTGGAGGACATGTAGTCTTCATTCTACTTTCTTCGCTTCTGAATACATTCCATTTTTATGTGCCATAATTTCAATCACTTTTTAGATTATAATTGAATTATTTGTGATTCTATTTGACATATTTATTGTACATTGTAATTATTCTCACAAATGTCGTATTTTTGTCAGAGGTATTTCTTTCTCTACTTAAATTAATCATCAGCTTGTGGCAACTGATTTTTTTTATTTTTATTTTTATTTTTTTTAACCTGTGCAATCCGCTGTTGAACAGATTGGGTTTCTGTATCCAGACCCTGTAGACCAGCAGCTCTGGGCTCTTTCTCTGATCAGAGATCAGTCCTATAGACCCTCCCTTAATACTGTATATAGTGTGAATGCAGCTGAAATCTGTCCCTTTAATATGAATGATCTATTCCATTCTTCTTTCTGCTTGTATCCCAAAATGGGTGTTAAAATAGCCACTGCCTGGCATGTTTTGTAATCGGGCACACTTTTATGTTATGTTTCTCCTAAAACAATGCCATATGAAAGATGCCCCATTCCTGCTTCGGCTATCTTCAAGCGTGTATGTGGATTATCCAAGGGAAAGTGGTGTGTGTTAGACCTCTGACTGTGTCATGATGCTAAGCATCTTAAGCTCAGCTCCCAATCTTGGGCCTGGCTTAATCCAGCTGTATCACAGCCCCGCGTAACCGCCAGGCCTTCTTTTCATTTCTAATTACATCATGAATTAGCTTTGCAGAGAAGATATATCAGAGCTCTATTTACATTTGCTTTCAGCTGGACAGGGGAGGCCAGTTGGTGTGATGTTTCATTGTGAACATTAGTCCAACGTGAGCCCATTTTTGTTTTTCTCGGTGCATGTGTGACTACTAATGCCACCACTGGACTGAACCCTGGTGAGCACATACACACTCACACCAAGATGAAGACACATCCATGTGTTTGTTCAGCTCAGTTCGGGAGGGGAAAACAGAACTTGCCTGCAATGTTTGAAATTTCCAAACAGACCTTTAAATTACTTCAGATATGCTATTTTCAAAGCTTATAATAATTCTTGGATTCTCATGTTGCCTGAAATATATATATATATAAATATTTGATTGTATTTTTAATGAAACTTTTTGAGCCACTTTTTGTAAGAAAAAGAAAACGTCCAAAAAAAAAAAAAAACAACAAAAAAAAAAAGGCTGAGAAAGGCGGCCTGATTGTGGAGCGTGAGGCAGGGCTCAGGTGCGTTGCTGTGAAATGATTCAGGCACTAGCACGGTCAGCCCTGCTTCCTCCATCCTGTCCCTCAGGCTCCAGCTGATCTGAATGTACCTCTCAAGACCAGTCTGTTTCAAACTTTTTTCTTTAATAAAAGCTGTTTTGAAAGAAGACATTTGTGTCTGAAGTTTTATATTTTTCTAAATCATGTAGAAATGTTATACATGTGCTTTATAGGGCTTCAGAGTAACTAAAACAGCATCATAATATCTGAGCGTTTAAAAATGAATTTGTCACACTATAGGACTAAATGGACAAAAGCTTAAAAAAAGTTACTAATTTAAAAAAAAATGTCACCAGTTACAGAAACCTAGAGTGACATAATAGTTGTTTTGTTGTTTTTATTCTTTGTTTGTTTGTTGGTTTATTATTTTGTTCATTAAATGTGCATATATGTATAGCTTTATCTTAAAAATAATAGTAAAGATATGTTCATACATGTCTTAAATCTTAATATTCATGAGTAAAAGTTGGAGTTCATAATAATAATAATAATAATAATAACAACAAAAACAATACTTACACTAGCAGCCAAATGCTCACAATGGCTGTATTTATTTGATGAAAAATACTGTAACAAGTAATATTTTGATGTGATGGCAAAGCTAAGTTTTCAGCAGCCATTACTCTAGTCTTCAGTGTCACATGATTCTTCTGAAATCATTCTAATATGCTGATTTTCAATGTTGAGAACGGTTGTGCTGCTTAATATTTTTGTGGAAACTGATACACTACCATTAAAAAGTAAATGAATCCTTTTTTTTTTTTTTCATCAAAGGATCTAAACTTTTTTTCAACATTGATAAGAAGATATGGAAATCTGCATATTAGAATAATTTCTGAAAGATCATGTGACACTGAAGATTTATCTTCATTATATTCCAAACATTTGACCCCCAGCTTATAAAAAAAATAACACTTAAGCAAAATTTTGATGACATTCTTGCCCATAGTATTTTTCAGGTATTGTCCTTTATTTGTCTTCAGATGTTAAAGTTAGTCTCTCCAGATCTGTCCAGCATTTGCAGAGGATGTGCATAATGAATAAAGACTGCAATATGTTATTTCAAACCAGCGGTGTCTCATGGGCATAAGATGCGGTTGTAGATGCATAAATAGTGTGTTCTTTGACAACAATGCCTCTTATTCATGGAGCTGTTTGTCTTTGTGCAATTTTCCCACACGTCATACATTTCTGTATTGTGAACAATGAAACTCCTTAATCTAGGAAGAAAAAAATAGTTTTGCTGTCAATAGTGATATTCAGAACATCCTGTGTGTGTGTGTGTGTGTTTGTAAGAGTAAGGGTGAGAATGTGTGTAATACAGCATGCAGGGATCCAGCAGTAAGAAGAGAAATAGAATTTAAGCCACTGCCTGTGAGGGAAAACTGACCAATGAGGAGGGTGGAGATCAGCAGGGGGCGGAGTCTAAACTCCACAGCTGAGAAAGTCAATGGGGAGGGAGTTGGCAGAGTGTCAATAGTGTGAGTCTAAGAGCCATGCAGATCTGACGCACTCTAACTCACGGGAGTTTGCAGCCGGAGGGAGTGTGTGCGGTGTGTTTTTAAAGAGGGCAGACCGTCAGCACTGTGGACAGGAAACCCTTTTAATCCGATTCACTTTTGGGACAGGACCTCATCCTCTCTGCCCCTCCCTGATGTGTGTGTGTGTGTGTGTGGTTTTTGTAAGCTGAGATGTGATATTGCAGTGCCACTGTCGGCTGCAGCAGGCTGTTTGCCATAGATATTTCCGGATCCCGTTTCCTCCAGCTGGGGGTCTCTCCGGATGCGCTTGCTCCTGCTCAAGGTGACTTGGGGAGTTCAGAGGCGTGAGTGGCGGCACGGAGCTGAAGTCAAGCCTCAGTTGGGACTTGTTCAGAGGAGGTAGTGAGATGAATCCAGGGTGGAGTGGGATGTGAGGGCCTGACGGGCCCAGAGTCAAGTCACTCCTCTCCAGGAACAGCCAGGGAATGGGCTTGGCCTCTCCTCAGGAGCCCGAGAAAGACATGGAGGGCTATTACAACCTTTTGCAGGCAGGCTCGCAGCTAGAGAACACACTGCAACGTGAGTATATTCTCAAATATGTCTTTAAAACTGCCAGACCATCAGTTTCTCAGGATGTTCATTGGCGTTTTATGTGGTATTGCAAGGATTATGTTTGCTATTTATAACTTAATGGAGTTTTATCCATAACCTAGATTTGATATTTGATAATCTGCTTGGATGGACTGGACTCAATCTTTCTGTAATTGAAAAGCAAAGGAATTCCAGAACCATATATTGGTGTTCTGTATTTTTCTATGGTAACCTTTTCCTGAAACCTTGATATTAAAAGAGTGTTTAGATGGACAGATACAGTAAGCTGGCAGTTTATAATCATGCAATGTGAATTTGGGCCAGAAGCAAGATTGAAGGATGAAAATAGAAGTTGTACTGTCCGTATTACAAATGGGTGCCAAGACACAGGAAGTAGAGCACTGATATTAACCCCCTGCCCTGCTCTCTGACTCTCGACTTGGCTTTAAATATGCTCTTTAGACCATGACTCAGCATCTTCCTTTTAGCCACCATGTCTTTCCTCAGGCACTTTAATGCATTTAAAGGTTTACAAGTCTGAATCACTCCATTCTGTTGTGTGTTATGTAATATTTACATTATAATGCTTCTGGTTTACTCAAAGTGATTGTAGGAGATTAGCTTTGGCAGTGTGGCTCGGGTTGTTGGCATCTGTCTCAGTGATGGGGTTATTTTTACGTGAGAGTGAGCGTGGCGTCTGTGTTAAAGTAATGCTTTGGAAAGGTGTTTGTTTGTTACGTTGTAATAATACGAGACAGCAGTTCCTCTCAGGCAGAGCCAGGTTCACAACAACAACATTCTGACACAGAGCCATTGTGAACACCTGTCTGGGCTTAGATAAGATCCATGCTGCAGCACGCCAGAATCTGCTCAAAGAATGAGAGATGTTAGTATTCCTCAATATATTTGAGATTGAGGAATCTGAATCTGAATGGAATCTGTGGTTCACAATTATGCCAAATTGTATATAAACCTGAATTCGCTTTCTGAGTTTTGAATGCTCTGTAGATATGAACTCTGATCCTTTCATTCCTCTAACCACATTGCATGACAATATGTACGTTTATGCATAGAGAATGAGCATGAACGCTTTAGGGGGAAATTTGTTTATCTGGGATCCTACTTAGATCTGACTTTAAACTTCAAAATATAAAATACTTTGAGTCTAATATTTGTTATCAAAACTGATTCCCACTGTGTTATAATTGGAAATGAACATTTTAACAGTAATCTTCTGGCATTTGCATTCACAATGCTACCACATTTGTACCAAACATAGTGGCCACACTTAATAATTTATGAATTTCAGATCAAATATTAAACCAAGTGGAATATATAAACCGACGGTTCTTGAGCTTTTCTCACAAATAAATTAACTGTCTCAATGTGATTTTTAATCAATGTACAGTATGTAATGATTTTCAGTGAAGTCAGGTGTAGTTCATCACATTAACAACTAACATTTGACAATAAATACATTTGTCATCATTTTAAATGGCAACATTTTGTGAAATGTATTGCTTGAAAAAAATTCCACTTGGGTTGATATGTAATGCATTAACATTCACACAAGTGTAAGTGTAACTAAAGTGTCCAAATACTTTTGGGCTTAATGTATCTAAAAACATGTTTATCTAAGCTAGTCACTGTCTGTGCTTTTATAAATTTAAACTAATCCTCTTAACATTCAATTTAGTAACCCGGAAAGAACTAAATTTATGAAAACATTCAGAAATTATTGTTTGTTCAAAGGTCATATTTTTGTTTTGGAACAGCACTTTTTGAATTAACAGCCTTTTTTAAAATGCATCAATGCATTCGGTATTTACTTAAGCCTTTTTAAATGAAATTCGATTTGAGTTCAATCAAAACGCAGCAATTATGCAACTTTGAAACTGACTGATTTTTTTTTTTTTTTTTTTTATTATATATTGATTATTTGATATCACTTTTCACATTCTGCCTTTTCTGAATTGTGAGAATAGTTCAGACAACCCTGTCTCCTACAGGACAGCTCATAAGTCTCTGTTGCTACTGAGCAGTACAGGTTTATTTAGTGAGTAGCTTTCAGACTGAGTTCAGACATGTTCACATGGACAGCACCTGAATGTGTTTATTTTACACAGACTCGCTGATATCTCTGATCATGCCCTCAAAGGAGTATAAGGTGTGGTTTTCCATCTGTGTTGTTTTAGAAGGGCGATACTGGCTAAACTTAACATTGTCAAGGCAGTGCTGGGCTTTCTTATAAAGCCTGAACACATGGCAGAATAAAGACGATGAGCAAATATACTCCAGCATTTAGTGACCTAAGAGACTCAATAAAAAAATTAAATGGAAAAAGTCCAGAATGAGAATGCCCTCAGAATGAGAATCCAAACAGCTGTTAAAAACAGCATAATAATCCACAAGACAGTCAAACAAATCCATCTTTAAGGCATTTAACTTCAAACACTTCTGGCTGAAATAGTTCATAATCCTTACTTGTGAAAAGTGCTTGATCTGTGAATATTTCTCTTCTAATTCAGATGAGACAACTTTTTCACTGGACAAAGCAATATTATGATTAGATGCAATGGTGTGAAATTAAAAACATCTCGATAGATGTTTATTACAAACATGCAGATTGTGGGTTACTTACATTATTTGTGGATTATTGTGACGTATTTATCAGCTGTTTGGACTCTCAATCTGACGGCACCCATTCACTGCAGAGGATCCATTGGTGAGCAAGTGATGTGATGGTAAATTTCTCCAAATCTGTTCCAATGAAGAAACAAACACATCTACATTATGTATGGCCTGAGAGAGAGTAAATTTTCAACATTTTTATATGAACTATTTCTTTAATTGTTAATATATTTGCACACAAATATTTCTTACACAGACCTTAAACTGTATTTTTATTATTATAAAAAATATTCTTATATCTATTATATCATGTGACGCTTCACATTTGCATTTTTTATAAAATTAGTTTGCAAAATAGTGGAAGGCTGAAACATATTTAATGTTGCTTTCTAGTCTAGACCATCTTGTTTAAATTCATCTGTCTAAAATTTACAATGTATTTATCTCTCCATATCTCATCATATTATAAATCTAATTAATTTTGCTTTTGATGTGTATATAGAGTATTTAACATTTTAAACTGTTGAAACTGTCTTGAGTGTTATTAAATATTTAGTTGTGTCTTCATTCACATTTATCTCTGCCCCAGCACCATTATACCTGTTGGAAACTCATTAAATTTTAATGTCAGCATTTATTTTTTATCATGATAGGTTAGTAGTTATATAGATAGCCGTTTTTACATAATACAACATTCTTCAGGACATGACCCTTTATTTAGGAAGATTATCAGGTCTTTTTATCAACAGTGGTTATAGTAAGCATGTAAGGAGCCTTATAGTAGGAAAAAAAGCTGGACTGTAACTTGACCCAAAATAATCCATTTCCTCTACAGAGTATTGCATTTCTCTTTGTGGAATTAATTTGTTTTTGTTTGCCGCAGACACAGGAAGTGAGTTCATGGTGAAGTCACTGGAGATCAGTGTTGGTCCATATGTTATTTGAACACATCCTCTATTGTCAACCTCCACTTGCAGTGTATTGTAGTATGAGACGAGGCTCAAACGAAACTGAACCACCGTCTCCTCTTGTTTTCAGTCTCTGGCTTCAGTCCATCTTGATGGTTCTGCAGACATGAATGCATTAGACTCATTGCTATTAACTACTAATGTTGTCAGTTTCACTGAGGAGTCCATTAACAGACCATAAATCATTTTATATAGCACTGTGATTTACAGCTTCTGGTAGTTTGTACATGTGAACACTGGGTGGTGCTGTTACTGAAATTTCACATAACTGACTAAACCACATAAACTGACAGAAACATGACCTAAAACTTGCCGCTTTATTTATATGTGGCTCATCTTCATTGTCTCCTCAGAGGTCACAGTCCCTGTGAGTATGCAGGAAGTGGCTGGCTACATTGAGAAACAAGTGGCCTATTTATCAGGTGGGGTTTTCAGTTTCTGTTTAATAGTTTTTGGAGACGTAATTGGCTTGTCTAAACATGTCAGATAAATTTGGAGCAGTGCCATAGAATTCGTCCTTAACTGAGAAACTGTAAATTTGATGTTTATTTGAATTCCAGGGGGACGCGGTGAGGACTCTAGTGTCATCATCACTCTCCCAGAATGCTCTGCTTTCAGCGACATTCCTGAAGAAGCTCTGGCCAAAGTTCTTTCATACCTCACACTGATCCCGAGGTCCGTGTCTTAATTTATACACCGCTCCATCTCACTGCATTGCAGTACAGCAACAGTCCCTTATGTATTCTCTTCACATAAAGCCTGGCAACAGCTCTTACACAAATTGAGCTATTCAAATGAATGTATTGTTAGTGTGCTAAATATGCAAAGGTCTTTGTAGTTACATTGTAGACACAATGCAGTCAGGATCTTTTAGGATGAAAGAACATATTGATCCCTCCATACAATGCAAACATATGCCAGTGTACATTTACATGCATATGTTCAGATATTCTGGTTGTTTATAATGTCATGTTCTTAACCAAGAGCAAATGCAGTTACTGTGATGCGATGCACCTCACATGTTTCCAGAACACGGCAACCTGGTGTAAAATTTATCATCATTTTAGACCGAAGATTGGATACTTGGGCCTCGATCAAAACAGCATTGGCACGGATTGCAGTAAGAAATTACAGTATATTTTATTTATTATAATTTTTTTTATAATTAATGCAAAAGTGTGAAAGGTGTTCTGTTGTTTTAATTATTATTATTATTATTATTATTATTATTATTTATGGTTTAATAAAAATCTTGTAAATTTTTAGTGCATTTTTAAAAAAATATTAAATACTATTTTCTAAAAAAAAAAAAAAAGTATATAAAAATGACCCTAAAAATGTCTGTATAGTGTAACCAAGTAAATCGTTCAAAAAAAAAAATGCCCTTGCACCTTGCATAAACTTGGATTTAATCCTTTTAAAACGATTTAAAAAAAAAGATATATATACAGTCATGGCCAAAAATATCAGCACCCTTCGTAAATATGATCAAAGAAGGCTGTGAAAATTAATCTGCATTGTTAATCCTTTTGATCTTTTATTTAAAAAATTCACAAAAATCTAACCTTTCATTGGATGATAAGAATTTAAAATGGGGGGAAATATCATTATGAAAAATGTTTTTCTCTAATATATGTTGGACACAATTATTGGTACCCCTAGAAATTCTTGTGAGTAAAATATCTCTGAAGTATATTCCCATTCATATTCACAATTTTGAGCACTCCAGGGTGATTATGAAGTGAAAAGTGAAAGTGAAGTGACGTGTGGCCAAGTATGGTGACCCATACTCGGAATTTGTGCTCTGCATTTAACTCATCCAAGTGCACACACACAGCAGTGAACACACACACCGTGAACACACACCCGGAGTAAGGTTCGGTGCCTTACTCAAGGGTCTCACCTCAGTCATGGTATTGAGGGTGGAGAGAGTGCTGGTTATTCAGTCCCCCCACCTACAATTCCTGCCGGACCTGAGACTCGAACCCGTGACCTTCAAGTCCGACTCTCTATCCATTAGGCCACGACTGCCCCCAAGAATTTTTATGAGCATGAAATTATCCAGCCATGACTTCCTGTTTCACAGAAATATAAATAGGAGGGGAAACAAAGCCCAAATTCCCTTAATCATCCATCACAATGAGAAAAACCAAAGAATATATTTCTGATGTGCAGCAAAAGATAATTGAGCTTCACAAATTAGTGAAGTGGCTTTAAGAAAAGAGCTAGAGCAGTGAAAATTCCCATTTCCACCATCAGGGCAATAATTAAGAATTTCCAATCAACATAAAATGTTAGGAAGCTGCCCGGAAGAGGACGTGTGTCTATATCGTCCTAATGCACGGTGAGAAGGAGAGTATGAGTGGCTAAAGACTCTCCAAGGACCACAGCTGGAGAATTACAGAAAATAGTTGAGTCTCGGGGTCAGAAAACCTTAAAAAAAATGGTCAAACAGCACCTAAATCACCACATGTTGTTTGGGAGGGTTTCAAGAAAAATTCTCCTAGCTCATCCAAAAACAAACTCCAGCATATATTCAGTTGTCAGACACGACTGGAACTTCAAATGGGACTGGCTTCTATGATCAGATGAAACTAAAAAATAAGCTTTTTAGCAGCAAACACTCAAGATGGGTTTGGTAAACACGGGGATAAAAAGTACCCCATGTGTACAATGAAATATACTGCTGTATTTTTGATGTTGTGGGCCTATATTTCTGCTGGAGGTCCTGGACATCTTGTTTAGACACATGGCATCATGGATTCTATCAAATACCAACAGATAAAAAATCAATAAGTGACTGACTCTGTTAGAAATCTTATAATGGGCTATGTTTGGATCTTCCAACCGTACAATAATCCAAACATAAACCTCAAAAACAACACAAAAATGGGTCACTGAGCACAAAACCAAGCTTCTGCTATGGCCATTCCAGTCCTCTGACCTGAACCCTGTAGAAAATGAGTGGGGTGAACTCAAGAGAAGAAGCACCAACATGGAGCTGGGAATCTAAAGGGTCTGGAGTGATTCTGGATGAAGGAATGGTCTCTGATCTCTTGTCAGGTGTTCTCTAACCTCATCAGGCATCATAGGAGAAAATTTAGCGCTGTTAAACAGGTAAAAAGTATTGAATTAAAGGGTGCTGCTAATTGTGGCCAATGTGTATAAGAGAAAAACATTTATTTCATAATGATATTTCCCCCATTTTAAATTCTTATTATCCAATGAAAGGTTAGATTTTTGTGAATTTTTTAAATAAAAGATCAAAAGGATTAACAATGCAGATTAATTTTCACAGCCTTCTGTCATATTTACCAAGGGTGCTGATATTTTTGGCCATGACTGTATGTATGTATGTATGTATATATATATATATATGTATATATGTATTTATGTATGTAAATATGTATGTATGTGTATATATATATGTGTGTGTGTGTATATATATATATATACACACACACACACATATATACATGTACACATACACATTCACATACATACATACATACATACATATATATATATATATATATATATATATATATATATATATATATATGTATATATGTATATATGTGTATGTATGTATGTGAATGTGTATGTGTACATGTATATATGTGTGTGTGTGTGTACATGTATATATGTGTGTGTGTGTATATATATATACACACACACACATATATATAAATATATATACAATTATGTACAAATAACATTAATTTTGACTCAGTTACTCTAGATGACTTGAACAAAACACTAAACAAAATATTTGATATTCTTGAAAAATCAGTGATCTTGACACAATCATAAAAGTCTGAATTTCAGCTTTTTAATGATTTTTAATAATATCAGGACGGTTTCGGTTTAAGCCACACACACACGCATACATACATACACAAATACTTTTAATTTAAAAAGTGACAACATCTGCATCTTAGAAGAGCTACATATATCTATTAGTGAATGTATTGTATTGAATAGCTTAATAGATCCAGGGAGAACATTAAGCATCGCTGACCCTTATATGTCCTCTGGGGACTGAATGCATCTCGAGTCTGTATTTACTGTGTGCTGGAGCGGTCTTGTCGCTGTCCGCGGTGCTGAAGTGTATCAGTGCAGTCGCAGTACAGTATGTGCTCACAGCCAAGTTCTCTGAGCTCCAGCCTGAATAAATAACTAAATGCGGCACTTCTAACTGAAGTTTGCGATTAAAAAATGCTTGTGTGAAACCCGAGCTCACTGCGAGGCAACGGGAATGCATGAGTTAGCACAAAGCATGCGCAGGTTTTATATGATGACGCTCTTGGGGCGAGGGAGAGGAGAGGTGAGGAGAGCGCAGGAGAGACGGTGCTGTGCTGCCACCCTCCCGACGCTGCGGCGATGAATCCCGCAGACCGTCCGCTGCACCGGGCACCGGTCTGCCACAGCAGGATGGGCGAGGTCTTAAAACATCCTCGTAAAACATCGATCGCTATGAGTGAGCGAGACTACAGGCGAGGACTTCCGCGCATCCGCCGCTCTACGGTAATGTGTCTGGAGTAGTTTCGCTAAAGAGTTGGACTGAAGTTTAGATGAGCACAATGCGGTACACTGCGGCGCAACGGACGGCTTTAGCTTAGTCATCCGACCTGGATAAATGCTAGGGGGAGGCATTATTTATTAATGTAAACAAATATATTAGCATGCATATGAGCGATAGCCTACTGAATATTTTTCGCAGGTGATGCTATTGTTTACAAATATGTAAGGACGAGTCAATGTCAAGCGTGGTGTGTCCTTACTGTGAGCTGTGCTAGGGTGAACTGTAATGTTGATGTCCTGTTTCTGTTTGCCAAAGACATTGGTCAGATTTGTTTCAAATACTTATGTATCTGAATGTGATTCAGCTCCTGTGATGAATAAACTGTGCATTTACAGGAGCTGTCAGCTAATCAGGCTGGTTATCTCAATGTGTAGTTAAGTGTTAACTAGTTTTAGCATTGTCTCATCAATTTGATTGACAGCTTCTTGTCTCTGCGGATTCATAATCAGTTATCAGTGTGATTGATGGGGATGTGTGTGATGAGTGATACAGGACGTACAGTAACATTTTATTATTTGTTCATCATAGTACTGTACTTTACATGTATTTTAAAATTAATTTTCATTTTGACATTGTGTCTGAGACAAAGGTAAAACGGTAAAATCTAAACATTAAAAGCAACTGAAAAATAGGGTAAATGTTTCCATGCAAAGCAGCATTATATTAATCCCAGAACATTCATTAAATAGGTAGAACTCTTTTTCTGTTTTTCCTTGTATCCTCCATGTTTTAAGGATTATTCATGCATTTATCTGCCTGTTTAAGGTGGTCTGTCCTTGTGTGTCTGCCAGGCTGATATCATCTCTCTCTGTCTTAGGCCTCATTCCCTGGAAACCTGCAACTTGTGTTGGTGCTGAGACCAACCAGCTTCTTCCAGCGCACAGTTACAGATCTTGGCTTCCGCTTTGGTCAAGAGGACTTCATGCTTAAAATGCCTGTGTGACTCATTACACTCATTTGTAATTTTGTCTTCGTAGAGTCAGTACCACCCTAACTTGCATGCGTGTCTGTTATTAAGGTGGTGATGCTCAGCTCTGTCACAGATCTGCTGCGTTACATTGATGAGAATCAGCTGACCTCAGAGTTTGGGGGAACTCTTGACTACTGCCACAGCGACTGGATCATCTTGAGAACAGTAAAAAATGATGGTATAAATGCATTAACGAAATAGACAGAAATATCACATTAAACAAGGTAGTCTATTTGCTTTTTACAGGCCATTGAGAGTTTTGCGGTTATGGTTAAGGACATTGCTCAGATGCTGCAGGCGTTTGGAACAGAGCTGGCTGAGACACAGTTATCAGAGGAAAGCAGTGCTGTTGAGTTCCTCCTGCTGTCCCACACCGAGAAATACAGGAGACTTAAGGTACAGCGCAATGAAACCCTCATGTGTAGAGAATCCTCCCACTTTCCCCTTATTGATTATTGCTGGACTTTAATAACTGTCTTAGGAACATCAAAATTTCAGCTTAACATGTATATGAATATAGACTACCGTTTAAAAGTTTGGGGTCAATAAGTTTTTTGAAAGAAGTTTCATCAAGGCGGTTTGCTATTGTCTATTTGATCAAAAAATACAGTAAAAACAGTAATATTGTGAAATAATATTACAATTTAAAATAACTGTTTTGTTTTTATTATATTTTAAAATGTAATTTATTCTTGTGATGCAAAGCTAAATTTTCAGTAGCCATTATCAATCATTCTAATATGCTGATTTGCTGCTCAACAAACATTTATTATTATTATCAAAGTTGACTAGAAAGTGCAAAAGAACAGCATTTATTTGAAATAGAAATCTTTTGTAACATTATAAATGTCTTTACTGATGAATTTAATGCATCCTTGCTAAATAAATATTAATATATAAATATTTTTATATAAATGTTTCTTTTTAAAAATCCTTCTGACCCTAAACGGTTGTTTATACGAAATATTATTTTTAGGTTCTGTAACTGATTTTCATTTTTTATCCTTTTATAATAATTTATTTTTATTTTTTATTTTTCTAGTTTAATTTAAATGGTTCTGTGGTGAAAGAAATATTATAAATATACTCCTATCTTGCATCAGTCTCTCAATTGAGGACAGTAGAGCTGCATGCATAATAATTTTAAAATATTTAGCAAAATTATAAAATAATTAGCAATAGTTTAGCATCTCAGAAAAGGACAAAAAACTCTTGACAGGATAACCTATTAAACAGAGCGCCTGCAACAGCCTCTTTTTATCAAATTAAACATGGAGTCTATGCTTGTTTCTACTACCACTTATTTTGCCAAGGAAAACATAAAAAAGTACCAAACCTAGGGGAGTAAACTATAATTAGGGTACACAGAGCATGGGAGTACAAAAGCTGTATTCCACTCCAGTCTGCAGTCACTTTTAGCTCCTGTCTTGTCTTTTTTTGTGTTTTTGCGGCCCCTCTGGGCTCTGGCTGTTGTTTTGTTTCATGATTCTGTGATGTCAGAACACAGTGCGAAGTGTTTTTGTTGTTATTCATGGGTGAAGGACGCCATCAGATCTGTGATGAGAGAGGGGCGGCAGCTGCTCTCTAACCTGGAGACTTCAAGGAAGGAAGGGGACGCCGACACGCGCTGGGACATGACACAGGACTGGGATACCATGCAGAGGTGTAGAGTTGGATCCTGTTTATTTAAAAAGAAATAGTCTACATCACAAATACACATCACTTTTTTTATTTCTAAAACGATGTGAACTTGAAATCATGCTTTCTGACATGTCCTACCTGCAGGCTGCTGTCTCAGCTCACAGATATGGAGATGGCGTTTGATGGCTTCTTTGATAAGCACCACCTCAAACTGCAGCAATATTTACAACTGCTGAGATATGAGCACAGTTTTCAGGAGGTGAACTGCTTTTCTGTCCCTAACATTGCACAAAGACATACTGATGGCTTATAAACAAATGCTTTATGCAAAATGATCAAGAAATGATTCTGATCATTCTCACCTGTGCTGGGTAGTTAGATCTGTCAAGGCAAAAAGTAAATTTACATTTAATATATTAATTTAAAGTGTCTTTGTCAAACTTTTTGAACATTTATTTATTTACTGAATTTCGGCATTGTATACCAGCACAATTGCTTAATAGTTAGTGCCTTAAAATAAACATCTTGCTTATTTTGAATAAAATTAAGCAAGACTATAGTAAACAATAGCTGAGAAATTTAATATATGACATGACCAGGCAATAAATAAATATGAATAACTATTAAACAATATATAATGTATTATATATATACATTTATTTATATATATATAGCACCGAAATACAGCGCACGCTGTGTAAAACCAATAATGTGAAGTGCAAAAATAAATAAATAAATGCTAAAAAGCTGATAGTTTTATTATAATAATATTATGTAGTATTAATTATTTAATTAAAGATGCTTTTCAATTCAATTCTACACCGCTGCAAAAAACAGGCAATTTATCAGCACTGCATTATCTCATTTTTCAAGAGTAAAAGTAAAGAAAAGAGAGAAGGATATTTTTCCTATTATAGTTGAAAGAGTCAGTGAAAGTATTTGATCTAGTTTTCCTAACATTCTCTTTCTGTCAGATGGAGTGCTGTTTAGAGAAATTAAGAGCACAGGAAAGGAAGATAAGCATCACAGGAGAATCCCTGTCCCAAACAGAGCAGTGTGTCCGAGACCTGGACAGTTTGGAAAAACGTGCGCAGGTAGCTGCATTATGCCTCCCTATTCATGTTGTACAGTCAGTAGCAAATATGCTGATATTTCTGATAGACTTGTGTGTGTTTCAGGAGGAGATGAGTCGGGCTCAGGTTCTTATCCTGCATGGGCATCAGCTGGCTGCTGGACACCACTATGCCATGGCTCTGATTATCCAGCGCTGTAATGAACTCAGACATCAGTGTGACACCCTGACCTCTGCCCTCAATATCAAACGCAACTCCCTAACACAAGCACAGACCCTGCTGCTCCGACTCGAAGAGGTGGGCTAATACATTCACTCCTTCTCTTTTTATAGTAATTTTTTATACTATTATGAAAAAAAGATTTTTTTAAGAAGTCCCTTATGCTCATCAAGGCTGCAATTATTTGATCAATACACAAGAAAAACAGTAATATTGTGAAATATTATTGCAATTTAAAATAACTGCTTTCTATCTGAATATATATTAATATGATTTCTTCCTTTGATGGCAAAGCTGAATTTTCAGCATCATTACTCTTTCTTCAGTGTCACATGATCCTTCAGAAATCATTCTTATATGCTGAGTTACTGCTAAAGAAACATTTCTTATTATTATCAGTGTTGAAAACAGCTTAATATTTTTTGCTTAATATTTTTGTGGAAACTATGCATTTTTTTCTGTGTTCTTTAACGAATAGAATAATCAAAATAGCAGCATTTATTTGCAATATAAATCTGAATAAAATAATAAATATAAATAATGCCACTTTTGATCAATTTTATGCATCCTTGCCAAATAAAAGTATTAATTTCTTTTGAAACAAACAAATCTTTCTTTGTTTTGCAGGCTCAGCGGTGGTGTGATGATGGCACTTATCTCTTGGCCAATCAGCAGGTGGATAAATTCCAGTCTAAAGCGGGTGCGCATGCAGCTCTTCGAGATATCGAGAAGTTCCAGGAGGCGGCGCCACCTCTCCTCGGTGCAGGCGTGGATGTGCTCTTTCTAGAGTATGAATCTGTGCTCACTCCTTGTCTACAGGTAAATACTGACAGACTACAGAAATGAGACTAGACCCAGTTTCAGTAGTTGTTTGATGTAAATTCCTAGGCATCCTTTTAGACAGTCATTTCAGAAATGTAGCTTCTGATGCATGTATTTGGAACTTCTAAATCTTAAATATTTAATTACATTTTAGGCTAAATATAAATGGAGATTTTTTACTGTGTTGTGTTTCAGGCTCATATAGAGAAGACTTTTCAGAAGCATAGCTCTGTGCAGGCTCTGATTCAGTCCAGACAGAACTGCTTGAGGAAACTGGCAGACAAACACGTCCGACCAATCCAGCTGGTAGCCCCTCGTCCAGAGAACCCACCACGTGCAAAATCCCCCCTCTTCTCCCCCAAACATGGTATCTGGCAGTGCAATATTAATTTTGGGTCCAATTATCCTCAGTATTTTTCAGCCATGAGTTCTCACAATCTTATCAATAGTTACTTTTTCACAAGACTTTGCACTAAATGTTTTTTATCTAATTTATTCTCTTTATTATTCTGTCATGTACATCACTTGCTACAGTACAAAAACTGATCAAAGCTTTGCTTAAAGTGGATTGCATTGGGGTAATGACAGGAAATCTTACTATTGCTATTATGTACAGTACCTTTACAAATGCACAGCTGTACCTTTTTCCTAATAAATCCCTGTGGATAATGCAAACTTCCTGGGGAGTTGTGAAATAAGGTGCATTTCCAATTCACATGTATTCCTTTTGATCCTTATTAACTGAGGATCCATAACAAAGGCTTGTCTGTGGCATATAGTCAAATGAACGCCTCGATGTAAATTAGGAAGCATTACTTTTTGTTTACCTCACAATGCAAACCTTTATTATGTGGCTCTGTGGAATACTTGATTCTGATTGGTCAATAGTGGACCTCAGCTGTCAGATTCTTTTGTATAATGACCATTAAATTGTAAATTTCACAAGTGACTATGGGAATTTGTTAGAAAACTAGTACAGAGAAAAAAGTAAATTGAATTGCAGATTAATAATGTATTATAGAATAAAATTATGAATGATATAATGGGAGAGAATAAATTCGGTCATCATGCATTCGGTATTCTTGAGAGAGTTGAAGCACTTTAAGATGGAGAGATCAAGGGAGGAAGCCATAGAGACGTGCAGAGCTCACCTGACATACTATGATCTTCAGCACAGCTGGATAACAGCCCATCAAAAGTGATCTGACAGGAACGCAATGTAAAGATGGATCTGGAGCTGAAACAAGGGCTTTAGGGGGGATTTTATTCACTTACTGAGGTCATAAACTGGTATTGACCTCTGAATGACTTCCAAAGTCAGATCAAACTGATATTATGTTATGCCCAGTGCTGTCTGAATGTTTTTGATTATATGATTTGATTGCACATAGTACTGTGGACGTTAATGTTTTGTGCTGCAGTCACTAGTCTGCACTTTTAAAAATGCAACTTCAAAAAATATTTTCATAGCTCTTACTAAAGCTGCACATTTTGCAACATACATATTTATATCAATTCTGTGTTGTATCCAACTGCTTTTTGTTTTAAAACAGATTTTAATTCCAGTCTAAAGTTCACCTTTGACCTCCCATTACCAGGCAAAAGAACATCAAGGAAAAGCCCAAACTCCAGGAAGGTAACAGCACTTTTTCACTTGGTCTTTATAAATAAATTTGGGAGGTTCTTTTGATATTTTTTTAGGTCTTAATTTGCTATCAGTACCGTAATATATAGTATATATGGATGTTTCCTCAACTATGATCCTGTTGACTTTTAGAAAATAAACTCTCTCAGAGTCACTAGTTTAATTTCGTATGTATAATCACAGAATAATTCGCAAGTCATTTCCATTACATCTCAAATGATTTATTGTATTATTGTAAGGGCTCTGTAATGGAAAATATGGTGATGGAAATGACATTTTAAACATTTTTAAAATAAAATACAGCAGCTCTCTCCTTTTGCCTTTTTAAGGCTAATTTCAAAGATTGTATCTTAAAAACAATGAAATCACATTTTCACACATTTCATAATTGACAAACATTTAAAAAAATAGTTTTACTATAATATTCCCTTTAATATATAGTAAGTTTTGATTTTCCCTCATACATCAGTTTCCAAGATGTGTTCATCATGTGTCAAAAAGTTGAAATTTCAGTTTTTTTAAACAAATAAATAATGTTTTAAATAAAAATCCACCACTGACTGCCTGAATTACTCAAAGTTGAAGAAACACCCATAGACTGTATTTCACTTTTCATGTTATAAGAAAGATATATAAAGATCAGAAAAAATGTTGAAATGGTGCAGTATGTGTGATTTGATTAAATCAACACCTTGTGCTTGTTTCTAAAGGAAATTATTCTGTGTTTTCTGTGTGGTTCAGATCGAGGTGATTCATGACTATCAGACGGCCAGCTCTCTCCCGTACAGTATAGATGGAGAAGACGGCACTGATCTGCTCAAACGGTGAGTCTGCTGTCTGACACTGTTTAAATGACACACACTGATGTGTCTGATGACCCTGTGAATGTGTGTGACTCCAGACATGTAATGAAGGAGCTGATCGAGACCGAGAGGATCTATGTGGAGGAGCTGCTGGCAGTGCTCTTGGTAAGATGACCTTAATTTTTCTGAATGTGGCACTGAAGATAGAGCTGGAAGCTGAGGTGTTGATGTTGTGGATTTGATTATGATCTCTCTCACTCTATTTGTCTGGATTTGCAGGGCTACAGGGCTGAAATGGACAATCCGTCTCTTGCTCCGCTCCTGCCAACAAGTCTTCGGAACAAGAGAGATGTGCTGTTTGGAAACTTGCCTGATATCTACAACTTCCATAGCAGGCAAGGCCACACACAGAGAACTTCATAACGCTGCTAACGGCAGGAGCAAAATGTAAACAATAGCTTCAGACCGAAATATGATTCTGTTTCCTGTGAGATAAAACAGCAAATCCTCAGCCTCGGAAATTCAGACACAACTGCACACTCACAGTTTTGACTTCAAGACACCTTCCTAAAACATCTTATTTTAATAAAACTTATCGGTTTGTGCAGCTGTGTTTGTCAGTGGCTTTGAAACCTGTCTTGCCTGCTGGGTCTTCATCCCCGGGTGAGGCAAATTGCCAAATTGGTTGACTGCAGGAAGCCGTTACGCCAATTAAAGCACTTTAATTACAGCTAAATGGCTGTTGGTCAAATAAGGATTTGATTAAGCCAATGAGAGCTCAGCTGGAAGGGAGCGCGTTAGCAGAGCGGGGGTTCTGATAGACAGCTGCGTGACCTCTCACTGAGTGTCAGTCAGTCTTATCTGTTACAGAGACAGAAATGTCATAGTGCAACTGGGAAATAAGAAACTGAATTAGTTGCTAAACTAATTATGCATATTAGATATTGTGCATACTACTTTTGTATTGCATACTAAGAATTATGCACACTACATTTGTAGTGCATATTAAACTTAATACATATTAATTGTAGTGCATACTGGATGTTATACATTTTATGCGTACTTGATATAGTGCATACTAGATTTGTCCAGCATACTATGTGTATACAGTTGTGTTCAAAATAATAGCAGTCCAACATCACTAACCAGATCAATCACTGTTTTTGGTAGAAATTATATTTCTACATGGCAAATATTTTACTAGTAGGTGTGGTAGAGTAATAGAAAACCAACAGACCCAACAGTCATGACATGCATGCTGTTGATTCTGTGTAATTGAATCATTAATTGAAAAGGGCATGTTCAAAATAATAGCAGTGTGCAGTTTAATTAGAGAGGAAAATCATTCTGTGAAAAAACTGGTGTCAAACAAGTGGCCCTTATTTAAAGACGAAGGCAGCAAATGTTGTACTGTGCATTTTCTCTCTGAAAATCGGAGTAAAATGGGTCGTTCCAGACATTGTTCAAAAGAATAGTGTACTTTGATTAAAAAGTTGATTAGAGAGGGGGAAATATATAAAGAAGTGCAGAAAATGATAGGCTGCTCAGCTAAAATGATATCAAATGCTTTAAAATGGCAACCAAAACCAGAAAGATGTGGAAGAAAATGGAAAACTACCATTCGAATGGATCGGAGAATAGCCAAAATGGCAAAGACTCAGCCAATGATCAGCTCCAGGGTGATCAAAGAAAGTCTGAAGTTACCTGTGAGTACTGTAACAATTAGAAGATGTGAAGCCAAGCTATCAGCAAGAAGCCCCCACAAAGTCCCATTGTTGAAAAAATGAAGAGGTTACAATTTGCCAAAGAACACATTGACTGGCCTAAAGAGAAATGGTGCAATATTTTGTGGACTGATGAAGCAAGATTGTTCTTTTTGGGTCTAGGGACCGCAGACAGTTTGTGAGATGACCCCAAACACTGAATTCAAGCCACAGTACACTGTGAAGACAATGAAGCATGGTGGCACAAGCATCATGATATGGGCATGTTTCTCATACTACGTGGTGGGCCTATTCATTGCATTCGAGGGATCATGGATCAGTTTGAGTACATTAAAATACTTAAAGAGGTTATGTTGCTTTATGCCAAAGAGGAAATGCCCTTGAAATGGGTGTTTCAACAAGACAACAACCCCAAACACACCAGTATGCAAGCAGCATCTTGGTTCCAGACCAACAAGATTAACGTTATGGAGTGGGCAGCCCAATCTCCAGGCCTTAATCCAATCGAAAACTTGTGGGGTGACATAAAAAATGCTGTTTCTGAGGCAAAACCAAGAAATGCAGAGGAATTGTGGTATGTAGTGCAATCGTCCTGGACTGGAATACCTGCTCATAGGTGCCAGACTCCATACAACACAGATGTGAAGCATTTCTCAGAAACCATGGCTATACGACTAAACGTTAGTTCAGTCATTCACAAGAAAGCTAAATCTTCAAGTATTTTTCTGTTTATACAGTAAATGTTTGACTTTGTAAAGAAAAATGCAGACAATGCTATTTTTTTTTGAACAGCCTAATATTCCTTTTTTTTCACTTTCTGTAAAGTAATAACAAATTTGCTAAATCTTTCTTCATGTTTTGATTTAGAATAGAATGTGCAATGTTCCCAATGCATTTGTGTGTATTGAAGTAAAAGTTATAAGGATTTTGAGCTTTACTCGCTTTTTTAAACACACTGCAATTAATTTGAACACAACTGTATATGTTTAACACATTATACATGTACGCTTTTGTACTGAAAATTAGATTTAATACATAGGCTACTAATTGTAGTGTATAGTTATAGATATAATGCACATTAGATGTTGTGAATGTGTACTGGATTTCTAACTTTCAATAGTCAAAATCAATTTATAATTTCGTTGTTTTGTTTTCCAATATATATATCTAAACATCTTCACAAGAAGATAAATTTTCAATTTAGAAGACATTATTTAAGATACTAAAGACCTGTAGATTTTTTAGACAGTGTACTGTATCTTGGATTAAATACATACATTTTTGTTAGAATTAAGCTTAAAAAAAGAAAGCATTATTTGCTGTAAAAATGCAGTAGGAAAAACAATAATAACATGTTAAAATGTGGGTAATTATATAATGATATTTTAAAATATATACACTGCTATTCAAAAGTTTGGGGTCAGTAGGAATTTTAAAGAAATACTTTTATTCAGCAAGGATGCATTAAATTGATCAAAAGTGACATCAAAGACATGCATTTACAAAAAAAAATATTTCAAATAAGTGCTGTTCTTTTGAACTTATTACAGAATACTGAAAATATATGACAGTTTCCACAAAAATATTAATCAGCACAACTGTTTTCAAAATTGATCATAATAAGAAATGAAGAAATGATTCTTGAGCATTAGAATGATTTCTGAAAATTCAGATTTGCCATCACAGGAATAAGTGAAATTTTAAAATATATTGAAATAGAAAACAATTATTTTAAATTGTAATCATATTTGACATTATTACTGTTTTTACTGTATATTTGATCAAATAAATGCAGCCTTGGTGAGCATAAAAAATATTACCATTTTGAATGGTAGTGTATTACATAAAATTACATTAAATTATGAACAGCTTGTAGTTTGGAAAGCAACATTTTCAACAGAGCTTCCCCAGCACTGTTTCCAAAGTGTGTGACTTGTGTCTTCTGTTCTCCAGTGTCTTCCTGCAGGATTTGGAAAGCTGTCTGGAGAGCCCTGAGGCAGTAGGGGCTTGCTTTCTGGAAAGGGTGAGGAAGTTTATAACACCATATGACACCAATTTGAGGTTACTTTTCATGTCTTTCTTCTTTTTTGTTTTTACAAAACACATCTAACATAAACTATCTGTCTGTTTTCAGAAAGACCATTTCCATTTGTATGAATGTTACTGTCAGAACAAGCCTCGATCTGATTCTTTATGGAGGCAGTTCTCGGACTGCCCGTTCTTTCAGGTATCAAAAACCATCTCTATCTTTAAAAATACTTGCAGCACACTGGTATGCATCTAGAAAGCGATCTGGGATGTGTCCTGTGTGTTTCAGGAGTGCCAAAAGAAGCTGGAACACAAACTTGCTCTTGACTCATACCTGCTGAAACCAGTCCAGCGCCTTACAAAGTATCAACTTCTATTAAAGGTGCGAGCTTCAGCTGAATACAAATATGAATTTAGGTTGTTTTCATATAAAATTATGTATCTTTTAGCATTTGAGTTGTTTTTAATACTTTTTATTATATATCTTTTGGTACCAAGTCCGTTTGATAAGGGACTCGTACCTGAGTATACTTGAAAAGATGGTTCATGTGAACTGCAGTGTGGTTTGCATTTGGTATTATATCACAATGCAACCTGTGGAACCTTATTTCTGCCACAGAATAAAAATATAAAAAAGTTTTTCTTGATATTGTGAGTTAATGCCTCACAATTGACCATTCGCAAAGAGCTTGACTGACAGGTGATCTGACCAATCGTAACTTAAACTTGAAAAATGGTGTGTTCCACGGTTGAAATAAAATACATTCTGATGTTCATTCATGGTCATTTATTACTTTAAGTAAATATGAAAAGAAGATCGGTTCACATGCTGCTTTAACTGAGGCAATACAGTGATCTGTCATTAAAGAGCCACAAAATGGTATTTATTGTTTGAATTTCTTTAAAAATGACAAAATTTGAAAGTTGAGAATCCTGAGACCTCACAATTGTAAGGAAAAAGTCATAATTGTGAGATATAAAGTCTAACTTTTTTTCCTCCGAATTTTGAGTTTACATCTCGCAATTCTAACTTTTTTTCTCATAATTCTGCATGCGCATGCAGTCCAGTCAGATGCCTCATATTTGGGGAGAAGAAAAAACAGAATTGCGAGAAAAAAATGAGAATTGCGTGATATAAACCTGCAATTATGGAAAAAAAAAATTGTAAGAGATGTAAACTCACAGTTATGATTTCATAACTTGGAATTGCATTATTAGGGAAAAAGTCAGAATTGTGAGGGATAAACTCGCAATTAGGAGAAAAAAAGTCAGAACTGTGAGATAAAAAGTTTTTATTCCGTGGTTGTAAATAAGATTTCGTAGCAACCTTGTGTAATTTTACTTGTAATTAAAAAAAAAAAAAAAAAAAAAAACAGTTTTCTGATGTAGGAATATTTTTGTCCATTAAATCCAAGGAATTGTATGTGTGTTTGATAATAGGAGCTTCTGAAGTACAGCTCAGGCTGTGAGAGAGTTTCTGAGCTGCAGGGGGCGCTAGAAGCCATGCTGGACCTGCTGAAGTCAGTCAATGACTCAATGCACCAGATTGCCATCACCGGATATGAGGTGACATTTTTACCAACTTAAAGTGAGTGTGTGTGAGTTTGTGTGTGTGAATGCGTAGCTAACAAGTTGTATGTTGCAGGGGGATCTCAGCAATCTGGGCCGCGTGCTAATGCAAGGCTCCTTCAGTGTGTGGATTAGTCATAAGAAGGGTCCGACCCGAGTGAAGGAGCTGGCCCGCTTCAAGCCTATGCAGCGACACCTGTTCCTGCATGAGCACGCACTCCTCTTCTGCAAGCGTCGGGAGGAACACGGAGAGAACGCTGACAAAACTCCCTCCTACAGCTTCAAGCACTGTCTTAAGGTACGGCGCACACTTCCTGCTGGGAGCACATGTGCAGTCTCAGAAAGCCCTCCCAGCACTGCATTTGGATGCATCATTGTATATCAACCTGTTTACTCATGGCAACATTCCTTCCTTGTTTTTAAAATGTGATGCTACATCACAGGATGTGACAGGATATGACATGTTTATACAGCAGGTAGCCGTGTGTTTTCAGATTCATATGTGTTTCCATCCGCGAGTATAAAATGCTGTTTATGCTGGCAGATGAGTGCAGTTGGCATTACGGAGAACGTCAAAGGAGATGTGAAGAAGTTTGAGATCTGGTACAGTGGCAGAGAGGAAGTCTATGTGATACAGGTGAGAATGTTTAAAGGGAGAGTTCATCCAAAAATGAACACAACAGCAATTCTTCTTCAACTCATTTTAAGAGAGGTTATCATTTCAGTTAGATGCATCAAACTTACAAATTAACAGCTGTTACACTTGATTTGTCTAATTGCAAATTAATGAAACTTAGAGAAATATTTATCAAGTTTCAAATATAAACATGATTCAGTGTAAAAAGAGCATCTCTAACAGTGTAATATTCAGAAATTACTGGTCAAACATATTATGTGACTTTCATTATATTTTTCTCATACAAATATAAAAATAAGCAGTAAAATAAATGCAAAGACTGGATTATTATTTAATGGACAATAACCATGATTACTGTCACATTTACCATTGTTATGTAAAAACTTCTCATAGGCACCCACAGTGGAGGTGAAGATCGCTTGGCTGAACCAGATCAGAAAGATCCTGACCAGCCAACAGAAACAACTCAAAGGTTTCAATACATTTCCCATGATTAAATGTCACTCTTATTCCTCCACAAGTACTTTGAGTAATGTGTGCTCTTCTCTCATTGGTCCAGAGGAGTTGTGTCACTCTGCTGCAGTCTCAGAGCAGATGCAGATGTCTCCTCCTCTCTCAGTGAGGTAAGAATCCACTAGTGTACAGATCACTGTTCCTGAGCCCCTCTCTAATCCCTGATCCAACCCTCACCGATCACTCTCTCTCTCCTTGACCCTTTGGCTTAGACCAGCTTTTTGCTGCTTTTAGCTGTTAGATCTCTCACATGACACTTCCCTCCCAGAATCCCGCCAATAACAGTACCCTCCCTGCTTTTACAGTCCCCGCTTTAGCAATCCATATGATGTGTAAGCACGGTCCAAAATAATTATATGTAACTTTTGATTGTAAAAATAAACAGTAGTTTTTGTAAAGTATATATTATAAATACAACAAATAATATAATGCTCTATAAAATGTAAAAACTTATACATATGCATACATGTTTATGTTTTTACTATTGATGTTACATGATTTAACTTTATATGGTATTATATTATATAACATATTATATTTATTATATATATGCTGAATATATGTTTGTACATGATACAAAAGATTTCTATTTAAATAAATGCCATTTCTGTTGAACTTCCTTTTAAACATAACAAAGAAGCAAAAAAAAAAAGAAAAAAAAGAAAAAGAAATAGAGAAAGAAAGAACCTCTTCTTGAGAGAAATCAGAATATTATAATGATTTCTGAAGATCATGTGACACTGAAGTAATGACTGCTGAAAATTCAGCTTTGCCATCACAGGAATAAATTACATTTTAAAATATATTAAAATATAAAAATATATAATATACAGACAGATATTAAAAATATATAATATAAAGATCATATATATTTTGGTATATTAAGATTTTAATTATGTCATATTAGTGAGGGCCAGGTTATAATTATTAAAACTTTACTTCAAGCATATAATGTTTCGGTTTTATTTACTCGCCAATGCAGTTTTTACTCTCATTTGGCAAATGTTAATTTTGGACCCACCTATAAGCCATATTTAAAACATATTACTTGTATTTGCATATACAAAATCCATACACATTCAGGATGTCTCATTTTAACAAATCAATTAAGTAAAAGTACTTAAGTGTATGAAAAATGTTCTGCTGATGAGGGGAATGAAGCCGCTGTGTGTGGTTGCCTGTCCTCCCGCAGGGCCGTGCGGCCTTCCAGTGGCGTTCTTAAGGGCTGCCTGCCCCGTCTGGACCTTGTGTCCCTGTCGGGGGGCGTGTGTGTGTGTCTTCGCGCTCGGAGCCCACGCCTCACTCGCCCCTCCCAGCGACAGTGACGCTCAGTGGTAAATCAGGCAGGAGGGGGGCCGCTCCGATCTGTGCTCCATCACATACAGGGCTGCTACGGCCACACTTTGAACCACCATCGCCGTTCCCTCCATACACACCCCACCCCTCCGATCTCACCAGCAGTACCCTTATCATTAACATAATAGGCAGATGCTTTGCCAGCATCTCTGCATCTGTTTTGCATGACATGCAAACAAAAGCAAACAGCAGAAGAGTTTGGTTTGACTCCATTGTTTTGGCTGTTAAGCAGCGCATCGAAGACAGGCCTTATTTTGAGATCAAGACAAATATGATAAAGTGGTTTTAACTGTCTCAGCCTGTTGAGTCATATGTTGACAAATCAAGACTGTATCGGCTTATTTTCGCTCCATTTCCTTATCAGCACATTTCTATGCTGTTATGAAAGAGTCATTTGCCTTGCAGGCCTGAAATTACCGCCATCTGTCCATATCTGCCAGCTTCTTATGGTTTGCGCTGGGCTGATGGTTGGTTTGGCTCTTGTTTCATTTAGAAGAGATGATGCATGTGTGAATAATTGTTTATTTACTTCTAGTCTCTTGTCCCACAGCAAACAGCAAAGAGCGTCAGTCAGCTCAGAGGGGACTGAGTCAGGCCACAGCAGTCCAGATCCGTTCAGCTACTCTAACCAGCACCAGCGCAACAGACGCAGTGAGTGTTACGCACACAAACACTTGCACATACACCCCTAATCTCTGTTGAGATATGTAAATGCAGGATGTGTTAAATGTACAAATTTTCTTTAACTGGACTTGTTGAACTGTTAAAAGACCAAACATGGAATCTTGAAGTGTATTTATGCATTTGCTGTGGTGTATCTTGGAAGCAGGAAAATAAGTATGATGAAAGAAGATTGTTTGTGGGTAATAGTGTATCATTCAAACATTAGCATTATTAACATCGATATACACTGCGTATATACATATATGTACAACATATATATACTCTACCGTAAAAGTTTGGGGCAAGTATGATTTTTTTTTTAAAGAAATTAATTATTTTATTCAACAAAAAGCATTAAATTTAATAAATAAAAAAGTATTACTATTTCAACAAAAATATTAAGTAGCGCACTGTTTTCAACATTGATAATAAGAAATGTTTCTTGAGCAGTAAATCAGCATATTAGAATGATTTCTGAAGGATCATGTGACACTGAAGACTGGAGTAATAATGATACAATGTTTTAAAATATTACTGTTTTTACTGTATTTTAGACAAAATAAATTCAGCCTTGGTCAGCTTATTTTTTAAGAGCCGTTTTAAGAGACTTATTTAAAAACAAAACTTTTTAATAGTAATGTTTTATATATTTATATATATATATATATGAAATATGAAATTAAATAATTAATTTCTTTTAAAAAATTCATACTTGCCCAAACGTTTACGGTACATGTGCATGTATATATACAGTACATGTTATTAAATATTAATAATTGATATAATATTTATTATTATCATTACTATTATTATACATTTTTATTATGTATAATAATAATAATAATAATTTATTTTTATCATATTTGTTGTGTATGTATATTGTCTTTAATTGTGGTATGCATTTAAAGTTGGAGTTTTTTTTTTTTTAATTTTTCCTGTGAATTTACTAATTGTTTTGGGTGAGAGTAAATAGTATAACTGTAAATGGACAGGTAAAGAAACCCACAAAGGACATGACAGTATTGCAACACATGTAAATGCATTGCATTTTAAATTCAGAAAGCAACTGCATGTGAAATCAAGTGTTTGTCCTGGTAAATAAAAATGTTTTGGGCCTTAGATATACTCACCAACTTATAAACACATATTTTGCACACATACAAAGCAGTGTAGTTGAAGTGTAATGCTTGCTGTTCAAAATTACCCAAGCCAACACACATTCATGTTTCTGCTATAAAAGCATTATCCATGTCACCACAAATTTCAACCACACACTCAGTATGAAACTTGAAAGAGCGTGTGATTTCTCCACCCACATGCATGATCTCTGAATCTCACGAAGGCTGTCAACATCAGTTAGGCTCATCAGACACTATATATTAAATTCAGAATGTATTTCATGAATCAGAATGCAATGATTTACACCGAAACATGCATGTGGTGTGTTTGTGGTAGGCTGGCCTGGCGCACCTTATTCTGTAGATATCTGTGAAGGTCTGGAGGACTGGAGTGGAGCAAACAGCCTCTCTAACCCGTCTGACACTGAGGAGGAGGACACCGCCCATCTGGTGAGATACGAACATCCCACACTCAGTCACTTACTCGTGTAGGGCGACACTTATCTTTTACTTGTTCATCTGTTTGTTTTAGGTTGCAGGCAGATACAGGGCCTTCGTCGACTGGCGTAAAAATGGGACAGATAACTTCATCATTAAGTGTGGTGATGTCATACAGCTACAGCATGAGGAAAATGATGGCCAGTGGTGAGTGATGTGTGTGAGCTTAAAGGAATATAAAGGGATATTCTGGGAGAAATGCAACTTAAAGAGATAGTTCATTAAAAAAATGACAATTCTGTCATCATTTACTCACCCTCATGTTGTTCCAAACCTCTATGACTTAACATAAAAGAAGATATATTGAGAAATGTCTCAGTGGTACAATTGGAAGTCAAGTGGACATCAATGGTAACCAAAACTATTTGGATACCAAAATACTTTAATATATCTTCTTTCTGTTCCACTAGAGAGAACGTGATATAGGTTTGGAAGAATATGATAATTGATTATAGAAATTTTATTTTTGGGTAAACTATCACTTTAAGTTTGACAACATCCTGATTTCAAATTAAAAAAAAATGTTTGAAATGTGAAGTGTTACAGGAAATGTAGTCCCATATCAAAAAGAACAATTTAGCCAACTTTACCAGGATTGGGCAAAATTCAGAATTACTGTAGATCCCTTTCAAATGCAAAATTTGATTTAATGGTTAAAAATTACGGTTGCAGTTTATGAATTTCCTTTCATTATATTCCTTCTTTTGAAAATTCTAATTCTACATCTTGTTTGTAACCTTAATTCTAATTCAGGAATTTAATTGAAGTTTAAAGGGCGTTTTCAATTAAATACTGAATGAGGCAAAACCTTTAACTTTCACATTTATACTTCTACACCATCCATGGACTTTTGCACAGTTATTGAACTGAACTAAATCAACACTGAACTTACTGTAGCTGAATAATCACACTATTACATTTTTAGAGCTGCTTTACAGCGAAATTTAGTTTTTTCTTATGTTTTATGCAGCTGGCATCACTGATTCTGTTACTTTCCTGTTTAATAATGTGAAGCTATAGATTTAGACATTGGTTCGGTGTGAATCAGTATAGCTGTGTACTCTCACAGGCTGGTGAAGAATCTGAGTCGCAGACAGGAAGGCCGAATCCCTACTGCCAACCTGCAGGGCATCCTGGGGGAAAGCATCAAGAATCACTCCAACCGGCTTGGAGGTGAGAGTCCATTTGGACATCCACTGCCTTTTTAGTACAGTTCCCAGAAAAGATGAGTTCACTTAAGATCCATACTGCCATATCTTCTGTGCAGACCCAGGGAATCGTAAGGCGCGGAAGCTCAGCTCGCCATGAAGGAATGGCCCAGTGCAATACTGGACCTTTAACATTCACACTTGGTAGCTCAGACTGTATGTGACTACATGGATTCAGACCTGACCAGCAGGATCGTATTCCAGAGTTTTTGTACTGATCCTCACTGACAGATGCTACCAAAATGCAAAAGACAAATATCTTACAAGAGATCTCCACCATTTCAGAAAATCCAGAGAGCGCTTTTAAACACCTGTCCTCTGCCTAAACACACTTCAGTCCTCCTGACTAGGTGAAGCCTAGAACTTTCAGACTCTGGGATTGTCCCAGTAGACTTTGCAGTTGTTTTTAATGAATCAAGGCCCATCAAAAGGCCCCTTCGTCGCTGTCTTCACGGTTAACCCTCTCAGAAGACCTATGAAAACATCCTGTACGTAAAGGACCGGAATTTTTAAACTGTTTGTTTGTGCTGTTATTTATCTTGTACTGTTGTATTTATCTTCAGTCTGAGCTCTTCCTGAGAGCTTCAATGCCAAATCATGCAGTGCCATAATGCCTGTTTCCCCAATTTTATTTAATGCAGACTTTGCTCAGTAGTGCACTAGTTACCTCAAAAAAAATTTTTTTAAGCACTTTATTCAGGTCACGCAAATTTGTGGCCTTTTGTGTCTCTCTACAGCTTTAAACCGGATGAATTTTGCATGCCGTCAGTTCTTACCTCTCTTATTTAGTAAAATTCTCTTGTCAGGCACTTTACATGCAGAATCTACTCTGCCAGCTTGAAGACCTGGGGGCCGTCATGTAAATGTTGACTTTGGAGCCACAAATATGAGTTATGAGGGGGTGAGCAGAGTGCGTGTGTGCTGAATGTGTGGCACGGCTGCACAATCAGAGCCGTGTTATTGGAGGTTTCTTATTAAGGGAGATCATACAGCAAACATTAAATATACCTACTGTTTAGAATGCTTAATGAAATATTAATTGCAGACTTATATGAATTTACTACATTAAATCAGGCCCAAAGTTGGAGGGCTGACTTTGATATACCAGCGTTTGAAGTGGAAATGAGCTGTGTGTAGCAGCAGGAGACGCTGTGGAGTACATATCTCTTATGTTATTAATTTCGCTATCAAGTTGTTCCCTTCCAGCGTGGAGCTCCAGCCACCCACTCAAAATCAAGCCATGTAAAGGACACAACTGCCTGTAGACTGTGCTGTATTAGCCATATATACTGTTAGCTTTGCATATTTATATGCTTATTTGTGTCCAAATGTCTGAGAGCACATTGGGAATCAGAATTTCATGATCATCAGGTTTTTGCCATCATTTTCAAGTTAATTTAGTAAATTTAGTTTTTCACTCAGAAGTAATGCTAAACAAAAGCATTTTCACTAATGGTCTCAGACTTTTGGACCTCACTAAATCTAATAGCATTTAATCCTGATTTTTGTTTTTGTTTGTTTTTTGGTACTGGCTTCTAAATTATTCTTTTTGAAGGAATGTATCTGTGTTGACTGTTGTATTGTAACAATATTGTATTTAAATTTGTACAGCCTATTGAAAATTAAGAAATACTTTTTTTTTAAAAAATAAAACTATTTAATAGTAAATAATTTGTACCTAAAATATATACATACTATTATTATTTAGCTACTCTAATGTTTAAACGTTTGGGGTCGGTAAGATTTTTCAACGTCTGCTCACCAAGTATTTATTTCATCTGAGCATATATTGAATACAGTAAAAACAGTAATACTGTGAAATATTATTACAGTTTTTTCTATTTCAATGTATTTTAAAATGTAATTTATTCTTGTGATTGCAAAGCTTAATTTTCAGCATCATTACTCCAGTCTTCAGTGTCAAATGATCCTTTAGAAATTATTCTAATATGCTGATTTGGTGATCAAGAAATATTACGGTTCTTATTAATGTTGAAAACAGTTGTGCTACTTAATATTTTTGTGGAAACAGTGTTACATTTTTCAGGATTTTTTTTTTTTTTTTTAATTTTTTTAATTTTTTTTTTTGATGAATAGGAAATTCAAAGAACACCATTTATTTGAAATAGAAATCATAAATGTCTGTACTGTCCTCTCTGAATGAAACACTTCTTTCCAAAGAATATTTTTTTACTGACCCCAGATGTTTAAGCAGTAGTGTATATATTAATTAATATAAATATATTAATAATGATAATAAAAAAATAGTTCAAGTTAAAACCAGATTTTTTTAGAATTAGACATTGTAGAGTCAAAGGCACATATACATCATAAACATCAACTGTGTTGTTATCTCCCAGAGACTGGCCTCAAATGATGAAAGGATCTTTCACGGGTGAGATGTGAGTGATCTGATGCCTCCAGTGTTTATGGGTAAGATCCAGTGATTTTCAGAACTAGGTCACGAGTCTTTTAAAGAACGCTGTTGAAATCTTAAGTAGGTTTCTAGTGTCAGATATTTTCAGTCATCCCCCCCTCACGTTCCTTCAGTTTTCCCTCTGAAGGCAGTGGCAGTTCAAAGCTTGAGGGGCTACATTTTTTTCTTGGTGTCTGAATGAGAGATTGATTTCTCAGTCAAGAAACCATAGCAGGTTCTAACCATGTAGCAAGACAGTATATTGCTTAATAACATACCTGCGTTTCATTAAACCACAGGAGAAAACAGTATGCGTTTATGGATTATGGATAGGCCTACTCCATGTGTGCAGATGAGATTTTAAAATGAGAATTCTAGATCAGGTCCACATTTTTAAGCAGTACTCTCTTAGTAACACCCATGACGTGCTGTATCCAACGATAATAGTTACCAACCTGTGTGTAAACACCGTACTTCCCTTTCTTGGCACATTCTTCTCCCCAACTGACAATGCCTGTGAGGAACCAGGTGTTGTGGTAGCGCATGGCATGAGGTCCTCCACTGTCCCCCTGACACGCGTCTTTAGGAGAATCTGAGTATCCAGCACAGAACATGAAGTATGTGATCGGGTCACTGCTACTTTCCTTACACACTGTTCTGGCTACATAAGGCAACTCAACCTTCTGTAGGGTCACTGCACTTCGGCCTTGGAAGCGCAGATGGCCCCAGCCGCTGACAGTAGCCAGAGATCCAGACTGCAGCAGTGAGTTGGAGAAGAGCATGGGTCCCAGGCAGATGGGATGTACAGTTGGGGTAAACCGGATTGGGTTGTGCAACCGCAACAAGGCAATGTCATGATTGTAGAGGCTTACTTTGGAGTCATAACGGGGATGAGAGATGAAACGGGTGACGTTCCGATTTTGTTCTGTGCCTTCAGTCTTGGAGACATCATGCTCCCCTGTGAAGCAGTTGTTTAGTTTAGTAATATTATTAATAACTGGTCTTGGAATTGTAAAAATTTCAAAAGAAAAATATCTTAAGGTTATTAAAAAAATATTACTTGAGATGCAACGTTGCATAGGCTATAAGATAATGTTTTTGAAAGAATTGTTTTATGCTCACAAAGGCTGTATTTATTTGATACAGTACACTAATATTATGAAATATTACAACCTGAATTCCGGAAATGTTGGGACGTTTTTTTTTAAATTTGAATAAAATGAAAACTAAAAGAATTTCAAATCACATGAGGCAATATTTTATTTACAATAGAACATAGATAACATAACAAATGTTTAAAATGAGAAATTTTACAATTTTATACACAAAATGAGCTCATTTCAAATTTGATGCCTGCTACAGGTCTCAAAAATAGTTGGGACAGGGGCATGTTTACCATGGTGTAGCATTTCCTCTTCTTTTCAAAACAGTTTGAAGACGTCTGGGCATCGAGGTTATGAGTTTCTGGAGTTTTGGTGTTGGTATTTGGCCTCATTCTTGCCTGATATAGGTATCCAGCTGCTGAAGAGTTCGTGGATGTATTTTTCATTTAATGATGCGCCAAATGTTCTCTATAGGTGAAAGATCTGGACTGCAGGCAGGCCAATTCAGCACCCGGACTCTTCTACTATGAGGCCATGCTGTTGTAATAGCTGAAGTATGTGGTTTTGCATTGTCCTGCTGAAATACACAAGGCCTTGCCTGAAATAGACATCATCTGGAGGGGAGCATATGTTGCTCTAAAACCTTATATACCTTTCAGCATTCATAGTGCCTTCCAAAACATGTAAGCTGCCCATACCATATGCACTTATGCACCCCCATACCATCAGAGATGCTGGCTTTTGAACTGAACCCTGATGATACGCTGGAAGGTCTCCCTCCTCTTTAGCCCGGAGGAAACAGCATCTGTGATTTCCAACAAGAATGTCAAATTTGGACTCGTCTGACCATAGAACACTTTTCCATGTTGAAACAGTCCATTTTAAATGAGCCTTGGCCCACAGGACACGACGGCGCTTCTGGATCATGTTCACATATGGCTTCCTTTTTGCATGATAGAGCTTTAGTTGGAATCTGCAGATGGCACGGCGGATTGTGTTTACCGACAGTGGTTTCTGGAAGTATTCCTGGACCCATTTAGTAATGTCAATAACAGAATCATGCCGGTGAGTGATGCAGTGTCGTCTGAGGGCCCGAAGACCACGGGTATCCAACAAAGGTCTTTGGCCTTGTCCCTTACGCACAGAGATTTCTCCAGATTCTCTGAATCTTTTGATGATATTATGCACTGTAGGTGATGAGATTTGCAAAGCCTTTGCAATTTGACGTTGAGGAACGTTGTTTTTAAAGTATTCCACAATCTTTTTACGCACTCTTTCACAGATTGGAGAGCCTCTAATCATCTTTACTTCTGAGAGAGACTGCCTCTCTAAGACATCCCTTTTATAGCTAATCATGTTACAGACCTGATGTCAATTAACTTAATTAGTTGCTAGATGTTCTCCCAGCTGAATCTTTTCAAAATTCTTACTTTTTCAGCCCTTTGTTGCCCCCATGCCAACTTTTTTGAGACCTGTAGCAGGCATCAAATTTGAAATTAGCTCATTTAGTGGATAAAAATGTAAAATTTCTCAGTTTAAACATTTGTTACGTTCTCCATGTTCCATTGTGAATAAAATATTGGCTCATGTGATTAGAAAGTCTTTTAGTTTTCATTTGATTCAAATTTAAAAAACGTCCCAACATTTCCGGAATTCAGGTTGTATTACAATTTAAAATAACTAAGTTAAAATAAGTTTTCTATTTGAATGTATTTTAAGATGTAGTGTAGGTCTATTTCTGTGATGCAAATCTGAATTTTCAGCATCATTACTCCAGTCTTCAGTGTCACATGATCATTCGGAAATCGCGCTAACATAAATTGATTTGGTGTTCAACAAAAGTATCTTATTATTAACAATGGTGAAAACAGTTGTTATATAAATTTAAATATTGGCGCCATACAGCAATTTAATTTAATCACATATTTCCTTGGCTGTTGTTCTGGTCTTACCAACTCTGATGTAGAAGGATCCATTCTGGCTCCCTACCAGACAGTGGGCCGCAGTAATGACCCATAACTGGTTTAGAATGGAGCCTCCACAGAATACCTGCTGTGTTGAGCGCGCCACCAGCGCCACCTAGAGATCAGCAGTCAACTGGGATAAATTACATGATTTTGGGTGCATAAACAGATTGAATTGTTGTAAATGTACACTACACTAATTTACTCATGTATGATTTGATCAAAGGCATTTTTGATTGCTATAGCACATAATATTTATAGTCTTTACCTGCCAAGGGATTTCTCCAGGTAAAGTTGGATTGCCACCAACAATACGGCTTTTTGGGGCACTTAAGGTTGGTACAGGAGTCATCAAATACTCATCAAATGCCCATTCAGGGAGTTTAACATGAGATGGCGCGATTTTCTTTTCTTCTTTCTGTTTAGAATTTGAAGGGGTTGTCAAGCTGTCTGGTTTGGAAGTGCTGGATGTGGATTTGACTGTATTCTTGGAAGATTGTGCAGAGTTCATTACAGAGGTTGGACCTCTGGCCAAAGTTCTCACAGCTGTTTTAGTGACTTTGCCACATGGAAACTTAACTAGCGACACACACACACAAAAAAAAACATTACTTTTTTGTTTGTTTGTTCGTTTGTTTTTTTTCATGAAAATTTTCCCTGCAATGTCTTTTTTTCAAAACATGGTGTTTTTGTAACAATCAGGACATCAGGAATTTAAGAAGTAATTAAATCACCTATAGGTTCACATGTGAATCCATCTTCTTTGAGTCTGTAACCGGATGCACATTGACATCCTGTCCCGTGAGACTCCATCACAACACAGAAATGCTCACAGCCTCCATTATCAACATCACACATTTTGTCAGTCACTGAGAAAAAGAACAAAGCATTTTAATTATCTTCAGTAATTTCATAATTTTCATTGATTCATTCATTCATTAGCTAAACATGGTGCATTGTGTGTTCGAAGGAAGAGAGATCTTGTCTAACCTATTTCACAGTTTTTGCCTACATAGCCCAGTAGACAGTTACAGGTGTGTGTGCCCATCTGGTCCTCACATGTGCCTCGGTTTTGACAGGGTGATGATTTACACTGGTCCCCATCTAACAGACAGGATCATTTATTAACAACTGGTAAGAAAAAAATGTATAGAAATAATGTGTTTCAAATTCTGGAAGGAACAGAGGATGGAGATTCAAATCCAGTTTAAATTATTTTAATAGTTTGTCTAATTAAATATTACCCAAATGGATTTTATTTCCTGAATTCTGAGTTTAAGAATATAATGATGTCCAGTTCAAATATCATTTAATTTATTGGTCCAATAGCTACCTAAACATACAGTGCCACTTGAAAGTTTGTGAACCCCTTGCAGAATCTGTGAAAATATGAGTAATTTTAACGAAATTTCCAGCAGTGACTGTATGATTTTGAGATCCATCTTTTCACACTGAGGACAATTGAGGGACTCAAACACAACTATTAAAAAAGGTTCAAACATTCACTGATGGTCCTGAAGGAAATGCGATGCACTAAGAGCCGGGGGTGAAAACTTTTTGAATTTGAAGATCAAGGTAAATTGTACTTAATTTTTTTCCGGGAAACATGCAAGAATCTTCTGTTGCTTCCGAAAGGCAGTACTAAATGGAAAAAATATATATTTCTACAAAATAAAAATTTGGACATTTTCATCCTGTTCAAAAGTTTTCACCCCTGGCTCTTAATGCATCATGTTTTCTTCTGGAGCATCAGTGAATGTTTAAACCTTTTTTAATAGTTGTGTTTGAGTCTCTTAATTGTCCTCAGTGTGAAAAGATAGATTTCAAAATCATACAGTCACTGCTGGAAAGGGTTCAAATATGCAACAGATGCTGGAAACCTGAAGATTCTGCAGGACATGGAGGATTTTTCTGAAGAACAGTGCTCAGTTTAACTGTTCACAACAAACAAGGGACTCATGAACAACCATCACAAAACAAAAAAACTGTCGTGAATCATCCAGGTAACCACACACAGTACTGAGAAACCAAGGGTTCACAAACTTTTGAATGGGGTTATTTCAATAATTTCAGCTTTTTTTTTTTTTTGTCTTGTGGACTAAATATAAACATCTTTTATGTAAAATATCTTACTCAGGACAGTACTAAATAAAAAAATAACATGCATTTTGGATGATCTCTCTTATTTTGTTAAAATTTCTCACATTTTCACAGATTCTGCAAGGGGTTCACAAACATTCAAGTGGCACTGTACATCATAAGAATGTTTTTAACTTTAAACTGTCATTTCTGGCCAGAAGTCCTCTATCCATAATGATGCTTCCTCTAGTGAAAACATTCATTCCATGTTGTCCTCTCACATCAAAATCCATCAACATATTTGTTTAGAACTGTTTTGGACGGTTTTTGCTTGTAAACGGTGCTTGATCTGTGCATGTTTCTCTATTGATTCAGGCAAGACAGAGAGAATCAGAAGAAAAAGCAATATTATGGATAGAGCACTTTCATTTTAGCTGGAAACAACAGTTTTAATGATTGATATGCTTATTACAAACACACAGCTTTCTGCTCCAAGGATGGACTGGAGAAATTTGGATTACTTGTGGATTATTGTGATGTTTTTATCAGCTATTTGGTCTTTCATTCTGACAGCGCCCATTCACTGCAGAGGATCCATTGGTCAGCAAGTGATGTAGCCTATAATGCTAAATTTCCCAAAAATCTGTTCCAATGAAGAAACAAATTCATCTACATCTTGGATGGACTGGGGGTGAGTACATTTTAAGCAAATTTTCATCTTTGGGATGAACTGTTACTTTAACATATAGAGATCTTCTCCTGTTTGCCCTTGGTAAATATGACAGTCAATGATTAATCACACTTACCAACATAACTTGCCCAGAACTCCAACTGAAAAACAGACCAAACACACATTTGCTATATTACACAATGCATGACAACCAACGAACCACATCTTGTCTACTCACTGTCTTTTCATCATTTTCAAAGGCTTCTCTGGCCTCCTCCAGGACACACGTCTCCTCCATACACTCCCTCTCTACATTCCCCTTCAGAAACTCCTCAAATAGTCCTGTGTTTTCTCGCCTGTGTCTCCGCAAAATGCTGTCAGCTTTCTCCCCATCTAGAAATACTGATCCTGGGGGTGTTATAGAGTTTGAGAGTTTATAATCTGTACTGAAGGGGAACTACTGAAAGCATACATGTAAATATGATTATTAACCCTCAGAAAGTCAGAAGGCAAATGCCAAGTGTGCTGTGTATGTTCTCTGTCAGCTCTAAGAAGATTGATTTATAAGAATTAAGTGGTTTTGTAGGTCTTACCTGCAAAGGTCTGCAGCAGAATATATGGGAATAGAACAAGAATGAATGAAGCCATATCAATCCAAATTCGGTTCCTTATTATTCCATAGTGAGCTGACAAATAACCTGAGCCAATGCTCCAAAGTACACCTGTTTACCACACTTCCACACAAACAACTGGCACAGGATATTCTGTTTGACTGAGAGAAGAAAAGTAGAACAAAACAACAGTGATTTTACTGAACATTTCACTCATATTTGTGTCTGAGGAGCTGCAAGTGGATTGAAAAAAAGACTGAGAGATATAATATTTTACAAAATGTATTTTTGGACTGCAAATTTAATGTGTGCACTTTTTAATTACATGTTTTACATAAGTATTTTTTTACACTCAAATACTATCTTTTTCTGCTGTATAAAGATGTGTTAATCTCAGATACGTGGATGGCCTAATAAAATATATTTTTATTCATTTAATAAAATGTTAATAAAATATATTTTATTTGCCCAAGAACATTTTAATAATTTACTTGGGTATCTGTTTAATGTTTAATTTTGGAAAACTACCAGTCAAAAGTCTACAGTAAATCTTTTAATGTATTTTTTTTTTTTTTTTTTAAAGAAGTCTCTTCTGCTCACCAAGCCTGAATTTGATCCAAAGTACAGCAAAAACAGTACAATTTTGAAATATTTTTACTGTTTTAACTGTTTTCTATTTGAATATATTTTAAAATGTTATTTATTCCTGTGATTTCAAAGCTGATTTTTTCATCATTACTCCAGTCTTCAGTGTCACATGATCCTTCAGAAATCATTCTAATATTCTGATTTGCTGCTCAAAAAACATTATTATTATTATTATACTGACTCCAAGCTTTTCAGTACAGTGTATAATGTTACAAAATGTTTTTATTTCAAATAAATGCTGATCTTTGGATCTAATAATAATAATAATAATAATAATTGTTTCTTGAACAGCAAATTAGCAATATTAGAATGATTTCTGAAGGATCATGTGACACTGAAGACTGGAGTAATGATGCTGAAAATGATTACTGGTTTTGCTGTATTTTGGATCAAATAAATGCAGGCTTGGTGAGCAGATGAGAATTCTTTAAAAAAAACTTTAAACATTTTACTGTTCAAAAACTTTTGACTGGTAGTGTATTTCAATTTGTAGTCCCTATAATATTACATGTACAATTTTATCCACACAATATAAATTTATGTACATGAAAATACACAGCCTTCCTATTTTAGAAAGATTGCTCATTACAAACCGATCTTGGCATCAAATCCTCGGCATCAAAAAGTTTCAAAATCAAATCTCCACTAGATGGTGCCGCTGCTTCAGTGAGTAGATCATCAGTTTCTCCCTCTTGAATCAGTATAGCATTCATTGGTTTTCTCTTTCACTGTTAGAGAAAAGACATGACATTAGATAGAATGCGATGAAATATGCAATACTTCATAAAGAAAGAAAGCATTATCATGTATATTCTCCACAGATGGGCCCTGTATGGGGACTGTGGGAGGGGCTGAATCAGATGTTGGAGAACAGCCCAGTCTACGCTTCAGTTCTGCTGTAAGTGCTCTTGATTTCTTCTCGCCGCTTGGGAATCTTATCTTCTCAGATGGAGCTTTCTTATTGACTGTGGGCTTTTCGTTTTCATCCAGCCATTACGGGCCTGAATTATTCATTTCTAAGTAATTAACACTGGCCATCAATCCCACTGTATGAGAGCCAATCAATCTGTAACTGAGAGTTAGTTTTCATTGCTGAGATGGGCTTTGGCTCACAGCCTCTCAAGCAGCAATCAACAGACTGTTATTGCAGCTATAAGAGCGCGAGTAAAACGACTACATCACTCAAAACTTTTTTTCATTACTGCACTTAATGCTTGGAAAAGCTTTACCCCCAGTTAGCCTTGAATTCACAGCCATTTTTTAAAACCAACACCATCAGTCAGTGAAGCTAAGTCTCTGAAGGCAGAGCTATATTTAGACAAATCCAGACAACACTAACAAAAATGATTAAGGCATTACTATGTTTAAAATGCCTTGATGTTCTGGAATACTCATTTATGATTGGTCCATTGCGCTATCCCGTCATCCGTGGCAACTTTGTACATCAGTGTAAGTTACCTCAGATGACTTCACTATTTGTATTACGCTAATTTTGTTGCAAACTTCGTCTTGTTGTTAGTTTGTTTTCGACTTTATAGTGGACTTTTTTCCCCAACAGACTCTATATACAATAATATATAATAATATACAAGTAAGATTAGAAAATAAAATAAAACTGCGTGAACGTTATGCTAACTTTCCCATTAAATTATAGAAACGTAAACATTGAAAATGTAAATTTTTATTGTTTTAAAATGTTTTTTTTTCTTGATTATATGAATATTAAAAGGGAATATTTTATTTTATCATTTCACAAACATTATGGCAATATTACTTTTGAATGTTTTCTGAATGTTCTGAAACAGATCCAACTAAAAGAATTTAAAAGAAAATCATTAAATTAACTATAATGTTTTTGTGCTAACGTTTTGAAAATATTAACTAAGACCTGATAACTTTAAACAAATGTTCTATTAACATTGTTAGAATATTAGCTAAAGTTCTGAAAATGTTTCTTGTTAGTTGGATGTGTTGTCCGAGTCAAGTCCTGATCACTAGCAGTTCTTTTACGCAAACCTTTTTTATTTCCCTCAGAATTTTAGGGCCTGTCCCAATATATAGTTTCAGTCTTTGCACTTGTCCACTTATATACTTGCATGACAAATTTCCTGTATTTGACTCAACTTTTCAAGTGTGCATGAAGACCGCAAGTGTGTACTGCAAGTAAAGTTTTTACAGAGCTTTATTTGCGCATTTTGATTTTTAAAACTTTAAAATAAACTTCTAAATGCCTGTCTAGTAGTCCCTAGAGTAGATTTAGTGTACATTAAGGGCCCTGAGCTTTGGTATTTTTCTGACCCATGGCACTGTCATGGGCACACGCACAGTACTGCAGGTGTGGGGATTGGAACATGCCCTTTGTTCCTATGAACCAGTTAAAAAAATAAAAAGATTCACCAGATATTGTTCACCATCACGTAATGACACCACCATTAATGTAACGCTGTCATCTCGGCGGATGAAAATATCACCCTGTCACATTTTATTTTATGATAATGACAGGCTAACTGTACATTTTCACTTACTGAGAGAATACACTATCATTTGGAAAAATGTGTTTCTCTCATCATGTTTTGAGATGGCATATACTTTGACTTCATTGGGCTGAACTGCATTGAGCCTTGGCCTGATACACAGCAGGTGCTGAGACTGTATAATGTTGTGATAGTAGTGCAGGTTGGTGTGGTTATGCGGTGCATGTGGGAACTGAAGCTGATTTATAACACAGCACCATTAATTTCAGCGGTGATGTGCGTCTGTCTGCCTGCCCTGTGTTGCTGGGAATTGGTTCCATCTCCAATTAGATTAGAGGCTACTGTGAAAGATCAGCCCACTCCAGTAGATAATAAAAATGTGACGCCTGTTCAGTGTAATCGATTATGGAGAGCATCCTCACTCTGGGGAGGTAAGCAGATCGCAGAGGTCCCAGCCTTGTGAACTCTGCACAGGACCCATGTAGCTCATTAGAGTCCCTGAGCCATTTGTGCAAACTTATTTTTGGCCTCAAGAAACACCTGATTGGGTGTAGCGTAATGTGCAGACAGAAGGGATGAAGAGAGAGAGAGAAATGAGGAACTGTGATTGTTGCAGTGTTAACTGTATCAGGAAATGATAACAGGTACAAGACTACACTGTTCTTACAGATGCTTCATGTTCCCCTGATCCACACTGTTATTTAAAGAAATAATTTTCTAATTTACTCAACCTCACATTGAATCAAACCTTCAGAATTTTCTTTCTGCTGTCAAAAACGAGTTATTAGGTACAATGTTCATGCTGCTCTTTTCCGTGAATGGTGACCAAAAGCACTGCAAAAGTAGTCCATATGACTCATGCCGTATATTCTTAGTCTACAGAAGTCATGTAATAGGTTTGTGTGAGAAAAAGACTAAAATTCAAAGGGATAGCTCCCTCAAGAATGAAAATTACCCCATGATTTAATCGCCCTCAAGCCATACTAGTTCTTGTGTGTCTCGTAACCAATCTGGATGCACCAAATGTAAATATGCACATTCAAATTGAACAAATGAGATCTGTGAGCTACAGTAACAAGGACGATTATTTGGGAGTAATGAATTGTAGTCTATTCCTCACATAAAACTATTGTATGAGTTTAGAAGACTTGGAATATAGTGTACAATCTTTCACTAGTTCTAGTTTGTTTTCTAATCTCGTTTTCTGCTATACTATGAGTATTGCTCTGTGAGGTTCTTGTGAACATCTTGTGATGTTCTTCATTTATAAATTGCTTCAAATAAAAGCACCTGAAAAATAATTAAATAAATATGTGCATATATGGAGTATGGATCATTTTTGTGGTACTTCAATCCCTTTTTTGTCTTTTTGAACTTGACAGACCCTGCTTGCCATTCACTTTCATCTCCTATGGAGGAAAAAAGTAATACAGGTTTGAAACAATATGAGGGTGAGTAAATCATCACTGATGACAATCCTTTTTCTTTTTTTTTTTTGGCAAATTAATTCTTTAATAAGCTTGTCAACAGAGGTGCTGTATAGCATTACTGTATATACTGTATGTCCATGTAATATCCAGGACACAGAATAAGTGTATTTGTATATTGAAGTTGTTTTAGGTGATACGCTTAATAAAAGCATTAACTGAGGTTGAGTTTGACATGAAGTTCTTCCTTTAGTGAGATTGATTATTCTCCAGAGACGGCGAGGCAGCAGGCCAGACCGCAGATATATAGCATTGAACATCACAACGAACAGTGAGAACAGAGAAACATCACACCAACAGGAAACGGCACAGAGAAGACTGAGAAAGGTTGTAATTACTTCACTTTACTTTGTACGTTTTTAGAAGAAAAAGGGGAAAAATAAACTTTGCACCATCGCAGGCAAATGCAGACAGCCTAAGAATAGCAGGCTGTCTGAGAACAACCTTGACATTACGCAGACACCACAATCTCTGCCTCTGTTTCTGCGGTTCCAGGGATTAGCCGTGACTCACCATGTAAGTCCTTACTGTTTTCCTCCTTCTCTGAGAGCGCAGTATGGACATCAGTCACTCCTCACCGTGTGTTTACCCTGCTGCTGCTGCTGCGGGAACATGGGAGCGTGTGTGGGTGTGTTTTCAATCATGGTGGCATAATGAACCAAAGCTATTATTTATGCAAATTACATAGCATTTTATTGAAGAACCACTTTCAGAACTTATGTCATGCACTGGGGCTTCAAGTCTTGATTTCTGCTTCTGAAGTGACCCTCTAACCACCATATTCAGATCATAAAATGACTGTAAATTAAAAATTAATTAATTAAACAACGGAGAATAAATGAAATAATCCTGCTGTTATTTTAGTAATATTTATATTCTATTATAGTATTCATTAATGTTTTAATGAACTTCAGTTTTAGTTTTAGTAATTTAAGAAGTTAAACTTCAAACGTTTCTAATTTTTTTATATTGTAAGTTAATATTTATATTTTATTATTTATAAAATATTATTTATACTTATTTAAATTATATATATAAAAAACAGTTTTAGATTAAGTTCATAACACTGGCTGTCACAGGGGATATATCTAAACTATATGTTCAAAACTCTATACATAGGTAAACAGATTTTAACAGAAAAATGTGAACTTTGTTCTCAACATAATGTTAATTTAATTTAATGTCAAAAAAGCATATTTAATTTAATGTCAAGGCAGGTTGGGACATTTTTGCAAGTCATATTTTAAATGATGTAATTTTATGCAATTTATTCATTGAAAATTGATATCTTCTTTTCATGCTCTGCTTATTCATCAGTTGTTTTGTGTTTGGCAGGTTCCTACTGAGACAACAATGGTAACCAGGTAACCACAAAGTGTAACAACAAACCCTGTATGTTAATGTTGTGTTCAATAAACTATATAATTTTATTACAGGTCAATATCATTGGAAATGTTCAATAGCCTCAAGATCTCAAGGTACAGTATGTTCCCATTCAGAAATGGAACATGAAAAAATTAAATTAAATAATAAAAAGAATGAATAAATGCATAAACAAAAAAACCTGCCCTAAGAAACCTGCCGTAAGAAATGTTATTGGCCTAAAAAGTGTGACAACTAGCCCACTTCTCCCCTATATTCTTTGACCAGAGAATCAGGTGCTACATAATATGTAATGTTATGGTACAGTAGCACTGGTTATTTATCATAAAAAAGTGAACATTAGTGACGTTAAGCTATGTGTTTCGGTGTGTTTAATCAGTTTGCATCACGACTGATGACCGTGTGTCTAATCTCTCTCATGCTAGAAATGGAAGCATCCCATTTATTTTCTAAAGGTGAGTATAGGGGCATTTGCTGCTGCTGGCTCTGACATCTGTCTCCCTTTCCACCATTAAATCACACGGAGCGCTCCCGACTCCCTTCCTGTGGGCACAGTTATAAATGGAACGACTGCCCATGCCTGAGTCTCCTGGACGTGGCCATTGACATTAATCTGGTATTTGTTGGAGTGCACCTCTGTTAATTATCACAGTCATTCTGTGAGTCTGAAAGGGTAATGTTTCACACCCACGGCCCCTGTGCGCCACTCCAGCTTGGCCCAATCCAAGCAGCTGACATTTAAACAATCTGCTTGATATTTAGTGAGAGGATGAAAAGAAATAGCTACTTTATGTGTGCTCAAAACTGTAAACACATTTCTTTGGACTCTCTCTCTCAATCTGCAGGCTAGCAGTACTTCATCATATTGGATGGGTTTTAACTGTGTGAAGATGTCCTGTGCTCTGTCTGTCTGAGTCTGACAGTAAGTGAAGATGTGAAAACCCTACTGACATTATTGAGAAATGATTTTGTGGCGATTGTGTGGATGATCAGCAATTAAGATTGAAAATGAACTGCTAAGTTAAAGTCTGTCACTGAGGTGGTTCTATATGTACCATTTATGTACTGATATGTACACATTAAGTACTAATATGTACCTTCAGAGTACTAATATGCCAACTTTAGAGGTAAATAAGGGACAAAGGTGTACCTTTTAAAAGGATGCCACCTCAGTGACAGCTTTTGTACCTTTTTCTGCGAGTAATTGTTTTGGTAACTGCAGCATTCTAGTTCTTATACAGTAAGCCCAATTCACACGGTACTGACAGACGCAGACAAACACATTCGTCAGGTTTTGTTGGTTCAGTCTGTTATTCCTGTCGAAGTCTGTTGGGGTTGATCAGTGCATATTTTTGCTGATTGAATATGTTGAATCAGTATTTGTCGGGTCTTGTAATGTCTGAGAAGAGACAAAATGTAATCTGGTGACCGTATGCGTTAGTCTGTGTCTGTCAGTGCAGTGTGAATTGGATTTAAGACTTCTAAATCTTGTGTTTGGGCTCCCAAATGTATTTTTATTTATTTATTTATTTTTTTAAATAGCTTAAACCAGTCTGAGCTAGTTTGCCGTTCTCTCACTGTTCAGACTGATCTGTTGGCTGTTTTGTAAAGATGTCCCTGTTGGTCAAAGCTGAAGACCACTAGTTTAAACTAGCTGTACACCCAAGTTAATAGATATAAAGCTTGAACTATTGCTTATACTTACATTTACAGGTCATTTAAAGTGCACTGACTACTGAGACAGTCCCACTGAAATACAGAAGCATGGAGTAAGATGTATGGTCCAGGGAATAATAACAAGAGGGTTGGAAAAGTATTTTTTTTTAAATTTCTCCTGTTCATTTGTCGACCCCGTCTAAATTAAAAAAAAAAAAAAAAAAACTCCAACCAAATCTTGTATCATTGCCATTACACTACCATTTTTACACTACTATTTTTATCATAGTATATATAAAATCTCCTCCAGCTAAGCTCAGACCACTGGGATTCATCAAATGCCAAAACAAGACAATCACACATATTTTGCTCATTCATTATCATGAAGAAAAGTTCACATTGTGCCTAACAAAATATCACAACACTTACAGACTCTTTTTTTTCCCCCTAGTCTAGTGTTTTTTTTTTTTCCAGCCCTCTGCAACTCTGATGTTTGGACTAGTCTTCTGGGGATCAGTCAGGCCAGAGCTCCTCAGTTCTGAACACTCTAGGACAGTGCTACAATAAAGCCCAATGTTTACCCATGGAATGTTAAACAGAACTCTGCTCAAGGCTCTTCAGCAGAGATGGAGGAGTACAAAGGAAGAGACAAGCGGGAGATAGAGAAAGGTAGGAAGTCATGCCAGGGGATATTTCTTGTGTCAAGCTCAGGTTAAATCAACGGGTTTCTGCCTGGCCTTTTCTTATTTCTAAAATTCTTATATGTATTTCCCCCTTTTTTGGATAACAAAATGTAAATGGTGAGTGAGATTGACCTAAAACTATGGCAGATTTTCAGTGCTTATCAGTCTGAGACCACATTAACAATCTTGGAGTCAAAACCTAATTTAAACCTGGAAATAAACAGGAAACTTGAACTATTTCTAAGTCACTAATCACATAAATAAATTTGGGACATTGATCACGTGACTCATTGTACAGATGGCTATTCTTGCTTCCAGTGAATCATCTCGGTGTTTGGATCATCTCAAGTCATACATGTCAACATGATCATCAGGTTTGACAAAAGTTCATGCAGCTGAAGTGCTGCTGTCAAACCAAATACTGAGACATTTTGAAATTTTATTAATGATTAATTAATTATATTTATAGGGAATTTTGACAGAATCACTGTTTTTACATCTGATCACTGAGTTGGCCAGCAATTCATTGAATGAGCCATATAACATCAACTCTAGAATGCATATTAATACACTATACTCCAAAATGGCGCTACACTGATGCAGAGGAGACGAATTGTTGAATAAAGTCATTATTTTTGTTTTCTTTCGCGTCCAAAAAGTATTGTCCTCGCTTCATAAAATTCAGATTGAACCACTGATGGCAGATGAACTATTCTGACGATGTCTTTCATACTTTTCTGGTCCTTGACAGTGCAAATTGTTTGGCAATCAATGGGGTAGTCACAACCCTCTGTTTTCATCCAAAATATCTTAAATTGTGTTCCGAAGACCAAAGAAGCTTTTACGGGTTTGGAATGACATGGGGGTAAGTGATTAATGACAAAATTTTAATTTTGGGGTGGAGTAACCCTTTAAGACATTAACTTATCACAAAATACAATATACTTCTCTTTTCAATATAAATAAGACTTTATTGGATAAATCTAAGACATATAAACTAATCTAACACATAAACTCACACATTCACACAAGTTGCAAAAAGAGAGAAAGTGAGGAAAGAATGAGTTTAAGAGAGTGAAAATGTGAAATCCTAAGTTTATATAAATATACGCAGTTTCTTAGACCTGAACAACAATCAATCAATTAATTAACCCTCGCACTGAGTTTCTCAATGAGGCTATTAAAATGCACCAGTTCAGCTAGAATCTGGAGGTACTTGCTTTGCCTGTTTTAGGGGATACCCTTTGTTGTCTCATTACAGAAAGGGGTTTCCCAAGGTTGTTAATTGTGATGTCATTGGCTGAAGGATGGTGCAGAGTCATGTGCACTGGTTGAAGTTTTGAGGCGGGCACAGACAACATCTGAGACACGGCTTTGCGGCAAAACTTAGAACGCAAAACTCTCAATGGAAAGAAAAGAAACTAAAGTAAAAAAAGAAAGGTTTGATGAGAATATGCCTATCTCAAGGTTTTTAGAGGAGCAGCCAGCATGCAGGCCAGGGAGCACTCAAAGAAAGCAAAAACATAAAGGCAAAAAGAAGTGACAAACGCCATGGTGGTGGCAAAAAGCCGAAAAGGCAAAAAGCCCAAAGTTTGTTGGTGTCCCGAGTTTTTAAACTCAGCTGTTGGACTCATCCCAAATGGTGTCCTGACCAATTGGACATTGTCTTACCTCAGGGTGTTGCTATGTTTCTCCTCCCAATACATAAACAACATGTTATCTTATTACTCACATGGTCTGAATTTTCCTGCTCTTGCAGAGTATAATTTGGACAATGGTTTTTATAACAAGAATATAATACATTTTACAAAGCATTGATTGATAGGAACGTTTCAAGTGTGACTTTTCACACACATGCATACCAAACACAAATATAAACCGCTAAACTATTCAATAGTTATTAAAAGGACACACAATGAGTGATTAGAATATGATAGACAAATGTGTTTGTTACATACATGGTATAGAGTTATCCAATGGACTGATATTCATTAATAAGTCTTTTCAAGATAATTTTGGTGCATCTACATATGTAAAAGACATTTTCTGTGTAGTTCTGTGAATGTGAGGATGTGTTCTGTGAGGAACAAAAGGTCTAGAACAGGGGTCGGCAACCTACAGCATGCATGCCAACAGTGGGACACAGAGGGATAATCACTGCCACGCGAGCAATAGGGAAAACTGCATACTGACGTACATTTTGATGTAATAACTTCTCATAGTTACACAGCCTGTTAGGAGCTGTAAATACTATTAAAGTGTGAGAATTAACTCGCGCTAGTCTACGGATGTGCGCGCGACTAGGCGCTTCAGAATCAGATCAAAACCTCAGCGTCTAACAGCGCTCATCAATGTCAAAATGATTGAGATGGCCAATCAAATCAAAGTAGGTGGGGTTTACTCTTCACAGACGCTGAGAGCGAAGCGTCAGTTTAACGTTGAAAGAGAACGAGGTAAGATGAATCTGCAAATCATTTAATGTTTGTCAACTGTTTTACGATAGAAATCTCCTTCCTGAGTTGGGATTATCAATAAGTGTTCTTTTGTGTTAATGTTGCACACTGTTCAAAGCTGTCCAAAGGTTTGTGAGAAATAACACTTTGGGTAGAAAATTCAGCCATAAACCCAGTGGGGTCAATTGTGCCAATTTTAGATGGAGGAAATGACAGAATTGTGGTGTCAGGTCAAAGCTTTTGACCTCAATTCTAACAGTTGGCTGACCCCAGTGTGACCTGTCATTGCTAGCATATGTGCACTATACAGCAAATGAAGAGGAAGTGCTGATGCAGCAAAGAGAGTGGAATGAGAGATATCTTCTCTTAGGTATTTAATAAATACCTTTGTAGGTGGGAGGCAATTATTTATACTGCAAAGTCAGTCATATGACCCTCAGGTGTGTATGCTCTCATATGATGATATCATATTGTAGTAGCAGAATACTTATCATAACAGGAAATTAATTACTCCTTAATCAGCCTTGCCCAGAGCACTGGACATATCAATATTTACAAAATAAGCCTTCTAACTAAAACCTCAGCATAACAGCGGTCCATAAATCACTTGCTCTTTATTCCTAAAACACTTTTCTCTCTGTCCCAGAAAATTATTTTAGGAACAATCCCAAAAGGTCCTGAAAATGGCATATTTTCTCATTCATCATTTGGTCCGTAAAAAGTTTTCTATTTGATCGACCACCTTGACAGGCTTGTTGATTTAAGATCATAGATTTATTTAAAGCAGTAAACTTATAAATACTGAGATTAAATAAGACAATAAGAAGTGTATGACGTCTTTGATAAAAAATGAAAACTTTTACAAAAGTTACTCTTGTGTTCTACAAAGTCACTTTGAAGTCTGTGACTCCTCACAAAACAAATTAGAGAAAATCACCATGACTGTGTCCTGGCTTTGTAAGTAAAGCTGCCATTAATGTCAGCCCATAACTGAGTGTTCACAGCTGAGCCTTTCTTCATGAACATTTAGATAATTGTTGCCCACATAATACTATCGTTCCAACCATTCATCAGTAAAAGCATTTCAAGGACACCTCTGGAAATCAACACCCCTGACTTAGCACTGTGAAATAATTCATAGTCTTGAATCTTAACCACTGTTATTTTACAGGGGTTGATTGAGTGACAACTGAGTGGCTCAATGGACACTGTGGGAGAGTCACAACGGAGCTAAAATCAGGTAAACACTTAATGTAACCTATTTTGACTTAATCTTGTGACCTACTGGGATAAGTTTGATTGGCTGAAATTAGGATTGAGTTTGTTGTTGCTGCTATTGGGGAATTTGGTAGAGGACACTACCTGACTGAAAACATAGGACACTCAGACTTCCGTAAATCTATCTTATATGAGAAAAAACTGTTTTTAGTAACAATTTTTAATTTGAACAATCTAAGTAAATATTATATAAAGTATGGAGAGTCTGCAATTTTAGGTGTGTTATCTTATTTACCATTATTAAATTGATAATATATACACTCTGCTCTCTGGAGAATCAGTAAATGAAAAATCAATATTAGTCAACCACTAATCAATACAGCCCTAACAAATCATTTAGGACATTAAACATAACAACAAACCAAGGTTACATAAGTGATCTGTTGATTTAATGCATGATGTTATATGATCAGAGTAGAAATTCAAAATGATGTAGTGGAACATATAAAATACAATGTTTTGACACATTTCTGGTAACATTACTGGACTTGTATATTTCTCTTAACTGACAGCAAGTTGCAGAATAGTGAGATCATTTTTCAGATGGACGTTTTCATCGTGTCATCCAGCTGGTGACCCCATTCTTCATTGATCAGTAGCACACTGACCTACATGACTTTTTGCATCCGATTGGACATGGCATTGATTCACCATTTGGAAAGCTGTACCTCTCTTTAATGCTTTCAGAGCCAGCACAGAAATTTCTTATGCGTCTCTCGGTTCTCATGAATATAAATGTGAGGCCATTAATCTGTGCTGAAGTCCTGTCTTGCTACAATGTACATGAAAACTACTGTACGCATGTCACTATTGTACAGTATACACATCATGTGGATCTTGTCAAGATGAGCTGCCAAAACAATCTACTGTTCACCTCAACTCAACATCCACCAATTGTCCAAACTATATGTTTAAGATTCAAAGTGAAAAGTGTTTCTGTTTAGTAAATGTTGTTCTTCAGTACATAAAAACCAGGCATTTATTGTTCCATATTATTTAAAAAAGGCACACTGTGTTCAGCATTAATGCTGGTGGTACTAAGAGCAGTGATGATGACAGACTTGAAAGGAAATAATTACAATGTGAGAACAAGAGACTTCCAACGCTAACTGTTTTGTAAATAACTGTCGCTTTGCACTAATTCAAGCATTTAGCTCCAATAAAACCCATAACTGTCAACATTGTTGTCCACCATAAATCACCATTTTAACAAATGTTTAAACAAGCATTAGCTGTCAACTCAGATCGAATGTGGAGAGAGCTTTTTGTTTGGGCTCTGGATTTGACAGACTCTGTGTATGTTAACAAGATGTTTGAGCATCAATGGAGAAACAGTGAAGGGCAAAGGGAGGTTAGAATAGCCTACAGCTCCCTCATGCTGGGATGTGAGCTCTTGCCTGACAAACTATAAAACCAGAAGATACACTGTGCTCAGATAAACCACTTTAACCCGCACTTCTTGGATGGCCTCTTTTCTTGCCTGCCATCTTCTTAAATTCTCCAAGGTGACTTTGTAGATTGCAACCTCAAAATGCCATCATTATTTGTGGAGGCAAACTCCCTTCTGCTGGAAATCCAGCTGCCGAAAATGATATTCCTATTTAGCTCCCTTCAGTAAATGTCCCCTTTTGTAGGATTTATTTGCAAATTTGAACGGAAAGAGAAGTTTTAAGAAATGTGTTTTAGTTTTAAATGACTAAAGATTTTGTGGGAGGTCAGAAAGTTGCATGCCGATGGGATCTAAAGTGTTCAGAATATTTAAATAATCTTTCAAAACCCTTGTTGATTGTATAATTTGGTTCCTTACAAACCCAGCACTGTCAGTTTAAAGCCCTGGACAGCGTCTTAAGAAAGTCTAGTCTAGTCAATGAAACTTTGAAAGGCGTCCAGCTGTCCCTAAAAATAGCAAGTATGGATCCTGAAACCATCGCCTTCTGTTTCCTTCCACTCAGTGCCGCAAAGGAGTACAATCCGTCAGGTGATAAATACCGAGTCTGATGTCGTTTTACTGTCAACTCCAAATTAGCAGAGAAAACCAGTGTTTCAAAGGGAAACATATGTGGTTCAATAGGTGTTAAAAGCGGACGAATACGTGGAGAATTTAAGCGTGGTTGAGTTACCTAGAGTGGAAGACCGAACGAGGGCAATTCATCGGTCTTATGCCTCTCTTCATCGATTAAACAGGTAAGTTAAAGAATCTTTTAAATGATAGACTGTTTCAGGACTACATTTAAGACCATACGAAATCATATTCGCCTTGACATTAGGCTATTTAGTTTGTCGACTCCATAACATTACTGGAAGATGCGTTTTCACCGGATTGTGTGCAGATTTCCAAACGTGCCCTAAATCATTTTTATTGCATGTTAGATAGCTACACAGAAGCATATTTTTACGTTCAAAATTGTGCATATATTACAAGTATTCTTGTGTAATGTTTTTAAATTAATTAACTTTAACATCAGAATGTGTTTCTCGAGATATTGTGCAGATATCCAACTACAACTTTTCGCACATTAGAAAGTAACCTCCCGAGCTTCATTAGCTTCATTAGTAGCCTATCCCTTTGTGAATATTGTTAGGACAAGACTGTGCATTGTCCACACCGGGGACTTTATTAATGAAGTCTGCAAAAATCATATGCGCGTTATAATCTACAGAAAAATTACCAGTGTATTTGATCAAGGGTATTTTGGGCGGATAGCCTGAACAGAGCTACTTTAATGTTTCATAACTGTGGATTCAGAAGGAATTTAGTCATTAAACAGGGTGCCACTTATACAAAGACTATCCGGGGGTAAAAAAAAAAAAAAAAAAAAAGACTATCCGGGGGTTCAACTGGGGGGCGGAGGTGGATGCGGGGGCGCTTCAAACAGACGCCTCTAGTGGCTATCATTGGTACCACACGGAGAGAAAAAAGCATGCGTTTCTCTTGTGAGCACAAATAGTTTGTTAGCCTACACACTTGAAAAGAATGCGGAAGATAGACCGAGGAAGACACGCAAACTTATTTTCACACCATACTTTGAGAGCTTTTTCAGTAGCCCACAGCATCTCTCTCCTGGATCTTGACTTCTCAAGCTCGTCCTTGTTATTTACCTGTAGCCTACAAAACCACTTTTATAATGAAAAAGTATGTAGGCCTATATATATCTATTAAGGAATTTTTAATGGCCAATTTCAGGACTGTTCAGAGCGATTTGTTATTAACTTGCGTTTTTTCCAGCGTGATAAATTTCGAGAAAAATATGGTGCTTAAATTTGCAATTTTAACAATTATTTTCAGCAGCACAAAGTTTTAGATTACATTTTATAGAATGATAATAGCGAATTAGGGTATGCTATTTGGCCTAAAATGAAGGCCATATATAGCCTACTACTTTTTAAGAGCCCCCAATCTTTCGTTTTGACCTCTATGGGGGTTGGAGCTTTAGGCTAATTAGGGCAATCTATATTCAATATAAAATGCGCATTGGAATTCGGGGATTGTTGGAATTTTTAGCATCGATAGAATCGAAAATAGTAGCCCAGCGTAGCCTATTTTTCTTGAAAATATCTTATGTATATTTTATAAATATCCCTTATTATGGATAGCAGTGGTTTATTCCCTCTATACTGTACATGCGATGTAGACCGCTATTTCGGATTTGACTCACAATATCTGTTGCTCACACTAGCATGGCGTGTTTTACATCAGACCCAGTGTCTGCAAACGCTGGCAACAGGCTAGTACGTTTGTGAATATCTCAGTTACAGTAGCTCTCATAAGGTGGTTCCTCGGGTTATATCAGCGCTCGCGTCCAGTGTGTCACAGCTGACGTCGACCGACTCTCGGTGGAAGCCCCTCTCCTTCCCTCGCGCTTTTTGTTCTCCGGTTTGCTTCATTCGAGAGGGTTCGTCTTATTTTCATCACCTCGAGCTTCACGCGGGAGCCGTTTGTCTATATCAATGTGCATTAATGTAGGAGACACCGTGGAAGAGATAAGGTGAGATAACCTTGTTGATAACAAAGAGCACTACGTGAAGGTCTGCGTTTGATTGTGACATTGGCGGACTTGTTACTACCACGCGCTTTATAAACTCGACTTCTGTAGTCTGTATGTTTAACTGCATTGACCGCGGTTGATAAATGTAGATAGAAGGTACGAGAACCATCACTTTCCCTCTGATGTTTAAAAAAAACATGCACTTTTGTTTATTTACAGTGCGTTTCTTGCAGAGCTCTTATCTCCTCACCTGGCACCTTTGTTTTGGATTTGCCAAGGATTTCCTAAAGCAACAGTGGGTATACTCGACTGAAGGATTTCGAGTTTTAATCTAAATCGGGATCTATACATCCAAACTGGGATCTATGAGCGGAAAAGTGGCTAAGCCTAAAGAAGAAAAGGATGCTTCAAAGGGTAAGAAGAGTCTTGAAACGTCTCGATTGCTCACAGTACATCAGGTTTAAAGCGACCGTGATCTCATTCATCTCCCACTCGTTGCATTGTTGTTCAGTTGTGAAAACATAAAAGCAGTATTGGAAATTGGCAAAGATAAACGTAAAGCGTTTATGTGAATACATACATACTGATTAGCAGCTCTGCTGAATAACAAAAAAACTGCCACCTGATAAAGACCGAAAATCGGCATAAATTTCATTCAGTCTGTTCTGCGGAGATGAATTATTGGGCTGTCGCTTTAACGTAACCTGCAATAAAAACCAATGAATATCCCATTCAAATTCCCTTTTTTCCTTCCTTGCACATTAAGGTAGGTCTGAGTAACTGTTCAAATATTTATCACATTTGCAACGATCTGCGCTATGTGATGACGCGTAATCGTTTGTTTGGGTAGCTACTGCGCAAATGACCTATTGCGTAAAACTGAGCTTCTGCATGTCTCCGAAACAGCCGCGCTTCAACGGGGTGTAAACTGGCTAGCCATTGCCATGGAGACAAAGGGGCTACAGGGTTGCCAAAGAAACCTCCGCGCGATTAATTGATGTGCATGCTGTCTGCTGAGGGGTTTTCATTTCAGTTTACAACGACATGAATATGCTGTGCTCCTTTGTTCCGACTGATGAAATCCCACAGTGTAGTATAGCCTGATTACCACTAAAATAAACCTGGCACTGTATATTACCAATATTGCTGGCACACGGACAAATAGCTTTTGTTCCTCTTTTGTATAAATTAATAATTAATAAAAAATTTTTTTTCCATAAAAGTAAATGCAAAATAATAAAACCGAACTTAAAAGCAAGCAACTTTCAAAGAATCTGTTCCCTTTGATTCTTTTTGTCAAGTTAATTTAATTTTTCCATAGACTCACTAATATAATGCAGTGCTGATCAGAAATAAATATGAGTGATTGCTTTGTTTTATTTTGAAAAATGTTGTTCATAAATATTGTTCATTAGGTATTAGTAAAAAAAAAAAAAATTAAAAAAAAAAACTCTTCTTCACTTCTTAAAAAAAAAAACCTTGTTCTTGAGGCAAACAAAAGAAATCCATTCCTCGCCCCTTTTTAGGCACAGAATGACCAGACAGACAGCTATCTCAGCATTATGTTATATAATTCCAGCATATCCTCATGTATTTTTTATTATTAGTGTTTATAGTAAATGTACAGTAGACTTTATTGAATACCGACAGGAGTTCATTTTTCTTTTTGTTTTAGGCAGCACTTTGTCAAAGCATTGTATGTGACTCATTCACTCAGCATGCTGGCTTTCATCTTATTTGTTTTGAGCTATTATGAAACACATTGCAGTGGCTGCCTCTACATCATTAAATCTTTCAGTATTCCATTAAAATTGATATTCTCATCATCCCTTGTTAGCTTGTTAGTTACTCTGGATTTAATGTGTGAAAGTTTAGCTTGTTTGTTCTCTGTATAAGCATGAGCAGTGCTGTCATTAAGCTCATCTGTGTTTTTATAGAAACTATGCTAAGTCATTCACACTTTGTGTGGTTAGCAGCTACACTGTTAAAGGTGGATTCGTGCAGTTGTTGCAAAAAGGTTAAATTCTACTTGGTCTAACCAGGTTTTAGTGTAGCCAATGATGTCAAGTTGATTCAGTCATATTAAATAATAATCTTGACTTGTGGCCAAGTATGGTGACCCATACTCAGAATTTGTGCTCTGCATTTCAAGTGCACACACACAGCAGTGAGTAGTGAAACATACACACAGAGCAGTGGGCAGCCAGTGCTGCGGCACCCGGGGAGCAGTTGGGGGTTTAGTGCCTTGCTCAAGGGTCTCACCTCAGTCATGGTATTGAGGGTGGAGAGAGCGCTGGTCATTCACTCCCCCCACCGACAATCCCTATCGGACCTGACACTCGAACCCACGACCTTTGGGTTACAAGCCCGACTCTCTACCATTAGGCCACGACTGCCCCCACTGAATGTTCACTAAGTTACAGAATTACTATCACATTATAGCATTATATTGGTATGGCTATTAGAAAAATCAGCAAAAGCGTGCAAGCTTTTAACACACTGGAGCCATGCTAAATAAGATGCAAGTTTGAATCTGTCCTGAAATTCACACAAATCATATCCCTCTTCTCTCTCTCTAATAATTTCCAGTTTATCATCAGTATCTCTCTAATAAAACAGGCAAAACACAAACTTAAGAATAGAAGCTATATTTTCGAAACATTGACTGTGTTATGAATTTCCAATTGAATCTGTCTTATTTAGGGATTGATAAATATCAGTCCTCCATTGCACTGCAATTTAGGCCAGTGGCTCTGAATGCCCAAGGGCACATGACTACAGCACAGGCTAATTAGCCGGAGGATGAATGCCACAGGCTCTGGACTGGCTGAGCAGGGCTTGCAAGTCTTTCAAATTTTCTTGCAGATGAATTCATCTCCAGGCCAGATGCAGTGCCAAATCAATAGGCATCCAGAGCATAATTTAGAGAGGCTTCATTAATCACAAAGCAGCAGAAGGTTTTTTTGTGCCCCGCTCTGACACCTGCTCTAATCTTCTTGGCATAGCGGCACCCTGACTGCTGAAGCATCCAAATCCACTGATGATGTGACTGGAGGTGGAAAAAAACATGCTGTCTTGATCTGCCGGACCCAAGTAAATTAAATAGCTGAATATGACTTGTGGATAATGGGATGTTTTGTACAGTGCCATGTTTCAGCACTGTAGGTTAAACCGTGCCAGTAACATAAAAGAGAAGAGTTTGAACTTGTTGTTTGGATGTTGCCAACCGCATTTCAGACACAAAGTGAGTGGAAACGGAAACTTTGACATAAATAAAAGGCAAAAGTGCTTTCCTTATGTTCCTGAATTAATATTACATTAGTTACATAAGTATTACAGTATTACATAATTAAGCAATTTTACAGAAGCAAAAGTGCTAATGTTCTGAGTATCAATATGATATTTAGTACAAAAATATATGATACCATTCAAAAATTTGGGGTCTGTAGGATTTTTAAGTGTTTTTGAAAGAAGTCTTTTATGTTCACCGAGTATAACAAGACTGCTGTTATTTTAATCCAAATACAGTAATATTGTGAAATATTATTACAATTTAAAATAACGTCTTTTCTATTAGAATATATTTTAAAATTTAATTTACTCCTGTAATGGCAAAGCTGAACTTTCAGCTACCATTATGTCAGTCACATAATACTTCAGAAATAGTACTAAAATGACAAGATTTGGTGCTCAAGAAACTCTTCTTATTATCAAAAACAAAAACAGTTGTGCTTCTTAATATTTTTGAGGAAATCGTGATTGTTTTTTTCAGGATTCTTTGATTCTTTGAATAGAATGTTCAAAAGAAAGACATTTATTTGAAATGGATATCTTTTGTAACATTATAAATGTTATTAGTGTCACTTTTGATCGTTTTAATATATCTTAGCTGAATAAAAGTATTGATTTCTTTACAAAAAAAAAAAAAAAGCCATCAACAAAAGTAGTTCACTTCCACTTGCATACTCTAGTCTGGAACACTAAGTGCACAAACTCACCATTATTACGAAATGAAACCAGTGCTGTTATATTACATAAAATGTAATTTAGTAAGAAAATTATGTTGTACAATGCTCTTCCAGAATCGTATTCATCTTTAAAGGGTCAGATACTTGTATAGTAAGTGGTTTGTAAAGGCTGCGTAAGGACAATGTGATTCAGGACAGTGCTACCGATCCTCAGTGCTGACAGAAAACTCAGCATGCAGCCCTAGAGCAAGACTCCATCTGCATTAGAGAGCTGTCACTCTACATCGCCGCCTTGCTCTCTGAAATGTTTGGGAATGTCGCGGGCCTGTCTCTATAGCTGTTCCCTCCACCTCGTCAATGACGGCCGGGCTGGTGAAAGCAGCACGATTAGTGCTCTCTGATTGGCTGGCCCTCTCTCGCTTTAGCTTGATCTCCAGCTCCTCACAAAACCCCGGTGCTTGTCATAATGGCAGCTTTAAAAACATGCCTGAAAAGAAAGAGCAGAATAATGCAAATCTTGTTTTTGTTTGTTTTGGAGGACAGTCATAAAATTTCAAGTGCCTCTCCTTGCTTTGGCAATTTGCCTGAACCTAGCGTAATAGTTACCTGTTTTTTTAGTTATAGTGGGATAAATATTCATGCTGGAATTAATATTCAAGCATGATTATGTCACCATCAAACATAGAAGAGCACAAAGTAGCCAGGTGATTCATCTTAATTAAATGCTGTGACCTTAAAGTCTTCAAATACCTGTGGAAAAGTGAGTGAAGCAGTAATTCAGAGAGATCTGGAAGTGTCTGAAAGGAGTGGAGGTCTAAGCTAAGCTCGTAGTTCCTGTGGAAATCAGCTTTGCTTCAGATGGCAATTCATAAATTATAGGTCACATTGCTCAGCTCAGAAGGTCACAACCACACAGTTCTCAGTCTCAGACGGCGCATGGGCCTGATGCATATTGCTCACAAAACTGGACAGTGTTTTTTTCTCTATCTTATTTGGTCTTATCTGATTGGCAGATTTTGTGCAACGTCTGAAAGTAAGGGCACACAGGATTTTATCAGTCTGCCTTGTAAAATTTGTGTTTTCAAGGATACAACATCAAGCCCAATTATTATTACATCCTATTTTAGGATAAATTTTAGGACATTTTAGGATAAATCTTCCCTAAATAACATTCAACACATTTTGTATTCATTTAAAATGGACAGTGCACATTAATGAACATCAGTAACAGTAACAGAAACAGTTATTTTGCATCTGCAGTTCCTACAAATAAAGACATTACTAGCAGGGTTGCCAGGTCTACGAACCAAAGTACCTCAAAACTAGCCTGATTGTGCTTTTTCAGCAGTTTTCCCTTCTGCCAGAAGTTCTCTCCATCAAAATCACATTCCATGTATGAGAACGCTTTAACCTGCGGACTAAATAACCCGTTCCCAATTCCGTGGGAAAACCGCAGACTTGGCAACACTAATTGCTAGTGACAATACAGTTACAAATAACATTGTGCAACATATTACTTAAAGCTGATTACTGGTCAGATTTATCTTAAGCTACTGTTTAAGATGGATCTTAACAGTATGATATGTAGAACATTCCATATTTCAAGCGGTGGGCTGTTCCAATAATCCAATATTTTTGTCTAAAGGTTTTCACCCTGAACCTTTGATATCTTTGACTTTTTACTGTTAATTTCCCATTTGAATAATGTTACAATGTTACAATGTTACGTCAATGCTGAGGTCACAAAGAAGTTCAATTATAAGAGGAAGAACAATTGATAAGAAAGAAATGGCAGAGAGCGAGAGTGAGTGACCCTAAATGGTCCAAGGTGCTGAAGTTTTGATATTATGACTGATGACAGCAGCGGCCTAGTGATGGCTGTAATGGGATTTATGCAGCAATGCATTTATGGGGATTAAAACCCAATCAGCCTCTCAATGTTGTGCATGTAGGCCACTACCACACATTCTCTAAATCTGGAATATTCATCATCTCTGCATTCTTCAGTGAGTTCCTCCAGTCCATTTTGTTATAACAAAGCCTTTAATGCTGAGGATATTCCTATCTGTAATAATATTTTCCTATCTGTATTCAGCGTGTTGTAAAGTACTTGGAGAACAGTATGTTGGGTATTATTTTCAGGTGAGTCATAATCTTTGAATTAATCACGTTCATAACCAGTGTTACTGATCTAGTTAACGGTGTTATTTGTTGGATTCTTTCATTACACTAATGGTTTGATTCAGGGGACGTAGTTTTTGTAGGTGTGGGATTACGTGGCAGTTCCGATTTTTGGATTACAGGTCTGAATGGAATTGTTTGAGATTTAGAAATGCATTTTCATGCCATTTGTTGATGTAAAGATAAGACGCTCCGTTTGGTGACATTTATGGACAGAGGCACTGCTTATGTTGCCCTCCAGGTTTTGAAGTACAGTAGGGCAATTCACCATAACATCAAATTTTAGCATCAAGATTTATCTACGAACTGGTGTCAGTCTGTTCTTTTGTTTAATTTTCACCCTTTTTTGTATGCACAAACCAGAGATGGAAACATAAGTCTGAGACTCTGACTGCAGTTGAAATTAAAGCAATAGTTCATCCAAAAATAAAAATTGTCATCATTTACTCACCTTAATGTTGTTCCAAACCTGTTTGACTGACTTTCTTCTGTGGAATGTAGGATAAGATATTTTTGAGAAATTTCTTAAGTGTTTATTTGTCCATGCAATGGAAGTCAGTGGTCACTAAATTCATTACCAACATTGAGGATGAGCAAATGATGACTGAATTTTTACATTTTTGGGTGAATTATTCTTTTAAATGACAAAATGTTAGACTCCAAATTTGAGATTTCTGAACAGCATCCTTTAATCCTGAAAAGAGGGATATTTTCTCTGAATGTTTGCATCTTTTTTGCACTCTTTGGAGTTTACAGAAAGTAAAAGCATGTCTAAAAATGTGTATTTTAAGGTGAACATTCACTCCCTTGACAACGTATGAATGAACTATTAAGTTTAGAAGTGAATTGTTCAAGCAAATCTCTTGTATGTATTGAAAATGCATTTTTAAAACATAAGAAAAAAATTATTTGTTCTTTGTCTAGGTTTATATAGCTACAGTAACCTGTGGCATAGAAAATAAAGAGATTTTACTTGGGCTCGTTTCAAAAGACTGGGTTTGGACAGAGTGTGAACATGCCTGAGACAAACTATGTAGACACACACTATGCAGACACACACACAGTCCATGTGTCTGTAGGTTTGTATTGAATTGCTTTGCCATGACTTTCGGCTGTTTGACTCAGCAAATCAAAACCTTGTGACTGAAAAGGAGAATACTGTTTTTAGTTTAAAAACATATTTGAGTTCTTAGACATTAGACAGGCTTCAGCTGCTTCTAACAAGGTCACAGTAGATTCATAACACATCTCAGACATGGGGGAGTGAAACTTTCCTCAGACTCCTGCAGTTTAGTTTTATTATTGCTCTCCAGAGCAAGTATAAACCTCACAGCTACAGAAACACTACCAAGAGCATAATTACTGCGACGCTGATTGCTACGCAGTGTCCAGTGATCTGTGTCAGCTGCACTGACAAATATTTTGCCTCAGTCACGCATGACATTTCAAGTGTTTGCGGCAGGAGTTCAGTTCTGAAACCATAACTGCACCTTGTTGATTTATGTACCTATGTCAATGACATCCTGAGCTGGCTGCACCGTCCCAGAGCCTGCTGTGGATTTTGTGTTTTGTTTAATTACACTTCCCCCGGGCTTGAACGCGGCATCGCTTAATGGGATTTAATTTTCTGCTGCAAAGCCAACAGAAGACAAGTTGTTAGTCAATTAACAGTCAAGTTTCTTATTTAGTGATTGACAAGTATTTCATTGTTATCAGATTAATAGAATGACCTTGTTTTGGTTTTCTCTGGTAAGAGGTAGAAATGGACGGCCAACTCTGCAAAAGCCACCTGCCCTTTAACAAGCTGTTTATCATGCTTGAAGTTTACCAAGTAGGGGTGCACAAAATAAAACCAAAATCACAATGTGGCTTAGTGCGATTATCAAATCACAAAGACTGTGATTTAAATTAGATATATGTGTTGTGTGTTTCCGAGGGAAACATGACACTGTTCTTTAAACACTGTTCTTTGTGCGGTTCATGATTTAGTGTTTGCGGTGTCTCAGAGCATCCCAGTTCACAGTAAATACTGCTCCACATAAACTCTAAAACTTGTCATGAGAAGCACTTATAAACCAGCTGTTGTCAAAAAGGAGCTTTCACAACAAAGTCTTCCTGCGGTTTTCTACCGAAATAAAAGCTTGATGGTTTAACGTTTCAAAATTGAATTTTTGGAAAGTTATAAATATTAGTGTTATAAATTTACAACTGTACTGTAAAATATGTTTAATTTTCTTTTATTTTACAGTAAAATATTGCAATAATGTTTATTCATTTTATTTAACAACATCAACAACAAAACAACAATAATTATTATTAACATTATTTTCTTCTCATAATTATTGTTAATAATTGTAGTTTTATTCATAATATAATAATTAATCATTATAAGTCATCATATAATCATTAAGTCATTAACATAATTACATATTAATTATAATTATAATTTTTTTCCCACACCAAACATTTGTTTAATTCATATTTTAAATTGCAACCACAATTTTTATCAGAAAAAAATTGCAATTCTCTTTTTTCCCTAAAATGTGCAGCCCTAGCCAGTCAGCAGAAGTATAGGACATTTTGAGTACTCTCCATATAGGGAAAGGGAAAAACCTTTAGTATCATTTGTAAATCTGCTAAGCCCTGTCATTAAAAGTAGTGGGCAGTGTTGACGTGATGTACGTGACAAGAATGTCATTTTGAGACGACAAGTCGTTCTTGCATCAGGTGATTGAAATTCCTAAACTACCATCTCAGTCCTCCACTTCTGTCCCTGCTGTCAATTCCCATGGGCGTCTTACTGCCTGCTCTGCTATAGTTCAATAAAGAGGTTAATAATTCAACTCTATGCTTTAAATGGTCATTTCTATTGGTCGTTGAGGTCCAGCTGATTTTTTTCTCCCTTCTCGATCGTTGACAGTGTAAGGAACGCATATAGTGCAAACCGAGATAACACAACTAATAATCAAGTGACCTGGGGTCTCGCACCTTTAAAGGTACAGTTGTTCTTTCGCTATAATGTGAAGCCTGAGAAGATGTCACCCATCCAGTCTGTGTAGTCCTGCTATTTAAGTAGTTTAGTGAGATGGTTGTTAAAGCAAATAGCTGTGATTATGACTCTGTGTGTGCATATGTGTGTCACATGTTAATAGCCAGTTTCCTTGTAGACGCTCTTACTGTGCCGAGGGTTAGTCATTGATCTGATCATGAACAAGTTAAAGCTGGCCAAATTAATAAAGCCTAACAAGGCTTGAGAGGATACACATTGCATTCTGGGTCAGTGGAGGGAGAATAAACCTACTTTCACTGTAGGTTGTTTATGATATGTTCAGAACTTTGTGCCTCAAAATGGCTTGGGTTAGGGTCTGATCAGCACAAACCAGGGCGCATTTTAGATCATGCAATATGTGGATGGTAACTGATTACATAGATGAGGATTTGATTGACAGCCAGGCAGCCATTTTTTTCACCACAAGTAGAATGTGTTGAATCTCCCAGTGCCTCTCTTTAAAAATTGTTCAGCAGGAATGATTAGAAAGGTCTGAGTACCTCTATAAAGACTCCATTAGTCCACAGTTTGACACCATTCTGACCAGAGCAAAAATTACCTAAATTTAAACTGTTAGTGTCTGGCACCACTTCCAGCAACTCTTCAAGACAAGCTTATTTAAGCACTTCTGCAAATACTATGCACTTTTCTTGCTGGATTTCTAACTTGAAGTCTTAAAGCAGTAGCTTCAAGTAGTTGGTCACCTGCAGAGCCAGAAATATCAGCATAAAGTGTGATCCAATTTGAAGCTTATTTTTGCCAATAACTGCCCACGCAGTCAAGACAAATCAGGATCTGATTTAAGTGTAACCACCAAGCCTGTACTATTTAGAGGTGGGTTTATTTAAAACTGATGCCACTATATACTATCTAGTCAGATTGGAACTGGCGATTTCATCCAGTGCTCGCCATTTTTGTTTGGAATATGTAGAAACAATATGTAGTCTGTGAACAATTGTGAATAGTCTAAGGTTGAGATTACTGTAGCTGGTCATTTGTCACAGGATTAATTCATGTCATGTGCTCATTGCATTTTTGATTTTAACACTATTGACCACATTGATCTCTGGGGTCACATGGTCAACATAGCTGTTGCATTCAAATGCTGAAACCCTGTAGAGAGGTGGACTCCTCTGAAGGCACATGGCTTGAAATCAGATGAATATTATGTAAGGCCAGGGATCCTTCTTCAGGCTGGCTGCCATGTCAGCACTTCTTCTACTTCTCGTTTGACTCCTAGCACTTCTTTCCAGCAGTTTATTTCAGGTTAAACCTGGGAATTTCACCCATGCGGATTCATCACATTTCAGCACCTCTCAGAATGATTTAGAGTCCACCAGATTTGAAGAAAATGCAATGAATCTCCATCTACCTCATTATTGTGCTGTAATGACATTTAGATGAGTGATGAACTTTCAAGTGCTCAGGGGTTGCTGTTTACATCGTTTCTCAAACGTCTGATGTCAAAAGATGTCGTAGATACACAGGTCTTTGGATATACATATACCAAAAGTGTTTTGTGTACACTGACATTCGCTTCTGTGTCTCCAAGCTCAGTCTTATCTATGATAGACTCATGAAGAAGAATGAAAATAAACCATTGTGAGGATGACAACTGCTGAAAATAGCTGTGCCCTTGTTCTCTGAAACTTCTTCTCCTTCTTCTCTGAATCGTCACACTCTGGAGTGACGATTATAAGGTGTTTGTGTGTGTGTGTGTGTGTGTGCTTCAGTGTTAGGAGGAGCACACACACAAGAAGGAATCATTTACATTTAGAAACAGCCAAGACAACAAATCAGAAATAAGTGGTGAGCAAACAGTCAGACTCTCTTAGCTGTCTTCCAATGTAACATGAGGAGAGGAAAGGATAGATGTCTAAAGATATAGTACACACACAAACACACACACACACAATATTTTTATATTTACTCACCCTTATGATGTCCCAAACTAGTGCCTTTTTTTCTTTCATCGAACACAAAAGGAGATGTTTTGAAGAATGTTCTGGCTGCTCTTTTCCATGCAGTGACAAAGTGAATGGGAATGGGGTCTGTCCATATGACTTACACAATATATTCCATGTCTTCTGAAGCCCTGCTTTAGGTTGTGTGATGTTTAATCTTTTTGTGTTTGTCAGCCCAGAATCATCACACATTGCTTCTCATCTCCTGGTTTCTCACAGAATGAAAATTTATGCCTCGATTTAGAAATATTAAAGTAGCTTGAGAAAAGTATCCCATATTAGTGACTTTTTTACCCTTCACTACTTCACTCCTATCAGGCGTCAGTTTTAGAGGAGTTTTAATGGATCAAAGCTTCGTGGGATGAGAGCTGTCACTGCACTGAGCAGTGCTGAACATCTCTGTCATCTGGTACAGTCTCAACACTGTATACCTAAACTACACCGGTAAATTCAAATGTATCACTCTAAATGTTTCAGGAACACTGTTTGTAACTTTTACAAAAAATATTGTCAAAATCCTATAGTAAAAAATTACTGTTTTTGTTAATTGGTTAACTGTAAGATGCTTTACCATATACAGTAAAAAAGCAATTATATATGTTTTTTCTTTTTCTTTTTTTAATTTTACTGTAAAATGCATGTTTTTTGGAAACAAAAACTATTAATTGCTAAATAATAATAATTCAAAAACAGTTAAAGGACATTTCCATAAGTCGCTGCATGACACATCACATTGATGTTCAGCATTTATTTTTTTAAATAGTTATGTTCTTTCTTATTTTTTGTTGTCACTACATTTAATATTTATTGCATTGTTTTAGTGCCATGTGTACACTGATGGTGTTTTCTCTTTGTATGAAGTAAGTTGTGAAATATATAGGCACTAATACGCCGCTCCATGATACCGAAACATGCCTTTTTTTTTTTTTTTTTTTACAATAAATTTAGCAGTATATTTTTAACAATATAGATTACACAATAGGATTTTTTGTAAAAAGTAACTTGTAAAGTAAAAATTTTTTTAGCTGTTGGTTAGCAAAAAACATGCCCACTGAATAGTCTCTCTTTGGAGAGCTGTGACGGTCGTGACCGTCAGTAAATACCCAGTGACAGAGACAGAAGCAGCTGATTTCATTAAGTCAGGCTCATTTGCCTGTAATGAAGTTCAGCATTTGAAAGGCTGATAGGCTTGTGCTTTAAGCCAAGCCACACTACAAGACTGAAGCTTATTGCCCTTTGATGTTTTAAGTCTGCTGCGACAAGAAATCTCAGAATGTAGCAAATATACATGCACCCATTGTAGATGCTCTTTTTAGTGTGAAAAAATATATATAATGTTGTATAATATCTGAATATTTTGCTCTTTAAGTAAATGTGTTGTGTTTTAAATTGTTTCTTGATGATCTTGTAATTGTTTTAAATGGTTTGCAGGTAGTTTTGTGCTCAAACATGAGAAAACATGAACCTGTGTCTTTACATGAGCACAGGCTGGTGAGCTTAAGATGCTTAAGTTAACAGGCTGTTGTGCTGCTGCCATTCCTGAACGCATTCACATATGAGGAAGTTGGATGGTCAGAAACCACAGAGAAAAGTCTAGTTCAGATGTTCCTGACAAAGTAAAAGCACTTTAATGCATTAGTATGTCTCTGACTGCCTTAGTAGTGCGAAAGGATGTGTGTCTACAATTTTGTCATTTTCTTCAAGTCTTGTCTGCAAACTGAGCATGTCTTTGTTTATGTATTTCATATAATACATTACCGCCATCCTTCTGGACTATCAGCTGAATGTCGCAGATGTCTAAAAGCAGTGTCTGGCACCATTCTAGCAGTGTGCCATCACTCTAACTGTCTTTCTCTCTTAAAGGGATCATACACCCAAAAATGAAAATTCATTAACTCACCCTCACGTTTTTTGAAACCTATAAGACTTTCTTCTGCATAATACAAAAGAATGTTTAAACTGTTTTTTGCACATACAAGAAAATGTCAAAGAGTTCAAAACAACATTTGACTCCATTGACTTTCACTGAATATTCTTTTGTATTTCACATAAGAAAGTAAGTAATACAAGTTTAGAACGATATGAAGGTGAGTAAATGATGAGTTTTGTATGGACTGTCCCTATAAGGCTGGTTCACTGCCTTATCCAATGGTGGCCATGCAAAGGCATCTGGATCAAAATAATTTTTTTGTCGGTACCACATAATGAAATATTTGCATTTTTATAGTAGATATCTTTTTTGGAGGCTCTTAAAAATGTGAAATGGATTTTTCCTTTGCTGCCTTTGACACCACAGTGCAGAATAGTCTCTAGAGTTAAATGTTTTGGGACTATACATGTTCTTGTGGTGCCATCGGGTAATCAGCCAACCATGATGTAATTTTCTTGTGGCTCCAAATGATTAGTCACTTGGCATTCATAACTCAGGTGATTGACTTGAAACAGCAGGGTTAACACACTGATCCAATGTTAAGGCAGTGTGAACCATAGTCTTTAGTTAGAAGAATGTGTAAAGATGATTTGTGATATGCATGTGTATACACTGAGTACTAGAGAGTCAGACAGCTGAGGTCACAAAAGCAATGAAGCTTCACAAAGCAATGTGTTAACCTCCCAGGCATCCACATAATTGCGCATTTGCTGTGTTCAGCATCTATGTCCCTCCCTATTCTCATTCCTGTCTCCTTATCCTTGAGGGTGTGGGATGATTCCTGGTGAGTCCACAGGCAAGATACCTGCTTTGTGCATCTCTGCTTTAGATCGTTCTACCACAGACGCCTACATGTTGTCAAGATGGAGGCATTGATACATATTTGTACATAATGTGATATGCAATAAAACTATTGGCTTGAATCCAAACCTGAATGTCCAATTTCCTCATGCCTCCTTGTGTTATCTCCATCAGCACCTCTTAGTAATAATGCAGCCTTACACTTGTCTGCCATGTCGTGTTCTTGTTAAAAGATTCAGCATGTGCTATATATAAAAGATAATAATTGTTGTTTATGCTATTGCTCTGTATTTAGAATGACATGTTGGTGGATATCTGTTGGGAGTTTAATGACTGGAGACCACCTTTAGAGAAAAGACCACACCACATGACACCGCTTGACACCACTGGAGCTCCTCATTAGCTTACCACCAGCTCAACACACACACACACACACCTACCCATGCTTATATCCACAATAAATTCCCTATATTTAAGAAATCCACATACAATTACCTGTATCATCAATATCAACATGCCATATATTTAAGAAATTATTCTATATTAAGCTTTGTTAGTATTATCTAATCAATCCATTAGGTAACCGCTTAGGGCACTAATTTGTTAGTACGTATGTGCCAAAAACCTGACTTGTGTGGGTCTGGTGCTCTGATAACATACTGATTCTCTGTTCAAAGCACTGATGAATTTAGAATGCATTTAAGACTTTTTCGTTAATAATAACAGGAGCTTGCATCCTATCTCTGTAGTTTTGTCACCGTGCATCACTCATTTTCTAATGCTGAACGATCAACGAGCAATTCATCCAGACGTTAGGAGACTTGCATCTCAGGTACACTCACATGATGTGCACACGCAGCACTGCCATTGTCACTCAAACATTTGTTGACATGTTTGGATTTATTGAATATCTGTATAGTTTTATGTACAGTTTTCAACCACTGATAATAAAAGAACATTTTCGAGCATGGCAGAACTAGATTATTAATTAATATTATTTTTTTTTAAATATCCATGGAGTTATAAAATTTTATTAATTTACATTACTTTTTCAGGTCTAGAAATCACACTTTAAGTTTGGGTTACATCATATAGTGTATACAGGTTTTTCAAGACAGTAAGAAGCCTGCTTTTCAAAGAAAACAGTTACAGGGCTTTTCCTGGGTCAAAAAAGGCCTTTGGTGGTGGCTGACGGCCATCCACACACACAGTAAAAAGTAATCCTCTGGTTTAAATGCTTGTTCTGTGTGAATTCTGTGTGTGTGCGTGTATGCGCAACAAAGTTATTCTTCTTGTTTGTATTTTAAATATAATTTGAAGTAATTAATCTATAGTGAAAAATTAACTTTTTTAATGGACAGGGATTGGGGTGAGTTGTTTCGCCTCCGGTTCCTAATGGTGTGAAACTGGTGTGGCATATAATTATTTATTTCAGCTAATTCAGTAATGCATTCAGACACATTAGTAGACATTTTCCCCAAAAATTAGCACAAAAAATTGTACAGTATAGGAATTGCCCATTATTACATATTTATTAAAAAACCTTGAGAGAACAGCTGTGATTGAACTAAAAATTCAGAAATAATAACATCGCTATATTGCACCCGCCGTTACTCAACTGGCTCATCAGAATAGTTCTGAATCTGGTTTAAGAGTCTCATGATCGCTGCACATGTAGCTCAGAGCGCTGTTTGCTTTAGGAACAGATGGCCCTTCTGCTGTCCTGCTGCTCTCCTGTACCCCATCTCTATGTTCTCATCCTGTCCTGGCACACAGAAAGAGTAACACTCTTTGGCCCTGATGCCCCACTCCTATATTTATCACCGTTTCAAGCTCTCCATTTCGCCTATGGCTTACTACACTGCCTACAAGCCGCTTCCAGGGCTCCAGGTGACCTGACCTATATTAGCATACCGGACGCTGCACTAATCGTCCTGACAAGCTGCTATTATACCACGTTCTCCACGTAAGCCCGAGAACAGGACTTCAGCTTGGCGTTAACGTCTACGTGTGACATGTAGATGTAGTGAAGCATTATGGGATCACTTATGCTGAGACGAAGGGCTTATGATTTATTCAGAGGCTGAGGCGCAGGACACGAATGTGCAGGAAAGGTTATTTTCCCAGCCTGCGGAGAAACTGATGACTTTCCACACACGCTCACTGCACACTGCAGTCAATGAAACCTCAGGCTCTCAGAGCACCGCACCGCACCGCACCGCACCACGCCACGTGTGATAGAGAGAGCAGCTGAGAGTGAGAGAGGGTGAAACGAGTGATAGCATGCAGCTCACATCCTCATGTTTCTGTTTCACAACATCTTGCTCTTCCTGTATGTGTGCTTGTAAACAGGACGTGGCAGCAGTTCAGACTGCATGTGGTGTGGATATGTCTCTCTTTGCTTCGATCTCGAATTCCTTCACAGGAGCAGCATCCAATCTAAGCTTGTATTTGTCTGTGCATGCCATAGCATAGTATATTTATATCCTCACGCTCTTACAGTGCCTTGCGAAAGTATTTATACCCCTTCATTTTTTTCACGTTTTGTTATATTGCAGCCTTATGTTAATCTGCTTTAAATTACATTTTTTCCACATCAATTTACACTCCATACACTATAATGACCAAGCACAAAACAGGTTTGTATCAACTTTGCAAATTTATTAGAAATAAAAAACTGAAATGATTCCATTGCATAAGTATTCATACCCTTTTCTGCAACACTTGAAATTTAGCTCAGGAGCACTCATATTGCTTGTAGATGTTACTACACTTTGAGTGGAGTTAAACCGTGGCAAATTCATTTGAATGGACATGATTTGGAAAGGCACACACCTCTCAGAAAAGGTCTAACAGCTGAAAATGCATGTCAGAGCAAAAACCAAGCCCTGAAGTCAAAAAACTGCCTGTAGAGCTCAGAAACAGGTTTGTGTCAAGGCACAGATCTGGGGAAGAGTTCAGAAAAAAAAATTCTGCTGCATTGAAGGTTCACATAAGGATGCAGCCTCCTTTATCCATAATGGGAGAAACTTGGAACAACTAGGACTCTTCCTAGGGCTGGCCTCCTGGTCAAACGAGCATTTGATGGAGAAGGGGCTTGGTTATACTGGTGACCAAGAAGCTGATGGTCATTCTTGAGCTCCACGATCATATATGCAGATGGAAGAAACTTACAGAAGGACAAACATCACTGCAACACTCCACCAATCTGGTCTTTTTGGCAGTGTGGCCAAACTCAATCCTCTCCTCAGTGAAGACACATGAAAACCCACTTGGAATTTGCAAAAAAGCACCTAAAGGACCCTCAGACTGTGAGTACCATCCCAAAAGTAAAGTGTGGTGGTAGCAGCCTTATGCTGTGGGGCTGTTTTTCAGCGGCAGGGACTGAGGGACTCGTCAGAGTAGAAGAAAGGCTCAATGCACCAAAATGTTGAGATGAACGCAATCAAATATTTCTGGAGAAACCTGAAAATGTCTACCAGTCCCCATCCAACCTGACAGAGCTTGAGAGGTGAAGAGGTGAGGGTGAAGAATGGTACATACTTGCCAAATGCAGATGTGCAAAGCTTGTCGCATCATACCCAAAAACACTTGAGGCTGTAAAGGTACTTCAGCTAAGTCCTGAGTTAAGGGTATGAATACTTATGCAATGTATTTATTTCAGTGTTTTATTTTTAATAAATTTGCAAAGTTGTCACAAATCTGTTTTTTGCTTTGTCATTATGGTGTATGGAGTGTAAATTGATGTGGGGGAAAAAAATAATAATAATTTAAAGCAGTTTAACAAGGCTGCAACATAACAAAATGTGAAAAAAAATGAAGGGGTATGAATACTTTACCAAGGTACTGTACATCACCCATATGAAATATCTCAGTTGTTTTTCCTAGACAACGATATGATTAAATGGAGTGCAAATAGAAAACTTTTATACACGTTTTGCATATTTCAGAAAATATATATGCAAGGCTGCATTTATTTGATCAAATATAGTAAAAACAGCAATATTGAGAAATATTTTTACAGTTTAAAAGAACAAATTTCTATTTACTTTAAATTTATACTTTAAAATGTTATTTATTCCTGTAATGCAAAGCTGGGTTTTCAGCACCTTTACTCGTCTTTAATGTTACATGATCCTTCAGAAATCATTCTAACATGTTGATTTGAACATTCTTTTTATTATCAATGTTTGAAACAGTTGTGCTGCTTATTATTTTTGTGTATATCTTTTTTTTTTCAGGATTCTTTGTTGAATAGAAAGTTAAAAAGTACAGCATTTATATGAAATGTAACAGTTTTGTAATAGTTTTGTCACTTTTGATCAGTTCCATGCATCCTCACTCATTAAAAGTATTAAAATGCATAACATACTTTTTACTATAAGCTATTCTAGATCTCCTTTCCTTTATCCATCTAGTAATGCCATATCATTTGCACATCCTGTAATTTACACACAGTTTAAATGACTCGCTGCCCTTTAAATAGTCCTGATGATCTATATCATGATGGCTTACAGTAGTGACCACAAGACTTGTAACCATTTGTAGCTACTAGATTTTTTAAAGGGAGTTTAATTATTTTTTCCTAAAGAACAAGCGAGTGCTTAAATGTGAGCAGGCCGTAATTATAGGATTGCTGCTATTATGTATTAAGCATTTCTAAACTATTCAGAGATGACGTTAAAGGCTGCTAAAGCTAATTATGTTGTTTGTCTTTTGAAACGCGTTATCTCCACCCACTTCCACGTGTTAATGAGCTGTTGTGCCTTCACACGGCTGCTCTGGAAGAGCACTAGAGATGGGACTTGAACACGAGCGGTCTGGCTGAGGTCACCTTGTGTGCGCTGGATCTTTGATCTCTTTGTGAATGAGGTTTACCACTAGTGGCAGGGTTAAAGTGTTGTGGGGGAGGAATGTTTGTATGAATGAGTATAAAGTAATGAGTGTATGATTTGCAGTGCATCAGACTCTAGGCAAGGAGCAGTGAACACATCGCTGCCTCATTGAGGACAGTAAAATGTTGAGCATCTAAAGCATTAAAAGAGGCAGTTCATCCAAACGTGGAAATCTGGTCATCATTTACTCACCTCTTTGAAATTGTATGGTTTTCATTCTTCAGTGGGACACAAAGGGAGAAATTCTGAAGGATGTACTTTTTTTGTAAAATTACAGAGAATACTGAAGCTTTGTGTTTTCATAAATGATGCAAAATACTATAGATATTGTCAAATTTTTCACAAATTAGATGTCTTTCATGAATGCATATCAAGATTTTGGTGGACTTTAAAATATATTGACATATTGTTTTTCTCATGAGTTGTATATAGTATACTTTTTAAACCTTAAAGGGATATTTCACTCAAAAATGAAAATTTTGTCACCATGTACACTCAAAAAAATGATTCTTGGCACAATTTTTTATTAAGTATTTGCATCTATTTGATTTTATTTAAATAATCGTTTTTTAAAAATGTATGTACTCCGATTACTTAGAATCAATGTAAATCTGTTAACTGTCAAAAGTATTAGATTTAATCAGTTAAAAATTATGAATAGTGTTTAAATATAGCTGGCTCTGAAACAATTCAGATCCAATTAGTTAAATTGCATGAGATTGGTTTACATACAAATGGAATCGTTTACTATACTCCAGTCGGTAGGTGGCTGTACTGCACAATGACGTGTCTAAAGCGGCTTTGGTAATGCACGTGCAAATTAAAAAAACGCAGCACCAGAAGAAGCGTTCTCTTGAATCTCCTCAACATTTTGCATTGGAGCAACCTGGATCATAATCTATTTGCAAGGTAAGATATATCTTATCTGTACTCAGTGTATATTATTTGACAGATTTCATTGTATATGCATTATTAGTGCGGTTGATATTGTATTACACTAATATTAACACACGGACTATCTTTATTTCACTAGCTAGCTAATGGTACTGGGCTGAGTTGAAATCTGTTTTTCGATTTTAATCGTTTCTCATTGTATCGACAGATGCTGTTTTTCACTCGATGCCTAAACAAAACTTAATGAAACACAATACATCACAGTAAGTTTTGTTACTTGTGATGTGAAACAAAGTGTCAGATTTCATATTCTGTCAATTGTATCACTAAAGTTAAACAGTAAATACAGTTTTGGTGTTAAATGTAACTTGAAAGATCATTTTAGCGCCTCAGTACAAGCAGCAGTGCAGAACTCGCATTAACCGATCATCTCTTCCTCTTTACTTCTAGTTACAACAGCAAATAAACATGAACGACCATCAGAAGGCGTTGAAAGAAACAGAATCACATCTCAAGTAATCGCTCAGTCAGAGTTTCAAGATGTCAAAGAAACGGCTTATAAAAGCAGAAAAGCCATTGAGTGAGTATAAACTCTAAACTTGTTACTTAACTAGAAAAAAAAAATATAAAGGATAATTTTGCTAAATATATGCACTAGATAACATTCATTATATTTTTTACTTAACCTGTTCTTCAATATGTTATGCAATTTTTAATAATTTAGTCTTAAAAAAAAAACAAGTAATGACATCCACTGTTTAAATGTTTGTATTTCAGCAAACTGGAGAAGAAAAATAATATCATTAGAAATATTATTTAAATAATAATAATATAAAAACAGCCTTACATGCAATTTAAAAGTTTCTTTACAAATCACTGTAATATACTAATGTACCAAATGACAGGGTTTATTATATAGTTGCAGCATTAGTTGAGTGAGATTTTTAACTCAGCTTTAGCTTTATATCTGAGTAAATCAATGACTAATGTCGGGTTTTCGGGATCTTGTTGTTCTGCATGTTTGAGAATGAAGACTAAAATCGACTGCAATTACATCCCGAGGAGCCCAAGTATCTACCTCAATGAAGACATGGAGACACTCATTAAAGAATGTGTGGTAAGTGTATGTCAGCCTGCTCGTTTTACATAATAAATGTCTTATGGATATATTTACATTGATAGTTATGTTAATTTTCTTATTTATCATCACAGTCTCACTTTGCCCATGTGTGTGTAATATGCAGCAAATTAGCTCATTTTGTATTTGATAAAACTCACTATCTCTTAGTAGAGGTAACTAGAAGTTAGTATGAAAACTTGAGTATTGGTAACTGTTTTACAAGTTCAGTCAACTTAAAGATTTAAGTACATTGAATTCAAAACAATTTTCTTAACAAGCTTGTTCTCTACAGTTCATTGAGAAATAATAGCACATTTGCAGCTGTTGCAAATTATGGCAATGCAGAGTAAAGTTTAAGTACAAATAATTACAAAGAAAGATTGATTAATAAATTTAAAAAAATATGACATTTTGAAGTAAAATACTGAAATGGTGTTTTCTTGTAAAATGTACTCAATGTTTAATGCTTTTTCTTCTTTTTTTTAATGCAGTGCAAGTGATATCAAGCCACTTCACCATCCTGGAGCAATAGGAGTGCTCATGTTTTTAAGCTTGGCTGTGTCCAGTTCCATTAGAATTCTCTTCTCCTTAAGGTAGTATAGTTCAAAATAACTGGCTATACATTTAATTCTTATTTTATACTGCCAGGCCAAAAAAGGTCGCTGTCTGGATTTAAATGAGTAAATACTCTATATTTAAGGATTGACTCATTACTTGAAGTGATTAATATGTTTCTGGCATGATGTGTGTTTGGGAACAATTCTTTGTTGTGGCATTGTTTAAACAACATTATGCAACATCACAACATTTATTTCCATCAAGAGTTGCATTTATTTCTGGCCTGGATCTTGTATTGACAATGGGAGAGTCTAGCCACTCTGTAAAGTCGACTCCAGCACATCCTCAAGACATTCAGTAGAGTTATGCTCAGGACTGGTGATCAATTCAAACATGAAAATGATTCCTCGTGCTCACTGAACCACTATTTCACAAATTGAGCCTGATGAATTTTGTTATTGTCATGCTGGAATGTGTACATGGGTACATCCTCCTACATGGTTATTTAAGAAATGAAAAGCTACACACTGCAACAGTTTGGGTTAAAAGAATTATTGCCAAAATACAACAAGCCGGAAACATAAAAATCACTGCAATAATCATCCAATTCTAGACTCTTCAGTATTTGCTTATTTAAATCCAAATAGTGTGCCCTTAAAATTTCTGAATATGACACTGTGACTGGCATTGGAACACTACTCATTCTCTTTGTTTATCCTCCAGGACTGTGAAAGTGCAGAGGCTGAGTCTGGACTTGCACAGACAACAGTGGTCATGTACATCTTTCGTTCAGAGCGTGCTGGTGTTGGTCCTGGAGGCCAACCTACGGATGTTGGTGTGGAAGTTCTGCAGTGTCACTCTTGGGTGTTTGATGCTTTTTGGACTGATTCATGTGCTTAACTGAAGCTACGCAACGGAGCTCAAGTGCACGTTTGAAGAAAATCCTGGATACAGCCAAGCTGTCACCAAAGAACTGTAAGTAATGACAACTTAGATGTCATTTTTGAGATGTCAAATTTTTGTACGTGAGTCCATTTAAGTGTTAAAAGTTTAAAATATAGATGTAGAATGATCCATTCGTACATGTACACCTAACATGTAATTGAATATGCATGGTAAATGTGGTGGTGAGACTTATGGCATTTTTTCTGACCATTGCATTTTTATTGTTGTAAATAATTGCATGTCTCAGATTTTTTTTTTAAATGTTAGTGCAACGTAAGTAGTACTGTTATCATTGATTTACCTCATGTATCTGTCTACCTAAAATTTTCACAGTTCTTGAGGAAACTGGTCTTATTTCTGCACTCTGTTAAAAATGGTTAAAATTGTTATTTTTTCTGTTAGTTTTTTTTGCATTTATTTCTGCAGTATGGTTGATTGTGGCAAAAATGTTTGAAAATAGTGTTTAACCTTAATGTGCATGTAAATATGAAGGCACTTTTTGTTTCTTGTTGCACAAGTGTATGAACACTGTGTGGTAGTATGTCTTGCTAGCTCATATATAGCCAAATGCTTTGAAGCATTAATAAATTGATATAATGTAACATGGTGGCCTTGCTGTTCTTTTTTGTGTGTTGTAGTTAGATTTTGTTGTAGCACAGTGTGATTGGGTGGGGTAGGATTAAATATATGAAATATGTTGGGTTTATTGATAAAAAATTATGTAAATGTGATGCATTTTAAGTACATTGGGTTTATTACCTAATAATACATATACATGTTTCTTATGCATTTAAAACAAATTGGATTTATTGGTACTATTACATAAGTCTTATTACTTGTTTCATTTACATAAGGGTGGCAAATTTGCTTCACATGAAGTTTATTAGTTTAAGTTAAAAATATGTTATCAAAATGGATGGAAATTTTATATGCAGTTGAAATACATAAATCTTAAGAATTGAGCCTAAATATTTTTTGAGTGTACTCACCCTCATGCCGTTCTAAACCTGTATGAGTTTCTTTTTTATGCAGAACATAGAAGATATTTTGAAGAATGCTGGTAACCAAACAGTTGAAGGTCTCCATTGACTTCCATAGTATTTCTTTCCCTGCTATGGAAGTCAGTGGGGACCAAAAACTGTTTGGTTCTTTGAAATTCTTCAAAATATCTTAGTTTGTGCTCAATGTAGGAAAGAAACTTTTACAGGTTTGAAACGACATGAGGGTGAGTAAATGATGACTTCAATTTTCATTTTTGGGAGAACTATGCCTTTAAAAGCTTCAAACTCTAATCACTGTATTTGCATGAAAAAGAGTGATTAGTACATCTTTTTAAATTTCCACATAAGAAAGAAAGTCATGTTGCATTGACTCCATACTTACTAGATGACAACCTAGGACATTCTACTAATTATTCCTTTCTGTGGAAACACTATTAAATTACGCAGACTCATTTTGAAGTTGAGCAATCAATAAACAAAACAATAATGCAAGTTAAGTTGTTATGCAAATGCATTTTAAATAAACCAAGATAGTTGTGTACGAATAGTTGTTCAACTCGCTAGAGACGTTAATACATTATTTTTGTTCTTTCCTTTGTTTTCAGATTATTTTTGCATTGATATAGTTTGAGTTTGAGATTTGTAATAAGTTATACGAGGACATGAATGCTTTTTAAAAGTCAGAATCTTGTAATTGTGGTACGCATCTTCATACAGTTTTGTAATGACATGAGAGTTAGTAAATCATGACAGAATTTTAATTTTTGAGTGAACTATACCTTTAAATGGGGAGTTAATTCCTGGCTATTCATTTTTAAAGCTTACATTTCATGACAGTGTAATTTTTATGAGTGAACAGAGCTGTCGTTGTGACTGTAATGGAGGCTTTTATGAGGATGATTCAGATAGATTATATGGAGGGTGTTGTGTCAAAACTGGGAGAGCTTAGTGAAGACATATCCTCTAGAGCAATGTTCCTTCTATTTTTTTTTCTTGCTGAGCAAAACTTTTCTCTATTGGGCGGACATTTTGGCCACCTGAGCAAAAACATTCTTTATACCAGACCTGTACAGCGCGCGCACAAAAAAGTGTGTAACTTTTAACTTTAATGTGCTATTTATATTTGATTTGACCTTTGATGTAACTAAATGATGCATATTTTAGGTTATCTGAGAAAACATTTTTACAGTACACTGCCGTTCAAAAGTTAGGGATCAGTAATTTTTTTTAAAGAAGTTTCTTAGGCTCATCAAGGCTGTATCTATTTGATAAAAAAATACTGAATATTATTTCCCAAAATAATATTGTGAAATATTATTGGAATTTAAAATAAAAGTTTTCTATTTTAATATACTTTAAAATATAATTTATTCCTGTGAAGCAAAGCTGAATTTTCAGGGTCATATGATCCTTATGCTAATTTATAATCAATGTTGGAAAAAGTTGTGCTGCTTAATATTTTTTAGGACCTGTGATATTTTTCAGGATTCTTTGAGAAATAAAAAGTTAAAAAGAACAGTGTTTATTCAAAATGGAACTACACTACTATTCAAAAGTTTGGGGTCAGTAAATTTTCAAAGTATCAAAGAAAAAAGGTTCCAAAAAATATTAAGCAGCACAACAGTTTCAACACTGATAATAAATCAGAATATTAGAATGATTTCTGAAGGATCATGTGACACTGACGAGTGGAGTATTGATGCTGAAAATTCAGCTTTGCTTTACAGGAATACACTATATTTTAAAATATTTTAAACTAGAAAATCAATATTAGAAATTGCAATAGCCTAAGAATTCACAATATTACTGTTTTCTTTTCTGTATTTTGATCAAATAAATACAGCCTTGATGAGCATAAGAGACTCCATTAAAAAACAAGATCAATTATTTATTAGGTTTATAATATAGGCCTAACATAATATAATATAATATCAAAACAAGTGAAGCATTTACACTAATAGAAGAGAATAGAAAACAAACTGAAGCATTTAAACTGAGATCTGTAAGTTAAATATTTAAAAAAAAACGTGAACGTGAATTCTTATATAGCTATCTAAAATCCCTATGAAGTACAGTTTGCACAATACACCTGTGTGTGACTGTAAATGTTTTAGAGTTTTGTTACCGTTCTGTGCCCATCATCCGCTATTTCCAGCACTTAATCAAGCCACTTTTCTTTAATACATGAGGACGTTTTATTTCACATGTCATTGCGTTTGCGTTGGCTCTCGATTTGAGCTATTTCGTCCGCAACCATTGAAGTATTCGGTTTCTACAGCGACTCATTTGGCGCACATCATTCTCTTTCTATGAAACCTGTAAACCGCATTCACCAGATCTAACTCTATAGCGGCAGCAGCTCTATAGCGGTTTACCCGAGCTTTGCAGTTCTTTCGTTTTTACTAGAATACAATCAAATGGCTTTCCCAACTCATTTTTGCTTGTGCGCGGCACATTATTTCTCTGCGCAGCTTATAGGGAACATTGCTCTAGAGTTGACCTTAAGCCTCTTCTGCTACTCCTCCTCTGCGTTTCTCTAAACATCAGCATTCAGCTGACTTTGAGTTTTCTAGTTGTGTTGCAGCCTCTGACACTTCACCAACAAATACTGAAAATCTATTCAACTGTCATTCTTTGTCCCACAATTTCTGTTTCTCTTTACTTTGATGTCAGTGTCAGTCCGGTCTTCTGAAAACTGCTAGTTTGGTGGATGTAGTGTTGGAGGCCAGTGTTCAGCGCAGGTACTGACCGTCTATCCTACTTGTATTTTGCATAACTGCCTGCGTGAAAGTGGCTAAACGTGTGGGAGCTGTTCTCAGAGTGATTTGTGGACTCTTAATCATTGTTGTGTGCGTGTGTGCGAAAGACAGAAGGAGAGAGAGATAGGAGAGAGTGCAAGCTGCAGTCCTTGCATTGCCTTCAGTGTTTCATAAAAGTAGTTCAGCTTCCAGCCCTGTCGTGATGAGTGTGTTTTCTGATAACTCTGTATACACACTGCAGCTGCCATGCACACATACACACTTCAAAACCATTAACTAAATCTTTAAAATGCTTTAATATTTTTTCTGAATGCTGTTAAAGTCTGCGTGAAATGCTGGTGTTGGAATATTTGGTTTCTCTCACTGGCAGAATTTTATGGCAGACCAGTCAAGACAGATATTTGCATTGAAAACCGTCAGGTGCAATGACTTGTGAGCAGAGGATGTGAGGTAACGTTAAGGTCACTATTAAAGAGTCATGTCAGTTTATGAGGCAGCAAACGGTTGATGGGCCGTAATACAGCGGCAGGCCTGAACCTCGAGGTGGCAGACATCACACCTACTCACAGAAACAGATAGAGAACGAGAGAGAGCTATGATGGCATGCTGATGCAGGAGGACTGGAGTGTGAGAGCATTGCTGATTTACAAAACATGTTGCTAACATCTGCGCTCATGTCACCTTCACAAGTCGACAGAAAAAGATACAAAGTGACATAAAACTTGAACTCAAAACATTCGCATACATAGACATCTCATTTTGAGGATCAACTGTCTACTTTAAACATCTTGAGTAACTATTTATTTGCTCAGATTCATTTGACAAGTGTTTGTTGCATTTCACTAGTCTCAGCTCGATATGGCACATCCGTTTCATTCTGGTTGGCTGGATTTATGCAACTTATTTTTTTTTAAACACAAAAAACAGTCAAGGTTTTGTGGTTTGTGCAGTTCCTGTTTTTAAGGAGAAAATCACAAGATTTGTTGAAAGTTTGCAAAGTTAGTGGCGTCAGAGATTTTTACTGGCATCAGTGTTGTTATTGTTAACTAAAAAAAGGGTACTTGAAATAAAACTGAAATAAAACTAAAATAAATATTAGGTGAAAACCCTAAACAAAAATTTGAAATGTTGCCTTGACGACTAACTGAAATAAGTTAAAGTTGTAAAATTGTAAACTGAAATAAAAATAAATGAATGCTATATAGGAATATATATATAAAAAAACCCAAAACTAAGCACATAACAAAATCAGTAAACGCTTAAACTAAAATTAAAATGAAAACTAAATATATAAAACTAAAACTAAAATATAAAATGTAATAGCTAATCAAAATATTAATGAATACTATAATGGCATATTAATAATGCTAAAATACTACTATTAAAATAATTTCTACTATTTTAAGTAGATATCCATGAGTAGATCTACATTCTGTGAGTTATATCTGTATCTTGTAAGTTACTGTACGTCTGAGTTTTTATTTATTCATTACTTTCATGGTGTTTTCTGTAAAATCAATTACGTAGACTGTGTCACCATTTAAATAACCTAATATGATTTTTTCCATGCCTATTTATTATGGTTTTATCCATGTCAATAAAACTGCCCCTAAAAAGGATATACAACAAAACAGTCTGCAATTTGGTCTTTTACATATCTGTCAGATTTGTCTCTTCCTGTCTAAGTGGGCAGTTCTTGGCCAGAACAAGAGCGTACTTTTTGGTGGAGATATGTGGTAGAGGTTGTTGCATAAGTCAAAACTTAAAACCATTTCTCCATCTGTTCACCACATTTTGTCCTATTTGCTCTCTCACTCAGTGTAGCTCAAATGTTTTTTTTCTTGCTGCACATGTACTCTTGTTGACCTCCAGAGGTTCACGGATACACTGCAGTGCTCTGCTGTACACAGAAACGTCTGCAGTTCTTTTGAGGTTGTGTTTGTTGTTGTACCCTGACATCATCGCTCGTCTCATCTCATCTCTGAGGAGCCCTAAGTTGATAATTGCAGTTACTAGGTTGTCATGGCTGCTCTAAGAATAACAAAGACCCTGTGGGTATCTCTCTCCACAGCTGGATATGCTCTCTCCCCCTGATCCCCCCTGCTCCCTTCCTCCATTTTGAATCAGCAATTAGGTGTTGTTCTTTTCACCAGGTCCGTCTAGAGCAAATGGATGTAATGGCATGAATTGGCGTGGCAAGAATGAATGGGGTAGCAGGATTACTAGACTTTGATTGAGAATGTCTGAACAAACTTCATTAGAGTGAGCCTTGCAGCGTTTTCTAAAAGACACTATCAATTATCAATTCATAATTGTTTAGAAAATGTGTCAAAATGTGAGTAAAACAAAATGTTTCTGTATGTCTGTCACACATCACTGTATTGCATTGCATTAAACAGTATGTTTACAACACAAGGAAAAACTACAGAGCTTTGATCCTAAAAGTAAGCATTTAAATACTTTTACTAAGACATATTATTGGGAAATATAGAGTGACAACTGAAATTAATATGCATTTTATGAAATTAGCTATACTGTTATAAAGATCTCACTGATTTACATTGCAAGCTATCAGAATTTCATATTACTTTTTGGCCATATAGATATCAGCAATTGCACCAAATTCCTTATTTTTATTCAGTTTGAGCCTCTGAATAAAATGTTTTTTTTCCCTTGTGTATGAACTCCACATTCTTCTATATCATACTTTAAAATGCCACAAGTCTGATCTGTCTGATATATCAAATATGATACTCAACAAAAAACACATACAAACGTTTTTCACGTTTTTAATAGTGCTGTCAAACGATTAATCACGATTAATCGCATCCAAAATAAAGGTTTTTGTTTACAGAATATATGTATGTGTACTGTGTATATTTATTATGTATATATAAATACACACACATGCATGTATATAGTTTGAAAATATTTACATGTATTTACATGTATATATTTAGATTCATATAATTTATATTATATATAAATATATTTTATATATAAACATAACATATTTTTCTTAAATATATACATGTATGTGTGTGTATTTATATATACATAATAAATATACACAGTACAAACACATATATATTATGTAAACAAAAACTTTTATTTTGGATGTGATTAATCGCGATTAATCGTTTGACAGCACTAGTTTTAAAAAAAAAAAATTTATGTGAAGGTTTAATAAACATTAACTTTGACTGTTATTTCATATGTCTGTAAAGCATGCTTTCACAATCCTATGCAAGTAAATGACACACAAGTATAAAATATTTGTGAATTATTCACACCAAAAAGTATTTATACCACTCTGTCATTTTTTAAGGAACATTTTGAAGTTTTAATGTCTGAAAATTGAATTTTCAGTAATGATTCATGTCTGTTTGATAGCTCATTGCCCTGCTAAATGCCTGACCCCACATCTCCCACCCTTTTGAGTCTGTAAGATTGATCAACCTGTCAGACACTAAGTGGCGAACTTTCCTCTAATGTGCCAGTATGATATTTCAGCCTTGGTGTAGAGGAGTTCATGGACATGCTTTGTTTCATTCTAAGCTTGTCCTTTTTTGTGACTTCAAACTTAATATGAATATATCTTTGCTGTATGCGTGTCCCAGATTAATCATAACACTATAGTAAATTGTAATATCAACCGATAGCACACTTTCTTGAGGATAGTGCTGAGCATGCTGGAACTATGTAGATGTTCATATTTTCCAAATACTTCTGTGAAGCCTGTCTCAAGTTATTCTTGAATGGTATAGCATGGTATTGTAGAGTATATGCATCCATTGTTTTAACATTTCTGTTTGAGAATGTGCAGCGTTAGTTTATGCTGAAGCACATTGTAAATGACCAATTATTGAGTTATGTCTGATCTTTACTTACAGATGTTTAGTGGTCAGAGGTACCGCTCCGCTGATCATGACTGTTTGCAGTCAGCGCAGCTCACTGTGTCTTTAATGCAGATGAGCTTGTTTAATTGCACCTGTATTCTCACTGCTGAATTATTCATGAGCTGAAGTCTAAATCTGGAAGCTGACAGAGAGCTAAATTTGAATAGCGTTTAAAAAAACAATATCTTCATATCTTCTAAGCGTTCTGTCTGCATATTACATCATCACCATTTGTCCTCATGCTGGACGGTGAGAATAAACTCTGTGACAAGCACTGATGCTAATTCAGAAAGATACTCTCTTCCTAAACCTAGTGAGCTGCATACCAAGTGCATACCTGACACAGAGACTGCATTAAGTTTGGAAGACACTACAGGACTTTTAAAAACTGAACAGATTGTCGAAGACTAGGCATCATGTGTCCTTGCTGAATAAAAAGATTAATTTCTTAAAAAAAAAAAGAAAGAAAATGGTAGTGCATCTTTAAAAAGAAAAGTCTAGCTTCATAATGTCATCCATTATATCAGCAATAACATATGAATCCGTGAAGCCTGACAGTTTGTTTGTGAGGTATGATATAAATGCAGAGAACTACCTGTAGTGAACTACCTTGTAAAAAAAAAACAAAAAAAAAACACCCACATCCACACATCCACCATTGCAGATAAACATGTCTGCCTGTAAATCAAAGACGCAGCAGCCTGAAAGTGGATGACAACCATGATATAGCACCAACTGGCACCTTCATTTCAATGCTTTTTTCTTTTTTCCATGCCGGGCAATTTGCATTTCTCAGTTCTCTGGTATATCTTCAGCACATAGCTAAAAGATCAAGGGCAGAGTAAATTGTCATTCCACTTATAAGCATCATAGAGTGCATGTATGTGCAAACTACAAGCTATTATGTACAGTATAAGGTTACACACTGAAACCATGTTAAAGGTATGTGGCCTTAGGTTGGGTAGGTCAGTGTGTGAAATGATTTAATGTGTGAACATTTGATTGGGCACTAAACAGCTGTTATCACTATGAGCTGTGGGTCAACAGGTCTCAAGCAATGTAGCACATGCATGTTGCTATGCATTGGGGTCAGAGTTCAAAGTATGAGAGTTACAGTAGGAATGAGGAGGCAACAGATTTTAAAGAGTGCTGATAGCTGTTGAGACGGTTGCTGCTTTTCCTTGCTGCCTGTTCCTGCATTCTGCAGTTGCTGGCTGACAGCTGAGAAATGACGAGACAAACTGAGGTGCCTTATAGCCTGCTGCCGAAGTGATGTGCTCGCTGAAGCCGCACAACCTCAGCTCTCATCCTCCCATCACTCTTTTTAAGGGCCTGTCTGCCTGGCCTGTGGCCATTGATCAGTGCTGACTCAAGACTACACAGCCCCACAGATACACAGGCTGCCAATGGACAGTGTGAGTAAGAGATCAGTTGTGTACTATGAGGGCTAGTGTAGAGATATCATCTTTTTTTGACCATCTTGTATCAGAGAAACAAGTGCACAGCCATCTTTAGAATTCTGTCTTTGAACTTTCATTTTTGCGGTAGCTCTGTAGTATCATGAGTACTTGAAGAGTAATTAGCTGCTGCTGGTGAAATGGATTTGCTTATTGTCGAGTTAATGAAAGTTACTCTATCATGTGCATTGTAATGTTTGAACCAGATATCATAAATGACAGTAGAAGTGGTTCATTCATAAATTTTTATGACCTTACCTTCATGGTGTGGAAATACAAACAGAAGACAGAAGACAACGAGCACAGTGCTGAATAGGGGCGGAGCTACACAAGGTCTATATGACCATTAGTTAATTAATTAATTAATTAATTTATTATTGATGGTACTTAGGTGATACTTCAACATGACTCTGGAAGTTTTGACCCTAAAAATTATACACCACTGATCATTTTAAAAGTTTTTTAAAGAAGTCTGCATTTGTTTAATCAAAAATACAGTAAATCTTAAAGGGATAGCTCACAAAATTACTAACCCTCATGTCGTTTCAAACCTGTAAGACCTTCTTCGTCTTCAGAATACAAATTAAGATATTTTTGATGAAATCCGAGAGCCTTCTGACCAGTAGCGGCTCCTGACTGTAAATTTAGGTGGGGCAGATTATTTTGTAAACTTTATATTCTAATCTCTGAACACAAGATTTTGGCAGAGATGTCCTTGCGTTATCTTATGGGTGGCGCTAATGTTACTTGACAGGCTCGAAGTAATGTTACAAGAATAAATTGCTGTATAATAATTGCCGTAATATAGGATTTATCACCTCCAAATGTTGATTTAGATTGTTACAAGTTGTGGAGCAATTCGGCTGAGGAAAGAAGACCATATGTCTATTCTCAGAATAAACAAAACAAACACAACAGAACCATATAAAGGCTATTCATGTGAGCACATTTAAACTAAAGGATTTAATGTATAGCCTACTTTGTTAATTTGATCCACTACTCCACATAGAAAAAAAAAAAAACAGACATGCCAACTAGTTACTTACCTGATGCAGACACATAGCTGAAGCGGATTGATATCGTCTTGGTGGAGTGAGGTTCATGTAAGGTAACGTTAACGTGAAAATAAGCGGGGCAGTCTCAAATCTGCCCCAATGACTCTCAATTAGAGCGTGCTGCAGTGCCCCTTTTAACCACAGATTTACGTTACAAAATTGTGGGGCGCTGTTGAGCTCGGGAGGTCTCAGGCACTGCCTTCCCCACTTAGTATCATGTATGCATGCCTGCTAAAGCCACGTGTGGGATTTTAATATATTCTGCTTACTTTACAATTTAAAATAGTCTAGAAAATTCTAAAAAATATTTGTTAAAGAATGCTGAGCACATTTACAATTTATTATTGATTCAGTTTATATAGAACAGCGGTTCTTAACCTTTTTTCAAGTGCAACCCCCTTTAATGAACGACAATGTTTTGGGCGCAACTACCTTCGTTCAAGGTAGTAAGGACATTGTTTTAATAGTCCATGTGACATCAGTGGTTCAGCCTTAATTTTATGAAGCTACGAGAATATTTTTTGTGCACAAAGAAAACAAAAATAACAACTTTATTCAATAATTTCTTCTTCTGTTCCATGTCAGTCTTTGATGCACGTTTATGACAGTACCATGACCCATGCGGTGAATGTATATAGTCTGCAATGAACGTGTAATTTGGGTTACTGTCTATGGAGGGTCAGAAAGCACTTGGATTTCATCAAAAATAACTTAATTTGTGTTCCGAAGATGAACGGAGGTCTTATGAGTTTGGAACGACATGAGGGTGAGTAATTAATGACAGAATTTTCATTTTTGGTTGAACTATCCTTTTAATAACAGTAATCTTAGTTTCACAATTTAAACTGACTGTTCTCTTTTTAAATATATTTTAAAATATAATTTATTTCTGTGATGGCAAAGCTGAATTTTCAGCATCATTACTCCAGTCTTCAGTGTCGCATGATCTGATCTGATCATGAGCTGATTTGATGCTCATCAAGATACATATTTTTTTTAATCTTGTTGAAAACATTTGTGCTGCTTAATTTTTGTGAAAATTTATTCAGGATTCTTTGAAGAAAAAAATGCTGAAATTTTACAAACTTTTGAACAGTAGTATTTTAAAAACTAATAGTATGTTGGTAATTGCTTGCATTTAGGGTAAATAGCACATTTAATTGCTTGTTGCATTGATGTTTGCAAATGACTATGCATTTGCGATTTGTAATGGCTAAATTATATTTTAATTAAATGTACAAAAAAACCTTTCAAAATTAAATCCATACTAGCTACATTTGTCATTTGTTTCAAGGTGATGGTACAAGGTTGTTTTAGGTGGAACCATTTGTTTAAATGATATCATTTCACTATGACAAGCTTTCCCGGGTAATGCTTTGGTCAATAATATGACAGCTGCTATACAGATACCATCAGTCTTTGTCCTCAAAAGGTCACTGGTTGAGATTTTTAAGTGTCTCCTCAAGCTGCACTTATCTTCTTTGTGAAGAAAGAGGTCGCAGATATCAAACAGAAGCACATTGCGCATTTGTTTTATTTATCTTAGCTATAACTATACATCTTTGTGTATACAGAAATAGGCCTATCTGTTGTTCAGTGTCATTAATTATAAACAGATCATAATTAAAACCAAAATATTTCAGTATTTGGTCATCTACTTCACTGTTGTTTGATGTGGTTGACTGTTCATCAGGCATTAAAATCACATTGATATGATACAGACTTGAATATATTGTGCATTTTCATTACATAACTGCATCAGTCTAGTTTTGTTTACAGATATCAGCTCAGTGAGTTGAAATCCCTCTGTGGTTTAGGCCATGTATAGCATACACAATAACCTCCACTGCTCTCAGAGCATGTCCTCCTTAGGTTGACCTCAGGTTCGGAGCGCTGACATTAATAAGGGTAGTGATGTAAAACCTTGACATACATCTGGAGGGAAAGGCAGGGAAACAACCGTCTGAAAAACAATTTAATGCTTCCTTGCTCCCGCTGCGCCAGAGGCCGCAGTCAAATGAAAAGAGCTCGCTGTTCTCCTCCTACTTTCCCACTACTCTCTCAGTTCTGCCCAAAACTGTGAGAGACCAGCTGCGTGTATCTTTCAGGACAGGAGCTGGAGGGGTTTTGATTAATGGCCAAGTGTTTGCTCACCCAACGTTCACACTTGTTTTGACTGGCTTGTTATTTGGTGGAAGATCAGAGTTAAACTTGTAGAATGTAAAGTGTATACACAATATACAGTTGTTTATTTAAAGACAGACTGAAGCTTTTGGCATGTGAAGAAGTTTAAAGTCCAAGGTCAAGTCAAAATTTTGTATAGCGCTTTTCCCAGTACATATTATTTTAAAGCAGACTTACATAGTCATATTTTTCTCATATACACTGTCAATATACTGAAGTATACTTTGGGGTTACGACACACTGTAAACGAGTAATGGGAAAACCATTTGTGGATTCATTTTCAGTTTGTTTCAGTAGGCCAGTTCAAAAAAAAAAAAAAAAAAAAGATTTAACACTTCATGTAATCATGCAGTGATGTCAGTAATACGCATTTGCTATTTACCCCAGCAGATAAAAATACACACTCAAACACATTCAAATGAAACCCTTTTTATTCAAAATTTTCCCATCAGTTTTTCATGTTAAAGTTTACATTCATTTTTCAGCTGAAGCACCCAATGCAGGCAATGATGTGCAAATGCAGATGTTTTACATATTTAAAGAATATAAAGTGAATAAACTAGTCTTAACTCAAACAGTGCAACTTTGTTGTTAAAAAAAACTGCATCATAGGATCATATTTTCCAAGATATTGGCTAAATTTGATTTGGAGTGACTGTTAGGCATGTCTGAATATTTTTTATTGAGTAAATTGTGGATCACTGTTGACTCGAGCCATGAACTGTTTTAGATGATTAATCCAGTTCACTAAAAATAACTGGTTCAAAAGAATGATTCGTTCACAAGCTGGACATCACTACTGGAAACCTTTTGAACAGCCAGTACAGCCATTACTTTTAGTTCAGTTTTTTTTTCCGTTAGTAGTGCAGAAATTAAACACATCACCTTTAAAAAGATCTAATGATCCATTAGTTGTGTGAATGCAACGTGTTCTTTGCATTGACATTTGATTCAAAATGACACTGCTTGCATTTTACCCCATGTTTCTCTGAATGCTCTGTACACAAAAAGGCAGGGATATTATTGCTGGAGAGCTGATTCTAATGGCTAACCTGTTTTCTTCTCAAAACAAAACCCTGAACTGTAGGATGTGACTGAAGCTGAATCACTGAGTGATTTCCCCGGTCTCGGTGAGTAACATGGGGGCGGCCGCATGAAAGATGAGTTACTGTATGTGCTTTCCTCTTGATTCAGTTTTTTCCCAGTGCAGCAAGTCATTACTTTGTAACAGTCTGAAACGACAATAGATGTGTCCTCACAGGGGGGCTGTAATGATGCCCACCGCAACCCTTTGATTTAGGAACAATGGGTTACATCTAGGGAAGCAGACCTCTGAGGTACTGTGGGTTGAATCAGACAATTGATCATAGAATAACTACTGTAGCTGAGATGCTGTTTCAGTGTCTTTTATACTGTAGCGATAACAGGCTTTAACTCTGGGTTTGTATATGAACTGGGTTTAAATATGCTCATTAGAATTAGCAAGACCCTATTTAATGGACTACAGCCTCCTGTCTTTCATTTCGACCCTAAATTTAAAATATGTGATTATGTGATCATGTGGCTTCAGTAAGCTGTATTTTTTTATTAAATGTTATCAGATGTGGGGTTATGATTCAGAATAGACTTTTAATTGTTTTTCTGACCATTGTCTAGTAATATAACATTTTTGGCATCATTGACATCTGTGATTAGTCTGAGCATAGGTAAATTGGGTAGAGACAGCAAGTTTAATCAATGTGAATATGAAAAAAAAAAAGAAAATTGAGGAAAGATTCAGTATATATAAATAAAGGTAGCCTTGGTGAGCATGAGAGACTTCTTAAAAAAATAAATAAGTAAATAAAAAATAGTTAAAATTGTACAGATCTCTAGACTTTTGCACAGCAGTGTATTTATTGGTATATATATTTAGAACAGTAACCAGTAATTGGCCATTATTACAGTTTTTTAAGCTAATATTTAAAAACATTTTAAATAACACTGTTAAATGTAATCTTTAACAAATCTCAAAATGAATATCAATTTCTCATACTGTACATTATCGTGTTGTAATGCTAAAATTCAATTGTAGCATTTAAAATGATAGATTTTATTGTTTTTTATATTATAGGATTATTTACATTATCCTTTATTGCTTATAAGACAAAACATGAAAACATTTATTGATTTATTAGGCAGGTTTTGAAACACAGATGTTTGACAAGTCTTAAACCATATGAATTCTGCTCTGTCTTAAGGGTTCACTTAGAAATTAAAATTCTGTCATCATTTACTCAAACTCAAGTTATCCAGTTGATGGGAGCCATTGAGTTCCATTGTATGGAAAAATACTATGGAAGTCAGTGGTCATTGTCAACCATTTGGTTACCAGCATTCTTCAGAAGTGTTGGGGAAAGTTAAGTTTTTAAAGTAATGCATTACAATATTGCATTACTTAGTTAATTTTTATGGAAAGTAATGCAATACATTACTGTTTGTTTTTAATATAAAAAGTTCTATTTTTGTTACTTGTTTGAAAAGGTGACTTAGATATTTTTCTTGTAAATTCAAAAGTAATGAGTTACTTTACTAGTTACTTGCAAAAGTAATCTCATTACAAAACTGGCATTACTTGGAGAGTTCTAGAGAGTTCAGGAGAGTTTTGGAGAGTACAGGAGTGATGTCAGCGGTTTTCAGAGACGCAGGGCTCCCGTGGCTTCTGCCAGCAGGTGTTTACTTTCACTTACACACACACACACACACACACACAGAGAGACAGAGACAGACACACAGACTTTCCACTTGACATCTCTGATATCCCTGACATAAATCCTTTGGCCACACAACTTTTTTGGACGAAATGCAATCTGTCTGCCTTAAACATAGCTTTGGCTTTAAAGCAACAACTGGATTATGTAAAAGGCAGCTGGCTATATTTGTAGAAGCTTTGAGAAGTGAGTCTTAGGGAGTTGTTCTTTATATTCCTGTCAAATATGTCTTGCCAACTGTTCCCATGGTGATGCTTTGAGCACTCAAGGTCGTAAAGTGCGATTTAAGATACTGTAAAGAGCAGTTTATCAAATGAAAGAATGTGCTGTGGTTTGAGATAGAACTAAGCTTAGGACTAGAGTTTACGCTTCCAAATGGATGTACAGAAAAATTGAGAATATTATGCTTTGTGATTAGCATTTTTCTCTCTTTTTTTAATTACTCTGCTTGTGTGTGTTTGCGTGTTCCAGACAGACTGTCAGTCTATACATGTGTGGTGGAGATTTTACACCGATTTAGGTGGAGATTTACAGATTAGATTACAGTAACTGGCAATATTGTCTAAAATATAAATTACTTATATATTAAAGCGGACATCGGATGCCCATTTTCCACAAGTTCTTAAGGGTCTTTATGAAATGTCTGTAACATACTTTGGTTAAAATTCTCCAATCGTTGTGTAAAACAACACCCTATTAACCTTGTCAAAAACAGCTCTGTTCACAGCGACCCATTTTGGTGCATGTCTCTTTAAATGATAATGAGCTACTGCGCACCCCACCCCTCTTTTCCGTGGGGCATGTTGACACTCCATATATGGCTCAGAAGTGATTTTTTTTTATTCAAATAGCTAGCTATCTACGTAAAAACCAGCTACTAATTGAAACAACTCCTTGGATGAAACCGTTTCAGATTCAGACAGCCCATAACAAACTGGCTGTGTATTTTCTTTTCAGCTTTTCTGAGCTGGTAGACACACCAGAAACCTAACTAAATGCAAAAAAAAAACAAAAAACAAAAAAACAAAACAAAAAAAATACCTAAACCTAAAAAAGTGAAAATTTAATCTGGTATTAGATATTCCAATAGAAATGTTGTTTGCAGTAGTGTTGTTCAAATTATGAACAGTGCTAATAATAAGACCAACAGCACTCTCACTTGTATGATACTGCTTTTAAACAACAGTTCCATTACTGAGTAACTTTCTGACAGAATTTGGCCATTTTGTTTATATATTTTTTACACTAAAAACACTTTTAAAATAATACCAAAAATGACAAAGCTAATTCTATTCTATTCTATTCTATTCTATTCTATTCTATTCTATTCTATTCTAGGCACAGTATGTCAGTATCTAACAAATCGCTGGTTCAAAGAAAAACAGTTATCACACTCCTAACTCAGCTGTGTGATGTTCTCTTATCAGATTATTTCTGTCCTCTAGATCCTTCCATTATGTGTGTGTTTATAAGGGTCTGTGGCAGATCTCTTCTTCTCAGTGGGATAGTTCTCCTGCAGCACTGATGTGTTCAGCATTCATAACAGAAGGCACAGATCCAGCATCCTTACTGAGAGCTGCGCTATACGTACCTTCCTATACATGCCTCTTCTCTTTCTCTCTATATTGGTCTCAGGCTTGCTGATTTGGGAGCCTGTAATCATTATTGTCCTGTACTGAACAGCAGTTGTGTCTAGTAATCTGTGCCACACTGAACCGAAGCAGCGCTCTTCTCCCAGGCCACCTTTTCTGTCAACACAAATTATTCATGAAGCTATTCCAGCCATCAGCCCCCACTGTAGCAGAACACAAGCTGACGCTGGACCTGAAGGTCAGATCTGAAGGAGTTAAAGGACATTGGTGGACAAATATGTCTTTGTTCTTTTATCTGTACTGCAGTGCTGCAGGTTTTAGAACAATTGTACAGTATGTACTTCTTGTTTAATGAAACACTACCTACAGAACGAATTACGGCTCTGATCTTTCTACCGTCTTTGTTTACAAAGAAAGTATGTTCTCAAAATATAAAGATACTTTCTCAAAATACAAAGATACTTTCTTCAGAAAAATGTTCATGTTTTTATATAGATGTGCTTTTATTTCTTCATGTTATTTTGCCAAAGGCACTATTTGTTCATTTTTATTAGTTTCTAACATGAAAGCCATTTCAAATTGTTAAATGGCTGATGTTTGTCTGTGTAGAGCTCAGCGCTTTGCAGACAGAGTGTTTGTCTGGGCCACCTCCCTTTATTTTAAAGAAGTGGTATCTGACAGAATGGGGTTGCTGTGATGAGTACAGAGTTTTGTAGATTTATTTTGGGTCACTTCAGGTGTCTTCAAATTACTGACAAAAATAGCTAATTTTGCCTTTTCATCTCCAAAGTTAAACTTTAATTGGCTTCACTTATCTTCCGATGTGTCTTCCACATGGATGAGCGCTTTTGCTGTTATGCAATCTGTTTTGTGATTCGGATCTGTGTGATCTTATTTCTAAACTCCTGAAACTATTAGGTTTGTGAAAGTCGGACGGTGTAGGACAGGGATCATTATCTCATTTGTTTATTACTCTAGAGCCCCAGTTGTAATGGGGGTTGTTCACCTCAAGAGTTGTATACAAGACAAGGCCGTATGTTTCATTTATATTCCTGTTGTCCTAGATTAATGCCACCCGGACAGCTAATCAATACCTGCTGCAAAACCCATTACCAAATCTTGTAAATGGAAAAAAAAGTTAGATGGTTGCCCTGAGGTGATTTAGAGGCTCAACCCATTTGTCTATTGCAGGTTGTGCTGTACCGAGGGTTTGAGTTGTTCTAGACCAGCTGGGATGACAAGTCTAGACGTTATGGATTTGGACTGGCTAGTGTATTTGATACAATATTCACTCTTCTGTACGTCAGGCACTATTATGCAAAGTTAGGCCTGGCCAGCAGGAAGGCGTTCAGCGATGCCAGTCACGCCGACAGACACAGCGGCAGATAAATCAGAGATTCAGGACTATAGTGATGCACTGAGAGCTTTGACCACTAGTGCTCCACAGCTGTTCCCCTTTCAGTCGGTCACTCCGAGTCACGTCGGATGACCGACGAAATTGGGATCTCGCCAGAGAGACCAATCCACTTCGAGTGTAACTAAACGAGCCAATGGACATTGGCATGCGATTATTGCATCCAGCTGCCGCTGATCACAGCGTGAGCATAAGAGGCAGCTGATGCACCGCATCAATTATCCTTTCGCTTCGGAGCCGAGCGGTAGTGGTTAAAGCTACTGCTATCCCTTCCAAGAGAGTGTTCTGCGAGCGAGTGCGGGCGTTACGGCGCGGCAGCGGTGGTCACGGTGTCCGGGAGAGAAAGATCGTCTTCCTGCTGACAGCCACACTAGGAGTGTGCGGTGGCCAGCTCCCCTGCGTGCTTCAGCACTAAAAGAGCATTTCTCTGAAAGAGCAATTTCTCTAAAAGAGCAACACGGGTGATCGCGTCTTTTTAAAGATGTCTTTTCACCCGTGCGTTTCTGGGTGTGGTCGTTTCCTGGCGCCTCAGGACGGTCACGATCGCTTCCTCACGTGTCTGGGCATTCAGCACGCTGAGGTGGCTTTCGTGGATGGTTCATGTTCTTCTTGCGGGGACATGACCATCTCGGAGTGCGACTCTGCTATGTCAAACATGGCAGAGTCCCTCTGCCTGCCGTGATCCGGCGTGCACACTGGATCCGGTGGAGTTAGAGGTGATTTGAGGATTACGGCGAGGGCTTCCCCAAGTGGAGCTCCTCACCCCTCAAGCACTCCGCAGCCGGTGGAGCTGCCGAAGGAGCGCGCTGGCCACGCGTTTCCTTCGGTGCCCCCTCTGACGACCAGATGTCGATCACCGCATCGGAGGGCGGGCCCTCTCTCTCCGGGGATGACGACCCGGCTGCGTTGCCCCCTTCGGGTGTGGTAGCGTTGTCCGTGCCAGACCCAGAGATGACGGCTATGCTTTCCCGGGCCGCCGAGAATGTCGGGCTCGTGTGGAATCCTAAAAAGCCACCGTGTCCCGATCCTTCGAGGCTGGGCGAGTGGTTCCTCGGTGGGGGTGGCGCTGGTTCTCAGCGCCCCCCTCCGGTGCCATTCTTTCCGGAAGTGCATGAGGAGCTGACAAGATTGTGGAGGGCACCTTTCACTGCCCGAAACACATCTTGTAGTTCTTCCGCTCTCACCACCCTCGATGGTGGAGCCGCTTTGGGGTATGCGGGCATCCCCTCGGTGGAACGGTCTGTGGCCATGCAACTGTGTCCAACAGCCGCTTCCACCCTGCGGGGTGATCCGTGTCTCCCCTCACGGGCCTCTAAGTATTCGTCAGGTCTAACTGGCAGTGCTTGTAGAGCCTGTGGGGAGGCGGCTTCCGCCCTCCACGCTATGGCGTTGCTGCAGGTCCACCAGGCCAAAGCACTGAAAGACCTGCACGAGGGTGGTCACGACCTGGCGGTTCTACATGAGCTGCGTGCTGCGACGGACCTCGCGCTACGAGTGACGAAGGTGACCGCACAGTCTCTGGGTTGTGCGATGTCCAGGAGCGCCATCTCTGGCTGTGTCTCGCTGACATGACGGGGCAGGAGAAGGTACTCCCGTGTCACAGACCGGCCCTTTCGGCGACGCTGTCGAGAGCTTTGCCCAGCAGTTCTCGGCAGCCCAGAAGCAGACTGAGGCAAACACATCATGCGCCGGAGGAAACCTGCTGCTTCCACCCCGGCTGCAGCCACTCAGCCTGCTCGTCGCCGTGGGCGCCCCCTGCGGCCGTCCCCGCTCCCGCGCAGCCGCAGCAGCCTTCACCAGGCAGCGTCGTGGAGCCGGTCGCAGGCAGGACGCCCAGCCCGTCCAGGCCCCCGCCAAACCTGGCGGCAAGCGCAAGTGCAAGAGGCCCTGAGACGGGCGACCCAGAGATGGAGGAGACCGCTCATCGGGAGATGGTGACTGCACCACTCCCTCCCCCGGAGGAGGGCCGGGTGGAGTATCTTTTGTTCATTTTGTTCCGCCGCTGGCCCAGCAGCCAGCGGTACCCAAAACATCAGTAAAGAGCGGTCTCCTCAATCTCCGGGTCTCAAGAGGAGGAGAGTGGTGATCCGTGCATCACAGGATCACTTCCCTCCTCCTCTCTCGCCAGCAGGCAGCGGGTGGTTGCCCAAGAGCACCCCTCCTGCCCATTCGTGGAACCAGGTAAGGGCAGTAGCACTCCAGTCCCCGCTTCAAGTCGTCAAACGCAGGGCTGTCACAAGCCTCAAGCCGGGTTCCTGTGTCTCCTCCCATGCGAGGAGAAATCAGGTGAGTGCTACACTACACACCCAGACCCCGCCCCCTGCCGTCACAGGCCAGGCCGTCACAGGCCCTGGGGCCGGTCCCTGTGTTCCACCTCGCTGCCCCACCGCGGGCATGTCGGTGGGCCCGTTGGCCCCGCTGGTGCGGTCTCTCGGAGCCTGGTTAGCGCTCCCCAGCCCGTCCCGGTGGCTCCTGCGGACCATCAGACTCGGCTATGCGATTCAGTTCGCCCGGCGTCCCCCCCCAAGTTCAGGGGCATCCGGTACACTTCAGTCAAAGCCGTCGATGCCCCTGTCTTGCTCGCGGAGATTGCAGTCCTACTGGCGAAGGATGCAATAGAGCCGGTCCCTCCAGCCGATATGAGGTCGGGGTTTTACAGCCCTTACTTCATTGTGCCCAAGAAAAGCGGTGGGTTACGACCGATCTTGGATCTGCGAGTTTTGAACCGTGCACTTCACAAGATGCCGTTCAAGATGTTGACGCAGAAACGCATTCTTGGATGCGTCCGTCCCCTAGATTGGTTTGCAGCAATCGACCTGAAGGACGCGTACTTTCATGTTTCGATTCTCCCGCGAGACAGGCCATTCCTGCGATTCGCGTTCGATGGTCGGGCATATCAGTACAAGGTCCTGCCCTTCCGGCTGTCCCTTTTCGCCTCGTGTCTTCACCAAAGTCGCAGAGGCGGCCCCTTGTTCCCCTGAGACAACGGGGTGTGCGCATTCTCAACTACCTCTACGACTGGCTCATACTTGCACAGTCTCGAGAGCTGTTGTGCGCACACAGGGACCTGGTGCTCAGGCACCTCAGCCAGTTGGGCCTTCGGGTCAATTGGGAAAAGAGCAAACTCGTGCCAACGCAGAGGATCTCTTTTCTCGGCATGGAGTTGGATTCGGTCAACCAGACAGCACGCCTCACCCAGGAACGTGCTCAGTCGGTGCTGAACTGCCTCAAGACTTTATCAGGCAGGACAGCGGTCCCACTGAAACTCTTTCAGAGGCTCCTGGGGCATATGGCTGCAGCTGCGGCCATAGTTCCGCTCGGTCTGCTCCATATGAGACCGCTTCAGCACTGGCTCCATGATCGAATCCCGAGGTGGGCGTGGAAACGCGGTACTCACCGGGTTCAGATTACACCGGCCTGCCGCAAGACCTTCAGCCCGTGGTCAGATCCTTCGTTCCTTCGGGCAGGAGTGCCCCTGGAGCAGGTATCCAGGCATGCTGTGGTTTTCACGGATGCCTCGGCCACCGGCTGGGGTGCCACGTACAACGGGCACGCAGTATCAGGGGTTGGACGGGCCCCCTTCTGCGTTGGCATATCAATTGCCTCGAGTTGCTGGCAGTACGCCTTGCCCTGTGCCGCCTCAGAGGGCGCCTTCGGGGCAGGGACGTTCTGGTCCGTACGGACAACACTGCGACCGTTGCCTATATCAACCGGCAAGGCGGTTTGCGCTCCCGTCGCATGTCGCAACTCGCCCGCCACCTCCTCCTCTGGAGTCAGAAGCATCTGAGGTCCCTTCGTGCCATCCACATCCCAGGAGTGTTCAATCAGGCGGCCGACGAGCTGTCTCGAGCGGCACTTCCTGGGGAGTGGAGACTCCATCCCCAGGCGGTCCAGCTGATTTGGAGTCGGTTCGGAGTTGCTCAGGTAGACCTGTTTGCATCTCCAGAAACCACCCACTGCCAGTGGTTCTACTCCCTGTCCGAGGCAACGCTCGGCACGGATGCACTGGCACACAGCTGGCCCCAGGGCTTGCGCAAGTATGCGTTTTCCCCAGTGAGCCTGCTAGCACAGACATTGTGCAAGATCAGGGAGGACGAGGAGCAGGTCCTGTTAGTGGCTCCATATTGGCCCAACAGGACCTGGTTCCCGGAACTCATGCTCCTCGCGACAGCCCCTCCCTGGCCGATTCCTCTGAGGAAGGATCTGCTTTCTCAGAGACGGGGCACCCTCTGGCACCCGCGTCCAGACTTGTGGAAACTTCATGTGTGGTCCCTGGACGGGACGCGGAGGTTCTAGGTGACCTGCCCCAGGAGGTAGCGCTCACTATCGCTTCAGCACGAGCACCGTCCACAAGACGGGCCTATGCGCTGAAGTGGAACCTGTTCGTCGAATGGTGTTCCTCTTACCAGGAGGACCCCCGGAGATGTTCGATCAGAGCCGTGCTTTCCTTTTTGCAACAAGGGTTGGAGCGTAGGCTGTCCCCCTCCACCCTTAAGGTATATGTTGCTGCTATTTCTGCCCACCACGACCCCATAGAGGGGAGGTCGGTGGGGAAGCACGATCTGGTCGTCAGGTTTCTTAGGGGGGCCAGGAGGTTAAATCCTCCGAGGCCTCCCTCCCTTCCCTCTTGGGATTTGGCTTTGGTGCTAAGAGCCCTACAAACTGCCCCCTTTGAGCCATTGCAGTCAGTCGAGTTGAAGTTTCTTTCTATGAAAACCCTACTCCTGACTGCATTGGCCTCAATCAAGACGGTGGGGGACCTGCAGGCATTTTCGGTCGACGAATCGTGCCTTGAGTTTGGGCCGGCTGACTCCAGTGCAACACTGAGGCCCCGGCCCGGCTATGTGCCCAAGGTTCCTACCACGCCCTTCAGGGACCAGGTAGTGAGCCTGCAAGCGCTGCCCCTGGAGGAGGCAGACCCAGCCCTAGCTTTGCTCTGTCCTGTACGCGCACTGCGTCAGTACGTGGATAGAACTCAGAGCTTCAGGACCTCAGAACAGCTCTTTGTCTGTTACGGAGGACAGCAGAAGGGGAAGGCTGTCTCCAAGCAGAGGATGGCCCACTGGATAGTGGATGCCATCACCTTGGCCTACGAAGCACAAGGTGTGCCCTGCCCGCTCAGGTTGCGTGCTCACTCCACTAGGGGTGTCGCATCGTCCTGGGCGCTGGCTCGTGGTGCCTCGCTAGCAGACATCTGTAGAGCTGCGGGTTGGGCGACTCCCAACACGTTCGCTAGGTTTTATAGCCTACGTGTCGAACCGGTTTCCTCCTGTGTTCTCACCTCAAACGGGTAGTGGCACTGAGAGGGCCGGCTCAGAGTCGGCTTGCGGCGTCCTTACGCCTAATTCTCCAGAGAGTTCCTTAACCAGGCAAACCCTGTTGAGTCCTCCAGCACTCCGGCGTCCGGACACGGCGGAGCGTCCGGCGCCAGGCCTTCAGCCAATGAATTCTTGAAAACTGGTGCGAGGCTAGTGCCCATATGAGAGACCCTGTCGGGATCCCATATGTGTATTCCACGGTATTCTTATTAGAGCCGTGTTTCCCCTGGCGGACCACGTTCTGCCATCTCTAAAGATGCAGCCTGAGCCATCTCAGAGACTTCCATGTGCAAAAGGGCCCTCTGGGTTACTTCACATGTTTGAATGTCACTTAAACCCCCTTTGGGAGGAGGTGACTCCGCAGTGTGCCTCTTCCAAGTGGAAGGGCACGCTTCCCAGTGTTATCCTAGTCCTACTGTTTGGGTTGCTCAAGGAACACCAGTAGTTGACCTTCTCTGTGTAGAGCCCGGTCCTATCGTCTGCCTTATAGGAAGGGTCAGGAGCCCTACACAGGGCACTGGAAGGGGCAGCTCCTGTGGCGCTTTGGTAGGGATCCCAATTTCGTCGGTCATCCGACGTGACTCGGAGTGACCGACTGAAAGGGGAACGTCTCGGTTACGTATGTAACCCTCGTTCCCTGAAGGAGGGAACGGAGACGTCACGTCCCGTCGCCACAGTCGCTGTACCACCGCTGAGCTGCCGGGTCGCCGGCTCGGCTCCTCAGCGAAAACATAATTGATGCGGTGCATCAGCTGCCTCTTATGCTCACGCTGTGATCAGCGGCAGCTGGATGCAATAATCGCATGCCAATGTCCATTGGCTCGTTTAGTTACACTCGAAGTGGATTGGTCTCTCTGGCGAGATCCCAATTTCGTCGGTCATCCGACGTGACGTCTCCGTTCCCTCCTTCAGGGAACGAGGGTTACATACGTAACCGAGACGTTTCTTATATGGACACAATATAGATAGTGCTGACAACTGCAAAAATCAGAGATGGCTTTGAATGCAAACACATAAAGAGCACAAATTTACTGGAAGCTTCATCATAGTGCCACTAAGGAAAGAGTTGAATAGAAAGACAACAGCGCATCCTGTTGCCACCCGAGGCTAACCAAAGAGGAGTGTAATGCCTAGAAAGATGTCTGCACTAATAATTTAATAACACTGTTAAATGTAATATTAAGCAGATCTCAAAATTAATATCTATTTTCATACTGTTTTGAATGCTAAATTCACTTCAGTGTTTAAAAGATGAATTTTTATTTATTTTCTCATTTACTTACCTATAGATAATATTGATTGATTTATTTGCATGCATTTATGTATTTACTTGCATACGCACATTAATTTATCTATTTATTTATTATACTCTAAAAAACTGTTGTTTAACAATTAGTTCATGGCTGGCTTAAAATGAACCCAAAATAGGTTGTAAATTAAAAAACAGACACGTACTAGAGGCATCAGCAATAATCAAAAGGTGAACGTTTATTAATAAGCAATTTAAAAAATATATATATATACAGTATATATATATTTTTTTTTATTCAACTTATTAATAAATGTTCATACATGTTTCCAACTTATTTGGGGTTCATTTTATGCAAGAAATGGTGATTTTTAAGCAATAGTTGTGTTAAATAAAACTACCCAGAAGGTATCTGGGTCAGTCGCTGAGTCAAAACAACCCAATCCCTGGGTTTGTCCGTATATACTTCACTCAGCGACGTCAGCGCTGGATTGTTTTTAACCCAGCATTTTTAGAGTGTACTTATTTACATTTATTTATTTGTACAAAATAGTATCAAATTTTTAATGTTGACCATTTATCGGTTATTATCCCTAACATTAAAATAAATAGCTGACATTTCTCTCAGTGCATCCCTAGATAAAGGGAGAGTTCACTCAAAATACAAGAAAAGCCAAAGTCAAAACGTTGTTTTGATCAGTAATTACATTCTTCAGAATATCTTCTTTTATGTTGCACAGAAGAAAGAAGGTTATACAAGTTTGGAACGACATGAGGATGTGTAAATGTTGACAGAATGTTAATTTTTTTGGGTGAACTTTTCCTCTAAAGGAATGCTAACGTTTGGCTACGTTTACAGTTTTAACCTAGAGACAGCTTGACTTGTGTGAGATGAACCGTAACTGATTGCTTCTTAAAAAGTTCCTATAGAAATTGCTTGAAAATCATTATGATTTTTTTTGTAGACTGAGCTGTGTGATCACTGTAGTTGTCATGAGGTCCTGGGGCCGCCAGGCGAATGATCAGCTTGAGTTCACAGGCAGCCAGCGTTGTGCTTTGTGCCATTGTGTAAGCGCATTAAATGCACGGCCCAGACACACGCATACACGTGTGTGAATAAGAGAGAGCTGGGGCACATTATCGCTCACCTGTGTGTTTCCTCTTTTGGTTTGAGGGAAAGTGTCATTTGCTGCGTTTCTTTATACTACCTGTCTGGAATAGAACATTAATGAAGCTGCTTAAATCATTGTGAACAACACCATATCCCTCATACAGATAAAGAATGAATGTGACCCTTGAAGCGAAATGACCTACGTGCATGGATTCACATCTCCTGTGGAGCGGGAAAAGAAGCGGAAGGCGCTGTTTGAAGGAGTTCTGGCATGAAAGGCAGGCAGTAACACAAGGCCATCTGAGGCAGCTGTGTGTATTTCTCAGTACTTGGCTCTTCCCACAGCTTTTGAAAACTCTGATTAATTTTGTGAGTTTAGCACTGAAAGCGAGCTACTCTTCAGCCGCACAGAAACAGCAGTTTATGCCAAGTGATGGTTTGAAAATCTGATCCGTTGACTGGAATGTTTTCCAGGACTAACAAGGATGTTGATACAGGAGCATATGCTATTTAGGTAAATCACTTTAAAAAGGTTAGTTCGACCCAAAAATAAAAATTCTGTCATTAATTAATCACCCTCATGTTGTTCCAAACCCATAAGACCTTTGTTCATCTTCGGAACACAAATTAAGATATTTTTGATGAAATCCGAGAGCTTTCTGACACCCAATGACAGTAATGCATCTAAAACGTTCCCAGGCCCAGATATTAGTAAGGACATCGTAGGGCTGTGCCAATTATCGAACGATATGATCATGCGCATCTAGTCAGTAAAGCCGGTTTCGTGATTAGCGCTAAATCTCCATCACCTGTTTTCAAATAGAGCGCCATTTTATACACAGAGCGGTAGATCACTGACAAGCTACGAAATATCGAGTTCATTATCGCAGATGAATCGCCTTCGATAATGAACGTGCGTAGCTTGTCAGTGATCTACCGCTCTGTGTATAAAATGGCGCTCTATTTGAAAACAGGTGATGGAGATTTAGCGCTAATCACGAAACCGGCTTTACTGACTAGATGCGCATGATCATATCGTTCGATAATTGGCACAGCCCTAGGACATTGTTAAAATAGTGACAAAATGTGACAATTTAACCGTAATTTTATGAAGCTGCGAGAACACTTTTTTGGGTGCAAATAAAACAAAAGTCAGTCATACATGTCAGTCATACATTCATTTAGTCATTTGGGTGACTAAATTATGAACAACTGTTCATTTTTGGGTGAACTAAGAACCAAGATATCCAGTATGGAAATGTATGTGTAAAGGCTGTGGATGAAGACTGAGAGGCAGGCAAGTGGGATCAGATCAGAGGCCTTTAGAAACCGAAACTTCAATGAGAGCTTGTCTCCTGGCACAATAAGCCAAAACTTTGAGCTTACAACATGTCGTAGCCTCTGGGAAGAGATGACCGCCCGCGTGTGAAGCACTGCTGTCACTATGTGTACGGACAGCGCCTCCAGACAGAGCCGACGACTGTTGTGTAACAGCCCAATTGCTTTCGGTCCAGTGGGTAGGATCAGGAAATTTGTGAGCCCGTGTTCTTTGGAGAAGTTTGTTGAATGTGGATCTGAGGCGACAATCGGAGACGTTAACTCGCTGCGTCTTCTGAAGAAATAAATCAATTACTTCCTAACCTCCACTTTGTACTTTTCACTATCCATTTACTCTCTGTTAGCTCGACATTGACACAAGGGAGTCTCAAGTCTCCTCTGCTCCGGTCTCTGTTTTCAGGCTCCGCACACACACAGATGGAAGAGTAAACAGAACTGACATTAAGAAGCACTATGAGACCTTGTACTATGAGACCAAGAGCAGAGATAGGGTGGCTTAGCTTTAGTGATGCTGCCATTAATAAAAAATAGCTAACAGAAAATATCAGAGTTTTAAAGGGATAGTTAATCTAAAAATGAGAATTCTATCATCATTTACTCATGAAAGGCATACAGGTTTAGAACTTGAAGAGCAAGTAAAAACAGACTTTACATTTTTGGGTGAACTATCCCTTTAAGAGCACAACTCATAAAAGCAATATATTGATAGAGATCCAGAAATAGCAAACCCTTTCAGTGTGTTAGAGTTCATTTAAAATTTATTTCAAAAGAGGCCCATATGGCTATACATCATGCTATCCTGAAAACTGCCCACTTAGAAAGAAAGAGGCCATCTGACCAAACTTGAACAGAAATTGTTTTTTTTATTTATTTTTTTATTTTATTATTAATTTTTATTTTATTTTATTTTATTTTGATGAGAACCTGAAAAAACAAATCTATTGCAAATCTTTTTTTTTTAATCTTCAAAACATTATTTTAACCTGTTATCTATTAAAATGACTTTGTTTGCAGGTGGACTTTTTTTTGTTGTTGTTTGTTTGTTGGAAGTGGCATCAAGGCGTTTCAGATTAAGAGTTTACCAGATCTAAGGCCAGATTTACTAAACAGGGCAAATCAGTATTAGAGCGCAATTCCTTAAAAGCACCGATGGGTGGGGAAAATTCTGCGTGTGATTTACTGACAATGCGCACATTAAAGAACACAGGTGCAGCCAGATCATTTCCATAATGACAAGCGCAATCTACCAAGAGTAGTGCAAATTACTGTATGCTTTAAGACATGCTTTTGTTGGGCGTTAAATAATGGCGCAAATACCAGTAATTTGACGAATGGAAACGTTGCATTGCATGATAACATTTTAATACTCTCCTCCCATAAATTTTGCGTCTGAAAGGGAAAACTCCTACAAATGCATATTCAATAAGGTCAGGTGCAAAAATAACTGTCCACGCCTTTTCAGTGCTAATTCTTCACTGCGCGTCTTTAGTAAATCCTGACAGTAGTATTTTAACGCCAAAAGACGTTGCGCTGGCATAAGCTGTTAGTAAATCTGGCCCCTACAATTTAAAGAGCAAGTTTCTTGATTTGTAAGCAATATGCATCAGACGGTCAGCGAATGGACTGTGGGATGTCTGTGGGCATGCTGTCTGAAGCTGAGAATAGTCTAAAAAAATCATAATGTGTACTTTTACTAAACACTAAAACAGCTTAGTTTTCACTGTGAGAGGGTTTTCAGAGGGTTGAATGATGACACAGATGTAGTATTTGGCTTTTAAATGTGCTCGTACATGAATGAATGGAGGTTTCCACTGCAGGCCGTTTGGGGAGCTGGTGTCTGGTGTGGAGAGGTGGCATTTCACTGTGAGTTGGGGTTGTGTGAAATCCCACTCTTACAGCTCTGAGACACATGAGCTCTGAGGGAAGCCTCCTAATTGTAAGAGGAGTGAAAGCAGTTAGCAGACAGATAGATAGATAGAGGGAGAGAGGAAGGAAGTGAATGGTACTGAATAACATAACGCTAAATTCTCTGTGAAGAGCCGCAAGCATGTGTCCTACTGACATATGTTGAATTTAGTGCAAGATAACTTAAGGAACTGCAAAGTATTGTTTATTTATTTATTGTAGTTGTGTGGTGTATGGAATAAACCTGCTCATACTCCCAGAGGAAATCTTTATTCTTCATTTAGGTTTCAAGTATCAAGTTTGTCGCAAATATTTCTCACTATAAAAAATTATACGGTTAATAAGTCATGTCAACATACAGTTTTTCCATTACTTTAACTCATCAAATTAATTTAACTAATTTAAACTTAGATTTTACTTAAAGTTACAAGATTGTAAACTCAAAATTACAAAATTGAAAAACATTATTTCAGTTTAATGTCAATTGAAATAAATTTTGAGCAGCATCCACAATTTTTTTAAGTTGAATAGGTGAACATTTTTTACAATGATCTTCTTAGGAGAAATTGAAGAAAGAAATAATTCAATTATTGACATGCGTTTGTTGAGCTAAATGAACAGTGGTTTCTCAGATCATTTTCTCTTTGAAGAATTTTATATACAGTATGTATATATTTATTTATTTATTTAGATCACTGTTCTTTATTATTATTATTATATTATGTTTTTCATTTTTATAAAATGTATTGTTTTTATTTTTGTAGTATAATGATCATCATTATTGTCAAATCAGAAATGAACTATGAAAATAACAAATAACAATAATATCAAATCTTAATAAAATATTCATAATGTTTATATTTTTATTTTTATGTCATTTTGTTATTTTGCCAAAAAGGGGAAATAAATTATTAATTATAAATTAATTATAAGTTAATAATAAATTAATCAAGTTTTTTTTTCTTTTTTCTGAAGAAAAAAACTTCAGAATAAGAGACCTTAGCAAAAACAGGTCAGTTTTACTTATTTGGTGTTAACCCTTTTTGTTCAAACTAACTTTGTAGATTAATTATTGTTCAGCTATTTTTTTGTAAACCAGTGTCAATGGGATTAAACAATCGTAAGAGGAGTGACAACTGTATTCAGCTGCAGATTTAAGCTATTTTAAGTAGTTATTGATGCTTTACACAGTTGAGTGTGAACACAAGATCCCCAATACAATCATTTACACAAGGTTGATAGTAAAAGTTTCTACATAATATATTTACCATGGCCTGTACTGAATGTTGTCATATTTTAATCTCTTTAATTGGCATAATGAATGATTTAATCAGCCTCTAACAAGCCCAGTATTGTACTGAATCCCATTAGCTTCCATCAGCTGTCGACTGCGGTAAATGTGGTCCAAAACATTAATCCCACTTAATTCTTACATCTGTTTGCTTTCAGCTTCAGTGCAGATGACTTGCAGTGTGTGTATGTGCGGTAGAGAGACGGTCTTATTTACCTCAGAGGAAAGATTGACTTCAGTGTCTTCAAATATGTAGTCTGGTGCATTCAGAAACCATCAAGAGCAGCTCAGTCAACAGCTCTGAGGGTCCTGTCAGAGAGAGAGAGCAGTGTCAAAACAGTCTGGAGAGCCGTTGTGATTCACACGTCATCTTTGGAGGCTTTCCTCTCAGGTTGTGAAAAGAGGCCGCAGTGAAGTTTCATTAATGCGTATGAATCAGCTCTGACTGCGAGAAACCACAGAGGAATCGCATCAGCTCTGCGCTGAGCAGAAAGCACATACCGAGAACACAAAGTCTTTATGGATAAAAGACACACTCATTACAGTTGCAAGATGTGTTTACTTGGAACTTAATGTTTGATGTTACCAAATTAAGCTTGTATCAGTATCTTTTGGGGGCTATAGCACAGTACTGTCAACAGTATAACAGTAATAATTTCATATCAGGGAGTTTTTTGGTTGCACGAACTGCACAAATAAGCTAATTCTTTAAATGCGTATTGATGTGTGCAGTGGTTCTCAGCTGCTAAAAAAATATAAACGCTAAATGCACATAATAAAATGCAACTCACCATCTAATTGTGAAGAGTTAGGATGGAAGGCTTATCAACAAAATGGAGGAGAAAATGCTTCTTGTATATTTTATTGTTGACATCAAAGGCTGTGCGTCTAATCAACTTAACAGTGTTTTGATGCAAATTCATCTGTCACTTGGTATAAGCAGCCAAATTAGACAGATGCCAACATGGACAGGTTGCGTGACAAGGCCTCATACTCAAAAACCATGCACAAAATTGTGCAAGGTAGAAAACAGGACCCAGACTATGGTAAATGTAATAAGACTTATAATTTTAAATTAAGTAAATATATTTAGAAAATATAAATGTAATTGTGCCAACTAGAATGTGTTTTACACTGCAAATTAATGGCTAAAACAGTTAAATTCATTTGATCGATCTATCTATCTATCTATCTATCTATCTATCTATCTATCTATCTATCTATCTATCTATCATTGATGTTTAGTGATGGCAGTCAGTTGGCTGTTGTGTTGCAAACCTCATAATTCCACAGAAGCGCAGCTGTGCAGGCCTGTAGTACTAAATGTGTTCAGCCATGCACACAGAGTCCTGTGTTTATGTTGTTACCTTAAATCCAAGGGCAGGTCGGCAGGTTTCCAGCCAGAGGGGAATACGTTCTGCTCTCTACATAACTACACACACAGTGAGCCAGCGAGAGAACCTGCTTGACAGTGATGGACTGTACTTTGTCGTCTCCTGTGAAGAGGAGTCTTGTTGAATGAGATCTTGAGGTGGAAAGCAGTAAGTCAGTCCGTGTGGCCTCTCCACGCGCTTCCATCTTTAAATGCAGCTCATCCATATTCTCCCTCACAGGGGGCACACACACTAGAGCACTTCTGCCTCTCAGCATGTTGGGTTTAAGATTCACAGTGCATGGATGAAAAATGGTAACAATTTGTTGCACTACTGGAGATTACTCTGCTGGAGATAAGATGTTCAATAGCACATTTAGATATTATTAGGAATGAATGGATAAGTATTGAAGATTAAAACAAATAATACGCATTAGGGGTCGGCGATAAACTGGTAGACACGATTAACAGGTAGAAATTTGTCAACCGGTAGAGAACAGGTAGAGTAAGACACTCAGGTGACGTTACTGTGCCACGTGGTTGCAAAAATGTGTCATTTGCACATCCTTTTAAGCATTGCAGTTTAAAAATAAGTCATAATTTCTCTATATGCGCACGCTGAGAGAGCTGTCAGAGAGGCATATGCACATGAAGATGGTGCTCATAGAGCACGGGAGTATTGAACGTATTCAAGAGTTATTTTGCTGCTTTATATGCCTTGAACGATTAAATACACACACTTGTATACGTCAAAATGCTCGTCTTTGCAAGTATTCTCATAAACACAGTAAGTTAGGTCTTAAGTGAAAGCAAACAGCTGAGAAAGAAAACGTATTAACAGTATATTGGATCCAGGCAGCTCTTAAAGTGACAGCAGTCTAATATTCCTGCTGTCGTCATTCATGTTAATCAAACAACAAAAGAAAGAAAATGTCTAACTACTATACAATGTAGCATTTCTTATTTGTTTGTTCTACTGTAGTTTTTTGTCCTATTGCTTGTGATTAGGCCCAGTTTCTTATTCTTATTTAATCGCTGACAGTCTACTTGTCTTCAGTGAGATTGAGTTGTTTTTTGTTTTTGTTTTTTAATTTGGGCTAGATTTAGTTCTTTGTGATATGGAAACTGGTGAGAAGAATTATGAAATTTCTATGGTATCAAAATTTCGATGTCATAAAGACCTTATTTAAAGCAAAAATATATTGTTACCATCATGAAATAAAATTACTCATATCATAATACAAGATTTTGGTCATATCGCCCACCCCTAATACACATACAAAGTTTTTTAAAGTGATAAATGATCTTATTTAGAAACTGAGATGTGAAAAACATAGGTAAAAATGAACTGTTTTATCCAGTTATTTTGTAGAATATAAACGTTTTGTCCCTTCGCTCATCATAACATCATAAAGTATTATCATAATTTTTCCAGCTTTTTGATCACCCAACTTCTCCATATAAGTTGTGGTGGTCCACCAGCTTATCTAAACAAGCGCTAACCGCTTGGAAGCGCATACTGGTCTAAGCTGGTCTTATCAAATGGTGTTTATGTGTGAGGATGTGTACTTTTAGTTTCTGCAGTGTTCAGAGTATGAGAATCACAGTCAGATGTCATGCTAGACAGCCACAGGGCCTCCAGGCGATAAAGAGATTCAGTCCACCTCAGCATTTAATCCAGTCCACCTTCAGCGAGTCCTACGAGAGCTATGAGGATTGTGTTACTGAGTTACTGTATAACGAGAGCGTAAATACCTCAAGAACTAATTAGACTTTGTGGTTCTTAATAATGTAATCAACCCTACTGTGACCTGTCTTTGTGCTTTCAGCAAAGAACATGATTTTGTTCTGTTGTATTAAACAGCATCTCTTGCTTAAACTCTCTAAATACAAATGTAAGCAAACTTGCCACCCTGCTTTCATTAAGCCCTAAGGGAGTATAATTATATTAAAGCTTGTACACCAAGGTGACTCATGATGATAAATGAATGTGGGCAGGCGTAAGGTCACTCTTTGAAAGCATATCAGCACCTTTACGTTTGCATTTAAATTGGGAGTATCTCCACATCTAAATTAATTTTAAAGCCTCTGAAGAAAAGTGAGGTCGGTCAAGAGAACCAACACCAGACCATTATTAAGTCACAAATGGGATGTGTCTGATGTTCTCTTGCTCTACTGATTGAATATTTGTTGTGATTCATTTGTGTGTTCACAGCAGTGGCAGTGAATTAACTACACGGCTTACCGGCGGTGAACTGGCATTAGAATATTTAAATTTATTGTGTCCTTGAATATAAATTCATCCTTAGTTGCAAAGTTGATTCCATCAAAGCTTGTGTTCCCAAAGTTACGGGAAATCTGGAAATATCCTAGAATGTTAAAATTGTATTTTCGGGCAGGAAAAGTTTTTGTCTACTGTTTTGGGTTATGATTTTTTTTTTTTTTCTTATGCTCATCAAAGCTGCATTTATTTGATCAAAAATACAGTAAATATTGAATTAGAATTTAAAATAACTTTTCTATTTTAATGTATTTTAAAATGGTACGGTAATTAATTCCTGTGAGGCAAAGCTGAATTTTCAGAATCATTACTCCAGTCTTTAGTGTCACATGATCCTTCAGAAATCATTCTAATATGCTAATTTTCTACTCAGGAATTTTTTTTTTTATTATTTTCAGTGTTGAAAAAAGTTCCGCTGCTTCATATTTTTGTGCAAACTGTGATACAGGATTCTTTGATGAATAGAAAGTTTAAAAAACAGCATTTATTCGAAATAGAAATCTTTTGTAACAATATAAATGTTTTTAATGCCACTTTTAAACAGCCTAATGTGCCCTAGATGAATAAAAGTAATAATTTGTTTAAAAAATCTTATTGACCCCAAACCTTTGAACAGTAGTGCATATTTAATAAATATATAAAAATTAAGTCTATAGTCATACAGACATTGCTATAATAATTACTGAATATACATTTTAGTATGTGTGCAAGTATGTATACAAAGTTACTCTCTACATAGACACTGATTTAGTGTGGAGTAAAAATTCTTTTTGAGTTGAGTTCTTTCAATGAATCTTTTGAACCACTTCAAACTGATGTTGTTCTGCTCCTGGTGACCACTGGTGTTCTTATTACATGTTTGCTGTTGCAATCATCTTCACGCTTGTTTCTATTTTAAATTGAACCTGGAGGTGTAACTTTTCCTCCGCATGAGTCATGTAGGTGTGACAGACCAATTTTGCAGTTCTATTCATTGTTCGGCAACAAAAAAATATACAAATTTAGTTTTTAATCAACATGTTTGTACAAGTCAGAAAGAAGAAGAAAAAAAAAAAAAAAAATATATATATATATATATATAGGCTTTTGTGACAGGACTGTGAGTCATTTTACCCCATCCATCCTGCTTTTATGGACCTGTGACGTAAGTTCACTTGGCCATTTCCAGCAAATTTGTCTTTGGAGATAGCGGGGGTCATAAAAGCCCATTCAGGGCCATTTCTGGGTTCCCTCTGATTAGCTGTTAGTCACTGGCTGAATGGGCCGGGAGGAGCTGAGCCTGTCTGTGTGTGTTTGACAGAGGCGCTGGGAGAATCAGGCATGGCCTGTGCGTCATAGTTCCTGTGTGTTCCTGTGGGAGGGAGGCATCAGGTGGTCTGTGTTGTGTTAAATGGGCTGATGTGACAGGGAGGTGGGGGTGATGATGAAGGGTGTGAGATGACTCTGTTACACTCTCATGTGTTCCTGAGTTAGAGGGTGTGGGGTGTTGCTTGGATGAGGACGCGTGACAGGAAAGTGTTTTGTGGGGTTAGTTAAAAGGGTTTTTGATGATTATTAAAGCATAAATCTTCTGACAGCATTTATAATCAGAATGTTGCTTGGCTCAATATGGTCATTAGATGTTTGACAGCATCTTAAATTTGAACTCTTTTTATATATGTGGAACTTTAGAGCTGTCAAAATTTGCATTTATTATAATGCAAATATTTTAAGTTGACTTAAAAAAAGTTTTATAATATTTTTAATTCTTTGTTGTCATTAATAAAAACAATCTGATCATTTGCAGTAGCAGCAGTATTTGTATCAGTGATTTGGCCTTCATTCATAGTACTTAGTAAAAAGATGGCATTAAAAAAATAAAATATCTAATATATTTCAGATAAATTATGTTTTTATGTTGTTTCATTAAGATGAATCATTACATCAATTAAGAGTGGAAAGATTTATGATTATAATTTTAATGTTATGTCATTAATTTAATATTACGTCATTAATGATTACAGTAATTATAGAAACCTGTGTGATTTTTAACAGTGATTTTAAATACTTTACCTTATAAACCAGGAAAAAATAAAAAAATATGTAAATTATTAATAGTAAAGTAATTTGCACTGTTTGTTTGTGTTGTGCTGTTATAACCAATATAAAATGCAAATAAATAAAAATATATATATTTTATTATTTGTAAACTATTTTTACACATCTGAAGTTGTTTAGATGTTTTTAACATTTCAGTGTCTATGCAAACTTTAAATTCAAATATATTTGAATGATAATGAGCTCATGTTGAAATTACAGCTTGTGTTGTGAAGCTGGCATCTGGCATTCTTAATGAATCTCAAACTGTTATTTAAGACATAAGATTTTCTAAGAACTATTTACCAAGTCTCAGATAAAAAAAATAAAAAATAAATAAAAAAAATCTTTTTGTTTTACAGCTGTATTTATAGGATTTAAATTGAGTTATAAAATGTTCAGGTCAGTCAAATCATTAGAAAGAACCCCTACTTTGAAACTAGCTTTTTTCTCTTTCTGCAGAATGTTGACTGCTCTTAGGCATTTGAAGCTGTGGAAAATATGGATTCTGTCTTTAAGTAGAGAATAAAAGAGGTTTACTGATGTAAAGAAAAGCTCGATTTCACCACAGCTTACAGAGCTTCAGAATGACACAGCAATAAAAATTAAATCCATTTCCTCAAGGCTGCGGAACTTAGAATAAGATCCCAAGAGACCGGAAAGTAGTCTTGACTCAGATACACATGATATTTAAAGTGCTGGTATTTTAAGCACACGCTCCCCCAGGGCTCCTGGAGCAGCTGATGGCGATGTTCATTTCCATCAGATGGTTAACTGGCATTTCGTGCAAAATGAGAGTGATTGAAATGGCTTCTGACTTCCCCTCATTTGAATTGTACAAACTGAGACAGTCCACCTCTAAATCTGTCTCGCTGCTAAACTTCGTGACCTCAATCTGCAGTGAGCTCTCGGCCTAAATGTTCAAACCTCGGCATGGTCATAATTCAGAGCAGTTGATAGCGTCAGTCCTGTCCTTGAAGCCTTTGTGCATTGAGGCCCTTGTAAATGAACTGTTCTGATCTTTGACATGCAGGGTAGCTGTAACCCATGTACACTTCTGGGCTATTATGGATTAAGCCATCACCAATAATGTGGTTTTTGAATTTTATTGCCTCCCTTGATTAAGGGTCATTTTGCATCCAACTTGTGACACATGATATCTTCAACTCAGGAGGGCAAGGTGATGTAAACAGCAGAAGGTTATGCTCTCTGTCATTAAGTCCTTTCTCCCATCAAGTTCCTCTCTGGAGAGTGAGCGACTGGCTTTCAGCACCATGGGCAGGGACATTCATCAGCGCAGGGCTGATGTGGTGGCAGAACCATGAGCTGTAGATCATATCCCATCGCCCCACGGGCTGACAGCTCATTTTGAAGGCCCAGGGCGGAGCTACGACAGGCTGCATATCCATCAGGCGTCCTGCAACCCCTCCGTGGACTCTCTATCGTGGTTTGGCACGTCGTGCTGCTCTAAGTCGTAAAGAGCTCTTTTAGCACGGTCCAGTCCTAAATATGCCCCTCATTTTAATTGAGGTTTATGGGGCTGCTGTTAACATGGCTATTAATAACATTGATGGACTAAGACCTTCAAAGTGCATTGGAGACAAAAGGAGACTGCGTTCTGGAGGGAATAATGGACTGTTCCCCTTCAGGTTGTGTAAATGGAAAGAACCTAAAGCCTAGAGGCAGTGCATAATTATGGGAACCTGGCAGAATATGCCCTTGAAGTAAAAATCTTTCTACATACACACTGTATATTGCATATCGTCGCTGTCGGGCGGAATCCTCGTATCTCCAAAACCATTATTTTTCAGGAAATAAAAAAACGGCATATTTTTTGAATTATTAAACATTGTATCGTTAAAGTTGGTATTATAACTTATATTGCTATCATATACTGTTGTGTACCAACATTAAGACAACATTTCCCCAAAATCATGTTTAATCGGAGATACGAGATTTATGACTTGGAAGCAGGGAGATAGGAGATTACGTTGTCATTGATAAGAATGGTACAGACACAGACGCCGCTGCTGCCAGCAGTGTTCATCAAAGTCTGCGGTCGCGTTGAGCCTTTTGACGAGAGACAAGGCTTTAAGAGCTAATCAAAGCTAATGATTGTGGTTACATACATCTTCCTAAACTCTATTTAAAATGTTAGAGCTATGAGTGATGCAATACCAAAATAAAATGATAAACTGACTAGGCTGTCTAATAGGCGGAAATTAATCTGCACGCAAACAAAGTCGGCGGTCGCGTTGAGCCTTTTGACAAGAGAAAAGGCTTCAGTAGTTAACCAAAGCTAACGACTGTGGTTACATACATCTTTCTAAACTCATTTACCTCAGAGGACGTGTTGCTCGACGAGCATTCGTTGCAACTTTCAATCTTGAGGAGCAGGGACGTGCAGAGAGTTCCTCAGGGGCTCAAATGTAAAATAGGGGGAATGTAAAAAAAAAAAAAGAAATAAAAATAAAAAAATTATATATATATATATATATATATATATATATATATATATATATATAGGTCAAAAATTTGGATACATTACTATTTTATATTTTTGTAAGAAGTCATTTATGGTCATCAAGCCTGCATTTATTTGATCAAATTTTTAATATACTTTAAAATACATTTTATGCAATTCTGATTTATTATCAATATTGGAAACCTGTGATACTTTTTTCAGGATTCTTTGATTAATAAAAAGTTTAAAAAGCACAGCATTTATTTAAAATATATATTTTGTAACAATATACATTGAAAAGCTTGAGGTTTTGAATAAATGCTGTTCTTTTTATTTTTTTTATTTATCAATGAATCCCAAAAAAGGTTCCAAAAATAAATAAATAAATAAATAAGCAGCACAATTGTTTACAATATTGATAATAAATCAGCATATTATATCTGAAGGATCATGCACTGAAGACTGGAGTAATGATGCTGAAAATTCAGCTTTGATCACAGAAATAAATGATATTTTAAAGTATATTAAAATAGATAAACATTCTTTTAAATTGTAATAATATTTCACAATATTACAGTTTTTCTGTATTTTTGATAAAATAAATGCAGGTTTGATGAGCATAAGACGCTTTCATAATGCTGCATAATTATCAAAAATGGTAATATGATAAAATCTTTTCATGTCACCATTTCGCCAGGATACACTTCACATAATAGGCCTGTAGGTGGCACTTGGGCTTCATTAATTATGATAGTTTCATGAAATAGTAAACGGTGCTTCATACACAAGCATCTATTTTCTCAGCGATGCAATTTGATTTATAAAATGAGACAAACCGCAGATCCAGATTGCTCTACAAATAAGCTTGTCAGCCCCATGTCATTTTCAACTGATTTATGAATAAGAACGGAAAATGTCTGCTCCAATTCACATTATTGTCCAATGAAATGTGTCAGATCATGATTGGTTGGTGTATTATACATGACAAACGGGCATTGATGAATTATGTAATGTTCTCTAAACTATATAATATATGGATTTTTTATTAAATCGACACACTAACTTTGATTACTGATGGAAAAAATGTTTAAAATATTGTTTGGTTTATTTTCTTTCCTTCCCGTCGATCTATTCACTGAAAGAACCATATATGCTTGAGAGCCTATGGTTTCTGAACAGACTGTGGAATATCAGTCAGTCGAGCAAAACACACGCAACCTATAACAGCCTCAGATTGACAGATATCTAAAAATAAACAGGAATTTTCCGACTTTTGAGCGATTAGTTACCGTTTTGTGCACATTGTCATGTTAATTATAATTCAAATTCATTTTGTTTTATTGACTACAATATCATTGCTATTTGTCTGAGAGGTTCACTTTTGAATAATTTTGATAAAGGGCAGGGGCTTGAGGCACGTGCCTGTTGAGGAGAAATAACGCCGCGAGGTTCCCGCGGAGTGAAGAAGAGGCGGAGTTACGAGGATTCTCAGACAGTTTAAGTGTCCAATGGAGTTAAGAGATTTGCGCTCAAGCTATTTTCAACACTTTAGATTGGTTATTAATTTGTAAAAATAACAGACCCACGTGGGGACTGACCAATAGCATAGATTTGTGAAAAAACATGAAATTGACAAAATTTGGACATACGAGGTTTCCGCCCGACAGCGACGATATACACTGTATTTATTATTATTTATATGTGTATTTATATTATTATTATTATTAAATTGTATACACACACACACACACATAATAAAATAATTATATATATATATATATATATATATATATATATATATATATATAATTAGTTTATTATTTTTTAGTTGTTTTATTTTATTGTTTTTATTTAATTATCATTTTAAATTATTTATTAATAATAAATATTATTATTATATAGATTATTTAATAATAATAATTAATATTATTATTATTATTAGAAGGATTTTATTCCAATATTCTCATACAAAACATTATTTATTTATCTATTTATTTATTTATTTATTTATTTTATTTTATTTTTAAAATGTTATTCCAGCATTATCATACAAAAAACTTTTACACTTTTTAAAAGTGTCTTGTGTTGTTCAAGTTTACAATTATTTTATATTAATTCTGTAAGATTGATCAACTATTTGACAATGAAGATCTTTTACAATTTGAAATATTTAAAAGATATTGTCAATAATGTTGACTAAGTTGTAGGTGTGCGCCGATCCGATATTCAGCATCGGTATCGCTCCGATACTGGCATTCTCTTCCGGATCGGGGTATCGGTCAGACGAGACCGATCCACATCCGATATTGTGCGTATACTGTTGTGTTATTGTTAAGCCCCACAAAAGCCACAAATACATTATAATATACCATAAAGTTTTTGTGCACTATATTTCAAGTGTTCTGAAGCTGTTTCATAGTTAAATGTGAGGTACATGAATATTTAAGTCGTTAAATTCAAGTTCACGTAAACTCTTCTCTCCGCTGCGGCTGTCTGTCATCCTCCATTCAGCGTTCAAACTGCGTGTCGTGTTCGGTTACGACGGTCAAGATGATGAAACTCTCTGCAAGATTATTAAATGTTCCTAATATTATACTTGATCTGTAAATAAAGATAAATGGTTTTGTATAAAAGGACTTTATCTTGCAGGACTTTATCTTCGTGCTGTTTTCTAAATCGTGTTGGTGTCTGTTAGATGACAACACTGGTCTAGAGAGCACTATGTTCTTAACGAGCACAGTAACTGAAATTTAAAACTGTTAAAAGAAAAGGCTCAGTAAACTATTGTACAGATTTAATACACTACGCATTAATATCTCTAATCTCTTCACTTTGTGCTTTGAACCTTTCTATGTGGACTTGCGGAGCGCTGTGCATTGTGACTCTGTGCTGCTTCAAGCGCATCATTCTCTGCACAAAATGCGCATAAGCGCTTTGTGCCGCTCTGTAATTGCAGCCTTTCGTATCATAATACTTTTGCACAATGAAAGATTATTAACAGCCTTTCTTGTTCTTCTTATATATCATGTTTCTGCCTCATTACTGTGCTATACATTTAAAAGAAATGTCTTTTAATTTTACAGTATATATATTTATATATAAATGTTACTTGTTTTTCATGAATGTATTTTACAACAATACAAAGAGCAATGTATATCATTTTACATTATCATTTTAGATTTAGTCCTACACTTATTCAGTTTTATTTGTTCCCCATTAAATACTGTTTTTTCCCCCACTAATTTTAGATTTTATAAAATTGTGCACTCATGATTTTTCTAGAGTAACTTTTGCTACTGAATTATCCACTAACCTAGTTTATAATAGTATTTTTGTCATAGATTCACTTTCACTGACTTTTTCATTCACTGTTCCCACCTGGTGGAATGACCTGCCCAACTCAATCCGAGCAGCTGAATCCGTAGCCATCTTCAAAAAACGGCTAAAAACACATATCTTCCATCTTTATTTGACCCTCTAACTCTATCACTCTCTATTCTAATTCTAATTCTAATTCTATTTTATCTATCTGTCTTCTTTTTATTAAAAAAAAAACAAAAACAAACAAAAACACTAGGTTTCTTTTTTTCTATATTCTATCTACTTGTTTTCTTTAAAAAAAAGGCTAACCGAGACTTGTCATATTGCTTGCATGTTGTTGCTCTTTTGTTGGTTTTGATTGCTTCTATTGTCCTCTTTTGTAAGTCGCTTTGGATAAAAGCGTCTGCTAAATAACTAAATGTAAATGTAAATGTAGATTATAATTATTTATGCATTCATCTGTTGTTTTTCTTTACAATGAAGTTGTCTATATTTGGTAGATTGTGTGTAACACAAAAAAAGTCATGATCAGGTCAACACACACTGAGGTATAAAAATTCAACACTGATTAATAAAAACTGCCCAGGTATCGGATCGATATCGGTATCGGCAGATCAATTCTTGGTATCGGATCGGTATCGGTTCTGAAAAAGTGGTATCGAGCCACCCCTACTAAATTGTTTTCCACTTATCCATAATGATAATTGTTTTGTGCCAGTCCTCATTTAATATAATATTTCTTCATATCTCTTTTTAGTAATTTTGGCTACAATGTGACTAAACTAGGATGGGTAAATACATGAATGCAGGTGTAACTTTTCACAAAATTCACGGTTCGGTTCGATACGACACAGTGGTGTCACGGTTCGGTACGTTTTCGATACGGGGGCCGGGGCAATTGGTTACGTCGCAATGTTGGAAATATTTCTGTTTTAAACCATGAAGGCGAGCCAATGGATATCACACAAGCGCTTTTGCACCAGGGTTTGCACACATGCAAACTTTGCGCAAGATTTATGCCGGTGGACGTCTTAATCTCAGTCAATTCACTATAAGCAGAAGGTGAAAGTAAAAATGGAATGACGGAGTAATGACGAAGCTTTCAGCATATGACGCTGCTTATTCTCTCAGAGACAAAGAGAGACGAATATACTTCAACATATGCTGATAACTGTATAGCCTATAGCTGTTTTCATTTTATTTCCTTAATATTTCTCTTGTGGCCCGTACATAGTGAAAAAAAAATGAGAAGAAAAGTATTTCATGTTAAACAGGTTGTTTTTGAAAGTCAGTGCTTGAAATAAAAGCTTTTTATTTCATTGATTTTTTTTTTTGTATTGATGACTGCAGTGTTAATATTTTAATTATAGGACTGTAATTCATTGTAGGTAGCTGTAGCTTATAGCCTAATTGACCTGTTTTAAAAGACCTTTTTAAAAAACATTATTTGAGGAGTAAATAGCCTAATCTTATCCTCACAGCACATCAGTTATGCGGTAATTATTGCGGCGCAAATTAATTGTACTTTTAATTTAATAATAAAAGTAACTTCATAATAATAATAGGCCTAATAAAAATAAGAATGTAACAGGTCTACATTAATTGGAAATGCCAGATCCTCTTAATATTGCCAATAATTGATGTTTTTGACAATATCTCTGGCTATCGTTGATACAAGATCATTGTCTTTCGACGCATCCCAGCAAGGGGAGGTTATCGCGGGGCAGACAGCACGTTGCCTGTTACGTCGTTTGGGCTGCGTTGTTGAGCGCAGTGGCACTGATATTTCACACACTTTAAGCTCTTTTATTTTCCAAACGTAATAGGATTAGTCCAATGAAACGTTCGGTTTGTAATGCGTACCGAACCGAAAGCCTTGTACCGAACGGTTCAATACGAATATGCGTATCATTACACCCCTAGTAAATACTGTAAATATTGACAATTGCAAAGTCAGCATGGTTCAACTTATCGTGAAAAGTTAGGTCAAAAAAAGGCCACATAACTGACTTCCTTCACCAGAAGGAAATCTAGACTTCATTCTCCAGTATAATAGATTTCCTGGTTTAAAATAGAAGGTGGCTGTCAGAGCACCAGCACTTCATACCTAAGTAAATTGGTCCCCAAGTGTTTCTGTGTGTACTTTAACCTACCATTGAAGACCATACCTGGAGAAGATGACAGGTCTTCTCTTAACCACAATTCATATTTTTGTCTTTAATAACATGTCTGAAAGAGAGAGAGAGAGAAGGAGCAAGGCACAGGGAAGAGTTTTAATACTCCTGCTGTTAAACACTCTGGCAATAGTTGTGTTTGGCCTCAAATCATGACAATGGAAAAAGGAGATGCTGTAAAACAGCAGTATGAACTTTATTAGTACATTTCATTTCAGGGCGAGGTAGACTGTACAAGCACCAGGAAATGAAACCCTCTATTAACCTCTCACAGCATGTGCCTGAATTAGTACAGTGAGCATTAGCCTGCTTGTGTCAAGAGAGATTCAGAAGTCAAGGTCAAATAACATCAGAATTACACACAATTTTTTAATGACAGTCCATGCAGAAAGATGCTTTTCCCTTAGAATCCTAACCAGCCAAACCCTGACCCTGGGTTGTTTTTAGCCGCCTTAAAGCTCTTATAGACATAGTCAAAATGAATATTTAAAACAAGAATTATAGAAAAAGATCACAAACTGTTTAGTCATTGCTTTTTACAAAGGATTTAGTTGGTCTATTTTTAACTTGTATGAGAGTCCAGCTACAAAAGCTCATTATCAGTCCTGGAACAATGACAGCTGTTCATATGTGAACATTATATTTAAATACATTTACATTACATTTAGTCATTTAGCAGACGCTTTTATCCAAAGCGACTTACAAATGAGGACAATAGAAGCAATCAAAACCAACAAAAGAGCAACAACATGCAAGCGCTATGACAAGTCTCGGTTAGCCTAATGCAGTACACGTAGCAAGGTTTTTTTTTTTTTTTTTTTTTTTAAACAAGTAGATAGAACATAGAAAAGAAAGCTAGTGTTTTAGTTTTTTAAGAAAAGCTAGCAGTTAGAGAATAAATATGCAATTGATAGAGGGTCAAGTGTGTGTGTGTGTGTTTTTTTTTAAATAAAAAGAAGGGAGATAGATAAAATAAAATTAGAAAAGAGAATGCTAGAGTTAGAGGGTCAAATAAAGATGGAAGAGATGGGTTTTTAGCCGTTTCTTGAAGATGGCTAAGGATTCAGCTGCTCGGATTGAGTTGGGCAGGTCATTCCACCAGATGGGAATAGTTAATGAAAAAGTTTGAGAAAGTGATTTTGTGCCTCTTTGGGATGGCACAATAATGCGACGTTCACTTGCAGAACGCAAGTTTCTAGAGGGCACATAGGTCTGAAGTACTGAATTTAGGTAAAGGGGTGCAGAGCCAAAGGTAGTTTTGTATGCAAACATTAATGCCTTGAATTTTATGCGAGCCGCTATTGGTAGCCAGTGCAAATTGATGAACAGAGGTGTGACGTGCGTTCTTTTCGTCTCATTAAAGATTAATCTTGCAGTGGCATTTTGGATTAATTGTAGAGGTTTGATGGAATTGGCTGGAAGACCTGCCAAGAGAGCATTGCAATAGTCAAGTCTGGACAGAACAAGAGCTTGAACAAGGAGTTGTGTTGCATATTCCGAAAGAAAGGGCCTGATCTTCCTAATATTATATAAAGCAAATCTGCAGGACCGGGCAGTTTTAGCAATGTGGTCTGAGAAATTCAGCTTATCATCAATCACAACTCCAAGGTTTCTGGCTGTTTTTGAAGGAGTAATGGTTGATGAGCCTAACTGGAAGGTGAAATTGTGATGAAGTGATGGGTTTGCTGAAACTACAAGTAGTTCTGTCTTAGCTAGGTTGAGTTGAAGGTGATGGTCCTTCATCCAGCAAGAAATGTCTGTTATACATGCTGAGATACGAGCAGTTATCGTCGGATCATCAGGATGGAATGAGAGGTAGAGCTGAGTGTCATCAGCATAGCAGTGATATGAAAAGCCATGTTTCTGAATGACAGAACCTAATGATGCCATGTAGACAGAGAAGAGAAGTGGTCCAAGGACTGAGCCCCGAGGCACCCCAGTAGCTAGATGTTGCAACATGGATACTTCACCTCTCCAAGATACCTTGAAGGATCTATCTGAGAGGTAAGACTCAAACCTCTGGAGTGCGGTTCCTGAGATGCCCTTTCTCAATAGAGTTGACAGGAGGATCTGGTGGTTGACCGTATCAAAAGCAGCGGATAGATCCAGCAAGATAAGTAATGAAGACTTGGAAGCCGCTCTTGCAAGTCTTAGGGCTTCAACAACTGAGAGCAAGGCAGTTTCGGTCGAATGTCCACTTCTGAAGCCAGATTGGTTACTGTCCTGGAGGTTGTTCTGTGTGAGAAAGGCAGAGACTTGGTTGAACACAACTCGTTCAAGTGTTTTTGCAATGAAAGGTAGAAGGGAAACCGGTCTATAGTTCCCTAAAAGAGTTGGGTTAAGAGTGGGTTTCTTAAGAAGTGGGGTTATACGAGCCTGTTTAAATGCTGAGGGAAAAACTCCAGTGTGAAGGGATGGGTTAACGATGTGAGTGAGTGCAGGTGCAACTGGAGGAGAAATGGCTTGAAGGAGATGGGATGGAATAGGATCAAGCGGACAAGTAGTAGGATGACTGGAAAGGATGAGTTTAGAGACTTCTGCCTCAGAGAGTGGAGAGAAGGATGTGAACGAGTGTATGTTTGATGGTAAGATGTGTTTGACAGTTTGTGGTGTGGAGAATTGTGCAGTGAGGTTAGTAATTTTATTAATGAAGAATGTGGCAAAGTCGTCAGCTGTTAGAGTTGATGAAGGAGGGGGAGGAGGAGGACAAAGGAGGGAGGAGAATGTTTTAAAGAGCATGCGAGATTTAGGCGAATTGTTAATTTTGTCGTGATAGTATGTTCTTTTAGCAGTAGAGTCATTAACAGAAAAGTCAGAGAGGAGTGATAGATATAAATTAAGGTCAGTAGGATTTTGTGAGAACGTCAGATAGCCAAGGGGCAGAAGGGGTGGTATGGGCTTGCCTGGAAGATAAGGGGCAGAAAGTATCTAAACAAGATGTCAGAGTGGAACAGAAAGTATCAGTAGCACTGTTAGCATCAAGAGATGATAACTGTATAAAGGGAGGAAGCGAAGATGAAACCATAGCAGATAACCGGGAGAGTGAGAGTGAGCGTAAGTTATGTCGAAAAGTGACATGTGGAGGGGTATGTGTTGTGTCAGGAATCATGTTGAGGTTAAGAGTGAGGAGGAAGTGATCCGAGGTTTGCAGTGGAGTAACCACCACATGATCAGTGGAGCAGTGTCGTGTGTAAATAAAGTCCAGTTGGTTGCCTGATTTGTGAGTAGCCGTAGTTAACACTCTCTTGAGATCAAAAGAGGCAAGCAGAGTGTGGAAGTCTGCAGCTTGAGGTTTATCGAGGTGGATGTTGAAGTCTCCAAGTATAACTAAGGGAGTACCATCCTCAGGAAAGGTTGAGAGCAACACATCTAATTCTTCCGCGAAGTTACCTTGTGGTCCTGGAGGTCGATAAACAACTACAAAATGGATTTTTAGAGGGTAAGTAATAGTAACTGAATGTGATTCAAAGGAGCTGTTGATACACAGAGATGATAAAGGAGTAAATTTCCAATTATTAGAAAAGAGCAGACCAGTACCTCCACCTCTTCCAGTTAAACGGGGGGTGTGGGAAAAGGAGAAATTATTGGAGAGTGCTGCAGGTGTAGCATTGTCCTCTGGTTTGATCCTAGTCTCTGTCAGGGCCATGAGGTTTAGCCTTGAATGACTAGTAATGGAAGTAATGAAATCAGCTTTGTTGACAACAGACTGACAATTCCAGAGACCAATAGAAAAAGAAAGTAGTGTATTAGCAGACATAGGCAAAGTGCGCAGGTTGTTAGGATTGCGCTGCCTACAGTGTGTGATGCGAGGTTTGCGAGTGGTAGTAATAGTAGTGATCTGAAAACACATAGTAAGAATTAATTATAAAACAGAAGTGAAACAAGTAATAGGAAAGAGGATAAATAAAAAGTGATACTTATATCCCTTTCCGGTGTCCCTGTCCGGTGGAGTTGCACGGTAGAGTCAATGGTCTTTACACTCTTCGGTCTTCACACGACGAGGGCTTCACACGAGGGCTGCCGCGGTAAACTAACCTTATTTATACCCGTCTAACAAATCACCAACTGAATTCAGCTGGACACACTTTCCTGTTAAATCACAATAAATAGCCAAGCAAGCACAGACACTGACAAGGTACGCGATACAGTACGAGACCAAATGCGATTTCAGCACGTCTCTACACAGTAAACAAAACAAGCGTTTCCTAGCAACGGCAACTGTGCTAAACACTAATGAGACAAGTAAATACACTTAAGAGCTGCTTTTAACTTCCGCTGATGGACTGCTTCTCTCAAAGAGTATTTCTTACACTGTCTTCTGCTGGCGCTTGAACACACTTTCCTGTTAAATCACAATAAATGGCCAAGCAAGCACAGACGCTGACAAGGTACGCGATACAGTACGAGACCAAACGCGATTTCAGCACGTCTCTACACAGTAAACAAAACAAGCCTAAATAATGTCCCACATATAGATTGAGGTGCTTCCTCTGTGCATGTGTGATGCAGAAAATGCCTGTGCTGGAAGATGATGCATGCTTTCACTGGATTGACTTTCTCTAGTACTGAAGACAACACTTTAGTAACAGTCTCTTGATATGTCTTGATCCAACGCAGTAAGTTTGCATGGGGGCTCTGTCCATTTATGTACTCTTGACCCTGCTCATCACCCTTCTGAAATATTGGATTTCAGATATTTTTGTTTTCCTCTCATGCACCTTCATGCACCTGAAGTTTCTCCAGAACAACCATACAACACTTTAAGTTAATGAGAGCCAGAAGAGCTCCAAATCCCCTGCCTGCTCTGATTTACCACTGTATCCCAGTGCTTAACTAACTGCTGTCATATTGTTTCAATCATTGTGAAATAGTGTGTATTAGGTCTGGGCGATACAACTGAAGATATCTTTTCATTATTTTTCACATTTTTGACAATATTTTAATGTATTTCTTGATCTTTGCTTAAAAGCATTTTTCCCCCATTTTAATCAGAAATAATCGTTTCAACAAAAGAGTAATTTTAACTGCATTTTTGTTATAGTTTATTTTTTGCATTAAACTAGATTCAAAATATTTAAATGCAAGAAGTAAAATAAAATAATATATATAAAAATATAAAAATCTTGGCATGTTTTCCACCTTGTTTTCACAAAAATAATAAATAATGATATTTAATTATTTTCATTAATATTTAATTATTTTCATTAATATTCACCTATGCGTAGTCATACAGACAGCAACATTTACCTACATATATTTTTACCAAAACATATTCATGCACAAAATTGCCACTGAGATTATTTTTGAGTGATAAGACATGAACACATGAATTATTTGAAGTAGACTATTTTGAACCAATTTACTTAAATTCAACTTTCCAGCTCTTTAAATCTGTCACTATTAATTATTAACACAATGTTCGACAAGGAAGAATTGTGAAATTATTCTGATTATATCTATATATATATATATATATATATATATATATATATATATATATATATTTTATAGGTCCATTAAAATGATCATTATATGCACATTAATGTAATTAAACAATTTTATACAGTATGAAATCACTGAACATTATTGTAAGTATTTGATGAATCGCCCAGTCCTACTGTGTATTATGCTTTTCTTTGTCTCTTACCTTCTCTTCTTCTCTTTCCTCTGTATATCAAGCTATTATGTGTTCTGCTAATCTTGTTACTGTTGTTGCTTATTATTATTATTATTATTATGACCTTGTTGTTGTCATTTATACTTTGTCTCTTTTCTTTGCGTATTTCTCTCATTGTGTTGAATTAGTTCTGTTGCTTTGAGCGCTCTCTCCCTTTCTAACCCTGCGTTCATTTTGTTATGGCCCGACCGCAGTCCAGGATGACGCCGCCCCAGGTACCCAGGAGTACATTATGTTGCGGCAGGATTCCATCCATTCTGCGGATATAAGGGGTAAAGGCTCCCCTTTTCGTGCTAAGTGTCATGAAATCTTCTGCTGCACACTGAAGCAAGTCGTCCTCAAAGAAAGCTCAGAGCCTGAAGGTTTGTGTGCAACACATCCATGTTTTTCTTTACTTTGCTGATGCTTTTGTATCTTTTACTTAGGTTTAAGTTTCATTTGAACTTGCTTTTGTTTTTTGCCTTTTTTTAAAAGCATCTGGCTTGTGCATTTTCTGTTCCTGAGCCGTATGTGTGTCTTGTAGATACTGCTTGAAGCCTGCGATGTTGAATGCCCTAAGGACACACTCTCCTTTTGTTTGTGTGTGTGTGTGTGTGTGTGTGTGTGTGTGTGTGTGTGTGTGTGTGTGTCTGTGCTGATTGCAGACCTGTGCTCATGATTCTTCAGATCTGTATTCACCAGTGATTACCCGATGATGTCACACTGCCTCAGCTGAGGCTCCATACTTACATTTAGAGGCACAAATCAGGGCTCTACACTCACATATTTTTTTCAGGAACATTCATATCCAAGTTAAGATTTTATTAAATAAATATGTATGAAATACACAACTTAACAAAGGGCATTAGACACTTTCCCGTTAATGTTTTCCAGGTAACTTGAACAGCAACAGCAGCCCTTGAAAACAAACAAACACTTATTAGTAATGCTATATAATAACTTCAATTAGCCATGAATTATACATACAAATGTGTTAAACTAACTTTTTTTTTTTACTATAAAATTAATAGAAATATGAATGGATTTTAACTAATGATATGTATTGCATTATATAAAATTATAACAATATCATATATTATTTTGTAAATGTTTTTAATGAAAGTTATTTCACATTTCTTGAGTGTCTAAATGCTGTAAATTACAAATGAAATTGCATGAAATCCATACTTTAGTTATGAAAGTTCATAAATTCATAATTTCAAATTCATAAATTCATGAGTTGCAAAGGCATGATGTCTGCATGACTAATTAATATACAGTACCTTATTTATATACTATAAAAATGCAGCCTATATGTACACTTTGATATAGGAAGAAAACAATATCTAGACAAGTGCAATAATATAGTAGTCTTAAAGGCACTTTTGAAAACTTGATTTTCCATCATTAGCCATGAATTTTGATCAGTTGTACTTGCACGACTAAATTAATTTTTACATTAACACTAGTTTTAAATGACATACTTTAGTGTAGAGCCCTGTAAATACAAAACATCCAAACAATAGTCTGCCTTATATTGCAGCCCCTTGATCACTAACCCTTTAATTTTATTGAGTGAGTAGACGATGATGGTGATGATGATGATGATGATGATGATGACTGACAAGCATGCCCTACTTCCTTCTATAGATCAAACTCCACCCACTTACCATAAGCCCCTCCCCTTCATAATACTGCTCATCTCTTACTCCCTCTTTCCTCTGTATATCTTTCTTCTCTTCTCTTTAGCTCTTCACTCATTTTCAGACACCCCTCTCCCCACACATTAGGTCTACATTAGATGAATATCTGTTTAACTACTGCCCTTCTGTTTCAAAAATGATAATGTTTCTGCTTTTAAAGGGCTAGCTTGGCCACTCTATCTATTTGTCTTTCCCATCAATCTGGCTCTTCCTGGCAGGTGTTTTCAGTTGCATGAGGGTTGCTGATGTCGTTTGTACACAGGTTGTTATGGGTTCCTGCATGCGGCTGAATGCTGTATTGTCTTTATGTTGAGGGAATCTTGTAGAGTACTAAGATTGTCCAAACATGTTGTAAATGTGATTGTGAAGTGTTTTTCTTTTCAGACTCTCAGATCACTGGGTAAGCCATCAGCAGTCACCTCAAGCCTAAATAAATAAAGTTAAACACAAATGCGCTCATCTCTGCCACTGTGCTGGATGACATATGAATTGTTCACGCATCGCTGGAATGCAGCTCTAGATTGATGGATAATTTAGTTGTCATAGATACAGTGCCATTGCTGCTGACAAACATGTGCCTAATCAATTATTCAGTAATGGTTTATATTCACGGTCATTACTACCTCATTTCTGCATCTTATAGAGTTGTAGAGAGTCTCTGAGGAGCGAGAGTGTGTTGGGTGCAGGGAATCTTTTCCATGTGTGTTTGTGGTAAATTTTTATCTGTCTGGATCATGCTGCAAACAAGAGGACACGGGTGAGAGAGAAGGAGGGGAAGGCTTATAAAGAGACAGACTGGAGTACTGCAGATCTATTTTTCAGTCTGACTGAAGCTCTGCTTGGACGTGACTGAATTTGCAAAGAAAGTCATTGGTTTCTTATGAAACATGTTCATAAGCAGCATTCTGTCAAGGGTGAAGGGAATCATTCACCTTAAAATGAAAATTCTGTCATCTTTTTTCTCAACCTCATGTCGTTCTGAATGCTTGCCTTCTTCAGTGGAACAAAAAGGAGATGTTGAGACGAAAGTTCACACTGCTCTTTTCCATACAGTGAAAGTGATGGGGAACAGAGACTGTTCAATGGATAGTTCGCCCAAAAATGAAAATTAAGTCACTATTTACTCACCCTCATGTTGTTCTAAACCCAAGACCTTTGTTCATCTTCAGAACACAAATTCAGATATTTTTGATGAAATCCGAGAGCTTTCTGACCCTGCATAGACAGCAATGCAACTACCACGTTCAAGGCCCAGAAACGTAGTAAGGACATCGTTAAAACAGTCCATGTGACATCAGTGGTTCAACCGTATTGTTATGAAGTTACGAGAATACTTTTAGTGCACAAAGAAAACAAAAATAACGACTTTATTCAACAATTTCTTCTCTTCCATGTCAGTCTTTGACATGTGTTCATGATAGCACTGCGATGCATCAAATTACGGTTGAACCACTGATGTCCCATGGACTATTTTAACGATGTCCTTACTATCTTTCTGGGCCTTGAACGTGTCAATTGTGTTGCTGTCTATGCAGGGTCAGAAAGCTCTCGGATTTCATCAAAAATATCTGAATTTGTGTTCCGAAAATGAACAAAGGTCTTACGGGTTTGGAACGACATGAAGGTGAGTAATTAATGACAGAATTTTCATTTCTGTCAGGAGGACCACTATCGTCAAAGATGACTGACAATTAGCATACAGTTTGGATTGGCGGTATGGTTCTGTTCTGGGCAAGAACTCCCTGCGCATCCATGCAGCCTAGCATGGATAAGAGCAGGGAGAGCAGCAATAACCCCCCAAAACAAAACCATATGCCATACACCCCAAACAAAAAATGACAGCGAAAATCTCAAGCCTTAAGCAACAAGAATGTAGCCCTTACCCAATAAATGAGCAAGAATGTTGCCAAAAAACCCACATACGCCACATCCACAAGCATGTTGCCCTTAACCAGATGACCTAATGAGTATGCTGCCAATACCTGAAAAGCTTAAGCAACATATTATCACTTACAACCACATAGCCTTAAGAACAAGCGTGCTCCCAATAAAAACCAGACAGCTTAGGAACAAGCATGCTCCTAATAACAACAGCTTAGGAACAAGTGTGCTCCCAATAACAACCAGACAGCTTAGGAACAAGCGTGTTCCCAATAACAACCAGACAGCTTAGAAACAAGCGTGCTCCCAATAACAACCAGACAGCTTAGGAACAAGCGTGCTCCCAATAACAACCAGACAGCTTAGGAACAAGCGTGTTCCCAATAACAACCAGACAGCTTAGAAACAAGCGTGCTCCCAATAACAACCAGACAGCTTAGGAACAAGCGTGCTCCCAATAACAACCAGACAGCTTAGGAACAAGCGTGCTCCCAATAACAACCAGACAGCTTAGGAACAAGCGTGCTCCCAATACCAACCAGATAGCTTAGGAACAAGCGTGCTCCCAATAACAACCAGACAGCTTAGGAACAAGCGTGCTCCCAATACCAACCAGACAGCTTAGGAATAAGCGTGAATAACAACCAGACAGCTTAGGAACAAGCATGCTCCCAATAACAACCAGATAGCTTAGGAACAAGCATGCTCCCAATAACAACCAGATAGCTTAGGAACAGGCATGCTCCCAATAACAACCAGATAGTTTAGGAACAAGCGTGCTCCCAATAACAACCAGACAGCTTAGGAACAAGCGTGTTCCCAATAACAACCAGATAGTTTAGGAACAAGCGTGAATAACAACCAGACAGCTTAGGAACAAGCATGCTCCCAATAACAACCAGATAGCTTAGGAACAAGCATGCTCCCAATAAAACCAGACAGCTTAGGAACAGGCATGCTCCCAATAACAACCAGACAGCTTAGGAACAAGTGTGCTCCCAATAACAACCAGATAGCTTAGGAAAAAGCATGCTCCCAGTAACAACCAGATAGCTTAGGAACAAGCATGCTCCCAATAAAACCAGACAGCTTAGGAGCAAGCTTGCTCCCAATAACAACCAGACAGCTTAGGAACAAGCGTGCTCCCAACAACCAGAAGTAAGGCACATTGTCAGTATGATCACATAGCTTAGCACGAGCACTTCACTGAAAACAACTAAATAAGTCTAAGCAATGCAGATAGCCTTAGCAAGCATGTTGCCAATAATCTGAGAGCATTAAAAAGGAACTTAGCTTAGCTTCCTGAAGACCTTCAAAGATGAATGGAGAACGAAACATAGCCAGCTGGGACGTGGATGCTTGATCTCTTAATACTTCTTCATGTGGGGAATGAAGATCCCTTCTGAACTTGTTCTTAGTCAGTCACATAACTCATGGAATCCATATCAATAATATAACAATGCGTGAAGCAATGCTACCTTCCGAATCGGGCATCAATATGCAAAAAACTTTATTATAAAAATTTATTGCCGTTTATCCCTGAATGTGAGGAAAATCGAACACAAACTTAACCCTGTTGCGAAAGCACGTGTTCAAGTTAACAAACTTGAATGAATCGAGGTAAAATCCATAAGGGGAACGAATCCTCTCGCTAAATTCCCAATTGCACAATTCCAAGTACTGAGATGATGGTGTTTGCCTGGCGAATTCGCCATTAATTAGCTATTGAGCAACGTGAAGCTGGTGATAATACTGATGGACCTTATATATGAGTGCCGTGATAGGTGTTGCATCCCTATAGGTAGATGTGGATCAGCTGAGAGTCAGCTGATGCAAGCTTGACTAACGTGTCCTGCCAGAACTAACGCTGAAGCTAGATTTTTGGGTGAACTATCCCTTTAATTTTCTAAAATGACACAAAAGTACCATAGAAGTACCAAAAGTTGCCCATATAAAATAAATTAATAAATATATTAAAAACAATTTTGGGGTTCTCTTTCAGTTTTTTTTTTCTTCAGAAATTTTACAATTTTGTATTACTTCAGGCAGTGTATTTCTGCGTGAAACTTGTTTCTACACCAATTTTCTTTTTCAGTGTATGACTTTATTCCAAATCATGGCTTACTTGAAAACCGTGGCAAAATCTTCCAGTCTACAATTTCTCAAATCTCACATCATAAATGAAAATGTAGTCTGTTTGTCACAGAAAGCTATCGTATGTCTTCAGAAGATGTGGTATATAGCATACATGTAGTACAAACTACTTTTAAAATGCTTCTTGGAGCTTCAAATCTTAAATACCTTGTCACTATATGCTTTCATTGTATGCAAAAGAGCAGCATGAACATCCTGCTAAACCGTTTCTTTTGTAATCCATGGAAAAATACAGGTTTGGAATGACACGAGGGTCAGTAAATAATGACAGAATTTACATTTTTAGGTGAACTATCTCTTTAAGAGAGAAAGGACATCTGAACCATTGTGTAGGAGGAAGACATGCTGTTCTGGGATCAGATTGTGTGTCACAGAGACTCAGAGTTAGTTTGGACATGTTTCAGTGATGGAGGGAGCAATGGGTGCAGGTGCTGCTCCTGTAAGCTGAAAATCTGTTGCTGATTTCTTACACCACAAATATTATTGCGCGCGCGCACACACACACACACACACACACACACACACACACATACATTCAATAGAGACTCAGATCAGCAGTGGAGTCTATCCCTGTCACTCCACAAGTGCAGCAGACTCTGTCGCTCTCTCTCTCCTTAACTTCTCCTCTGTCTCCTGTTCTGTTACGCTACTTACCCTCAACATCCTTTATCTCTTTTACTCTCTCTTGACAGCTCCAAATTCATCCCCCAATCAATATCTGCCTGATTTCTGTCTCTTCTCTATCCTAACCTCTTTCTGTATCTCATTTCTTCTTTTCTGTCTTTCTCATTCTTACAGTGTGTCACAAAGGCCTGTTTCTTTATTATATTTAATCAATAACTGAGAACAAGTTGTACTTTTGCTATCCTCGAAAGCACATACTCAAACATCGGTACGCGCTAATATTTGTTATTTACAGGCCAAACTTCTTCATAACCCACAAGTTTAATATGTCCCTGTCTTCTCCGGAAACTATATATCACACTGTGATATGTGTGGGTGTGTACATTAACATTTTTTCCCTTGAATTTCCAGCTACCATTACTATGATAGAAAGTTGCATGCACTTTGAAAAAGAACATTGAAAAGTTTGTGGTCAGAAAGATTTCTAATGCTCAAAATGTCTTGTGCTCACTTAGGTTGCATGCATTTATTTGAGCAAAATACAGTAAAAGCAGCAATATTGTGAAATCTTACAAATTATTTCAGATTGTTTTAACATTATTGTTGACTCATGATATCAGTGCTGATGCGTGTTCTTTCAGGAATTATTTTTTCAGGATTGTTTAAAGAAAGTTCAAAAGAAAAGCATTCATTTTAGATATAAATTAATAGATATAATATAAATATATATTGGTAATATAAATTTCACTTTTGATAAATTGAATGCATCCTTTTTGAATAAAATAATTTTTGTTTAAAGAATTATCAACAAACTTTTGAACATTAATGTATATTTATTGCTGGGACGATATTATCTAATTATTTATGTATTATGTTATTTATACGTTAAAAACTAAATTGGTGGTGGTAATAATAATAATAATTATTATTATTATTTATTTAGATAATCCAAGTAATCCTTTACATTTTTCAGATTTCAGGTGTTCTAGATTTCCTGCATTTTCTATTTTTATTTTAAACTTGATTGGCGCAAGCCATTTTTATAAAAGAAAGAATGTTAATTGAATGATAGTTTTGCATTATTTAACCCTTTAAGTCATGTTGAAAAGACTCTAATGTAAATGTAAAATGCAGTGTTCCAACTCATAGCACCCAACCCTATTAGAGACCATTTGCTGGTCTGGCAGTCATAGTTTGTCAAATGATGTCTATTGTTGTGATACCATTTATATGGTATTCATCAAACACATAACATATTGCAGTTATAAATCACGACTACGTCCATAGCCCTATTTTGCAGAATCCAAAATAATGGCTGGCTTGCTCATTTCACAAACCATGTGTATCAATAAAGCGCTTGGCACATTCATCCACTCTCCCACCTGTGTAAATGGCATCAGTGCGACTGATGAGCTCTGAAATTACATTACGACTGACCCTCACTTCTCATCTCAGCTGCTGCTCTCAAACTGCATGACTCAACACCGTTATCACTAACCGCACAAGTCTAGCTAGACTCTAATAATGGCGTTTTTGTTTGTTTGTTTCCTCATTTTGTTGCATCATGCTCACAGGATCAGGCTGGAGCTATTTATGCAAATGTTTGCGCAAATAGAGAAAGCATGAATAAGTCATGGTTATGATAATAGATATGGGCAGGGGGGATTCAGATTGGTGGAGCAGAGTGAAGGACCATCTGCACTGCACTCTATTTGAAAGGTGTTTTTAACAGTGCATTTTATATTTTTATATTTGATGTGTAAAAGGTGAGAGCTTTGGGATAGCAGAGGGAATGCAGCTGATCTGACTGGTCATTCAGGTGGCAGTACTGCCATCATCTCGCTTCAGGACACACAGCCAGCCTTTTAACTGCTGTGAAGTGCCAACAGTGTGATGGAGGGCCTGCAGTGCGCCATGCTGCTGTTATTTTCAACTGAGCTGGGTTAATAGTGATGTCCCTAGTGAAAAATAAATATATTTATTTCATGCTAAGTATACTAAAAATACATTTACATATTTATGTACTTAATAAAAATACCCAGCAATTGCACTTTTAGTATGCTAAACTGGTATACTTAAAGTCTAAAAACTAATTTGTGCTTAATGCACTTTAATTGAGTGGAAGTAGTGCTGAAGTCTAACTAAAGATATACTGAAGTATATTTGATTGTGCTAAAGTCAAACTATTGCAAGTATACTTTAGGTACCTTTAAAAATCTTGCATTTAAAGACTGATATTATTCAAAGATTATACAATCCTCATCAATAGTGACATTAAAACACAGTTTAGGCTTAATATTAAGAAATGTGCATTGTGCACAAGTAGTACTCCAAATAAAATTTAATTATAATTTTTTTTTATATGTTACCCTAGACCACAAACCAGTCATAAGGGTCAATCTGAAATTGAGATTTGATCTAAGCACATGGTCTAAAGTGCACAGCGCAGGTGCACTTAGGGCGTTTCCGAATCCACTTTTGCTAGTATAACGACGGGAAACACGGTCGGCGCTCCCGGCGTGCGGTCTAAAAGGGCTGTCCCTATTCTCTTAATGAGTAATGGGTGTGTTTTTGCGCGAATTGTGAGTTGCGAGAAAGAGCGAGTTGCGCTCGCGCCATGGCGGATTCACTATTTAAATGGCGGAATTTTAAGGCGCACAGACCGAACGCGTCTCCAGAGAGCAAATGGATCTGCTCATGCGCGAGCAAATAGGTAGGCTAATTCTGATACACGCAATGACTATCCATTATGACATGTATGACATTTTTATATTTATGTAGCCTACACAATAATATTCTTTTACACTGTAATCCTTTCATTTTTAATATTTGGCATGTTTGTGTGCTACTGCGCATCCCTGTGTGTAATAAGCAAAGTGAATGCACGTTGTGGACCCGCCCAGAGGCGCATTTTCTACTGACACACTCTTCAAATAGCAAAAAAAATATTGCACCATTGACTTTGAGTTGGTCTATGGCGCAGTCTATTTTCAGTTCCTCAAAATAGCAATGCGCCAACAATGCGCCTGAACACAACTCTTTTTAGACCAGCACGCCCATGGGCGCACAAATGGGCTCAAATACATTTGCTATTTAAACAACGTGGCGCAGGACGGGAAAATGAGAACTGCGTCGGGCTGAAACTAGCAAAAACACTTGCGCCGCATTGCGCCGGGTATATGATAGGGCCCCAGGTTTGAGTTGGTCTATGGCGCAGTCTATTTTCAGATCCTCAAAATAGCAATGTGCCAACAATGCGCCTGAACACACCTCTTTTTTAGACCAGCATGCCCATAGGCGCACAAATGGGCACAAATGCATTTGCTATTTAAACAACGCGGGGCAGGACGAGAAAATGAGAACTGTGTCGAGCTGAAACTAGCACTTGCAAAACACTTGCGCCGCACCTTGCGCCGCATTGCGCCGGGTCTATGATAGGGCCCTTAAAGTTGTCCAAATGAAGTTCTTAGCAATGCATATTACTACTCAAAAATTAAGTTTTGAAACATTTACAGTAGGAAATTTACAAAATATCTTTACTTAATATCCTAATGATTTTTGGCATAAAAGAAAATCATCTCGATTGTTTTAATCCATACAATGTATTGTTGGCTATTGCTACAAATATATGCGTGATACTTAAGACTGGTTTTTTAATTTTTTTTTTTACAATTGACTAATTTCTAAATGTACAGTTTCTCTTATTCCCCCACTTATGATTCACCGTCTATATTTCTTTACAGTTCCTTTTTTTTTTTTGTAGCCATTACATATAAAGTCTAGCGATAACTCATTGGAGAGACAGTCTTCCTGGAACCAAATTACCCTGGCTACCAGTGCACCATAATAATCAAGATCCTGTCTTAGTACTGAAGCACAACTCATCTTAAAGTGGTCACCGGATACAAAATTCACTTTTCAAGTTGTTTGAACATAAATGTGTGTTGGAAGTGTGTGTACACATCCATCCTATAATTATAAAAATCCACCCAGTATTTTTTTTTTAAATCCCTATTTTAAAATCCTCTTTCTCAAATCAGGCTGTTCTGAGATTCGTGTCAGAATGACGTAGTTCTGCACAGACCGCTCCCACGATAGTTGATTGACAAGGCCGTCTTACCTTAGCCCCGCCCTGAGTGAACTGAGTGAGCTGTAAACAGTCCGACCGCCATTGTGTCGACTCCGGAGCAGGGGAAGACAAGATGTCTCAGATTAAGCGATTGAGGTGTTTTGTTGTTGGATGTAATAATGAATATAGCAGTCGTCATTTACTCCCGACATCTGAGCTGCTGAAGACGCAGAGGATTAACGTTACTTTCACTTTGAAGTGAATGCGCCGATCCCCAATCTGCCTAAATGCGTCTATGTTCCCACGAATCATTCGTGATCCAGCCTCACCTACAGAAGAAGTGAGTATAAGGGTTTTTTTTATGAATCTTTGCATATCACCTTTCCTAATAATGTGCTAGTTAGCCAGTTTCGCGGCTAAAGTAAACAGTACTGCTCGTCACCCCACGGAAGAGAGGGGTGGGGTCAACAGAGCTCATTAGCATTTAAAGCAACATGGACTAAAAACGGCTTGCTGATAAAAGAGCTGATTTTGACAGGGTAAAAAAAGGTGTTTTTTACACTACCATTGAGAAATTTTAACCAAAGTATGTTATAGTCTTTTAATTAAGAACCTAAAGAATCATATCAACTTGTGCAAAATGGGCATCCGATGACCCCTTTAAAGCTTTCTTGAACCATTAGGCCACATATTTTCAGAGCGGTTGCTTTAAAGCTGCTTCTGTTTTACACACGTTTCCACACAGCCTCACAGACCTCCTGTGGCTCTCCTGGAGTGAAGATGTAAAAAAAAAACTTCCAACCCAAATCTCACCTGCTGTCACTTTAGTGGATTCTGTCAAATCCAGTAACATGCCATGCCAGATTTTCACTTAAAACTTTCAGTTGAACAGCAGTTTGTGACTGCCATTGACTCACTAAGTCTGAAGATATATGTACATTAGCTAATGTGTAAACAGCATTTTAGTCTGCAAGCTGTTTATGCTGTACGAATCACACAATGACAGCCTACTTCACATGCATATCAAGAATACATGTTTCTTATGCAGTTTATAGACTTGTTTTTGTTTCTAAAAAAATATTGAATGTAGTACAATATAATAGAGCAGAATGCAGTTGTCTTGAAATGTGATGGACTATTTTTAACTGCACACACTGACTTATAAAAACTTTAGATCTAGATTTTTTTTTTTTTAGTTTTGATATTTTTAGCAGCAGTGCTTTAATTTATGGAGCCTTAGGACTGTCACAAGATGATGGCATCAGTTATCAATTTATTAATACTATAATAAAAATAAGTTAATTTTCAAATGGACAGATAAAATTTGTTTATTTTTACATAGTTACATAATATTTTTAACCATTAATTATATTTTTATTTTTATGTGCCTCTTCTATTAATTAAGGCTCTGCTGCTAAAATGTTAGAACTAAAAACATAATGGAAAAATTCTATATAATCTAGTTGACCTCACTAAACAGTTGATTGCTAAACGAATACCCTAAGGTACAAAAGCTGAAAGTCTTTGTACCTTATTTAACCCTTAAATGGTACATATTACTACCTTAAGTTACAAATTAGTACTTTAAAAGTATGTATTAGTACCTAAAGTATACATATTAGTATCTTTTCAAAGGGAACCACCCCAGTGAAAGTTTAGTGTCAATGTTTGTGAGAGTGCAGATGAGGCTCTGATGGAATGAAGTAAAAATTTAGTGTGAATGTTTGATAAAGAACAGCAAAATATGTGAATGGGAGGAAGAGAGCAGGAATTGACCGGCTAACTGCACGCTTTAAATCTTGCCTAACTCCCCTTCTTTCCTTAAACACACAAAACGTACACAAACACACATGCTTGGTCTTTTCCTCTCGCCCACGCCAGTGTATTCCAGATGCCTGCTTAGACGGGTAGTCATGAGTCATCTCCCCACATGCTCTCGCCTATTCTCCTCTTTCATCAACCTGTTTCACACCTCTTCAATCCCTCGCGCTCCTGGAGAGTTGAAATGAGAGGTGTACAGTAGGTAACTTCTCTCCTCCGCTCCCTCGCTGAACAGCTCTGTGAAAAATAAAGCGGGATGCTGTAGCGGCGCCACCGTGAATGGAAATATTCCACCCTGTCAGAGAGGAAATCAATAGGCGAACACTCTACAGCTCCATTTAAAACTCATTTGTGCTCTTGCCTAAGCTGTGCCACTTTACAGATGGGTGATGCCCTCATTTTTGTCAAAATGTTTACTGGGAAAGTTGTGTTCTCTGTCTGTTCCAATAGTGCAAATGTGAACGGTGGTGATAGTTGAACCCCAAGCACTCATTCTGTGAAATGGTCCTGTCCCGTGGGCCAGTGGGACGCAGTGGAATAGCGCAATTACATAAGACTCCAGAGCGACTTCTCCCAAAGGGCTTCTGGCATGCTAAGGCCTTGTCGGCACTGATTTACACAGACATCCAATTTGGAGCATCGTCTCTCCTGCCAGCCCTGGTGAAGGATCTGAGAGTGTTGGGCTGGACAGAAGATGCAGAATTAATGTCTGCCAGCACTCTCTTCCTCACCCACCAGCATACCAATATATAGATACCGGTGTTTTGTGTAAAATGATTTTGATGGAAAACAGCTCAAATACTAATTGTAAGATGTTGAAGGTTCAATATCATAACAGGCTGTTTAGCCATGTGTGTAATACTTATTTATTGGCTTACAAGGGATAGTGTTTTTTTATTTATTTATTTATTTTATTTTTTGTGATGTGATACTGTGGATCAGTCACATGAGGGACGATCCCATTGGAGCAGCCTTGGATTAAGTGCATTTCTCAAAGGCACAGTGGTGATAAAGCTCCAAGCTCTTTGTGGAGACTCAGCCACCTCAAACCACACTACTAAAAGAATGATCACAAATGTAGTCTCTGATTTAAACATTTTTGGATGATACAGATAAGGCAATAAATATTTTCACATTGTGGTTGATCATTATTTCATGGCTGATATTAAAATCTTATTGTATATTTTATGTTTTATGTATTGTTTTATGTAAATAGATAAAAAATAAGATACTACAAAAATCAGTTGCTTTAAATGATACATGTGAATTTCGGTTTCAGAACATGACAGTGTGCAGAATGAAAAATTGGTATTAATTTTGAGATTTGCTTAGAGGTTACATTTAACAGTGTTATTAACTGATTAGTGTTTAATTTTTAAGTAGACATTAGATAATGGCAAAGGTACTGTAATCTAAATGTAAAAATAGTGGGAATCAGCATGAACAATTAAATATTGACCAACATCAATAAATTAAAAAAAAAAAAAGTTAATACTAACAGATAAACACACTTTCCTATATATACTAACATGGCTTCATTCATTTGATCAAAAATACAAAAAAAATAAAAACTGTAAAAAAAAACTGTAAAAACTTTAATATTGTGAAATATTAATACAATTTAAGTAATGGTTTTCTATTTTAATATATTTAAAAATTTGATTTACTCCTGTAATACAAAGCTGAATTTTCAGGATCATTACTCCAGTCTTCAGTGTCACATGATCCTTCAGAAATCATTCTAATATGCTGATTTGGTGCTCAACAAACATTTCTTATTATTATCAATGTTGAACACAGTTCTGCTGCCTTATATTTTTGTGGAAACTGTCATACATGTATTTTAGGATTCTCTGATGAATAGAACGTTCAAAAAACAGCATTTATTTGTAAAATTCTTTTGTAACGTAATTATTTTTATTGTATTTTTTAAGAATAATAAAAATCTTACTGACCCCAAACTTTTGAACAGTCATGTATTAAGCATTACTTTTTTGCTTTGGAAGTTGTAAAGCCAGACAGTCAGTCCAGATCTTTCCATATCAAAAAAGTGTTTTTGTGTGCAGCATGCATCAGTCAGTGAAGGGCTTGTGGGAAGTCTGATATTACTACAACTTGTGGACTGAAGTGAGATGACTAATAAAAAACAGGCCTATGTATGTATGTTAGACACTGAAGTTAAAAAAAGTTTTTGAATAGGGATGTTTGATGTACTTTGTCTTTTACCATCTCCTTAGGCATGCAACATAAGTCTCTTCCTGTTTTTGTGACACAAAGTACAAGGTATGATCTCATTTCTCAATTGAGACACTTCACTGTCCTCATTTTTATACAAAGAAACTTTTCTCATAGCTTTTATCAGTTTTGTGGTTCAGAGATACTGTCAGACAGAGTATATAGCCTATGGTTAACCCAAGGATATATTTAGTCTCTTTTTGACAATTGAAGCGCTCTAAACAGTCTGCACCTGAATATAGTGCCATTCCCTATTGGTGCTGTAGTTTGTGCACTGCTGTAGGTTAAAGCAATAAGCTCAATGGGCCAGTAATGTTTTACAGAGAGGATGAGATTCAGTGTATTCAACCACTCCAGGCGAGAAGCTATTTATAGCTAATCCTGAAGTGACAGGGAACAGGGGCTAAGACACTGTGCTGGGACATGCATTCAGGGAAGATGCAAGCAAAACAGGATGGAAAGAGACCATTGCAAAGCATCTCTAATACATGTGTGCTAGCAGGTTACTGACCTACTGTCCTGAACCACATGTTTTCTCCATGGGATTCATGACTTGTTTACTTTGAAGTGCAGTCGATGTCATGTGTTGCCTTAAATATTTATTGTTCCGGGACTGTACCATTGGGCCATTGTACCATTAACGGGTCACTAATGCTAAATGAAACCACTAAATTGTGTGGTATTGTTCATCATCACCTTCTGAAGGACTGACATATGCATCACTATAAAACATACAAAATGTTAAATAAATATTTACAGAAGGTACAGAAAGGTACAAAATTTGTCACTGGGGTGGTAAACTTTGAAAAGGTACTAACGTATGCCATTATAGGTACTAATATGTATGCTTAAGGTAATAATATGTTCCAATAAGGTACTAAAAAGTGTAAAGGCACAAACATGTATCTTTTGAAAAGGTACCTGCCTAGTGACAGCTTTTGTACCTTTTTTCTATGATTTTGTACCTTTTTTCTATGAGTGATTTATAATTTGAGGTGGATTTTATTTTTATTTGAATAACTTTGACTGTACTTTTAC